>CM051020.1:16122521-16247521 GCA_027704905.1 Muraenolepis orangiensis | reverse complement strand
TAGGGTTTCATAGTTGTGTTTGGTTGTAGGGTTTCATAGTTGGGTTTGGTTGTAGGTTGTTTGGTTGTTGTTAGGTTTAATGTGTTTCATGTACAAAAGACACAATGCGGCGTATTAAATGAAAAGTAAAATGTATTATTCCTGAACCACAAAATAGACTTCTTTGGTTGTACAAATGCCCCTAGTTACAGTCTGGTCTGAGTTCACCCCATAATATCTCTAGATTCCAGATTTAAATTCCTGTTTCCACACATCAAAGCTTTCTGGTGTGTTGTTTTTGTGAAACAAATTCCCCGTTTCATGCGGTGGTCTCTTGTGATTTAATTGAGGATTCACTAGTCTACTCTTTGCTAATTAACATTCTGATCAGGTACACCGATGTGTGATCTCTCTCTATGCTTGGTTTTGGTAAAGCAAACGTTAAGATGAAACTAGATTGACAACGGAATCTGCTTCTACGGATGTCTTTAAGCACTTGGTGAAAGTAGTCCTGTCAACACGATCCATAACCCAACAATAAAGTCATCCTGGTGGCCGTCGGCTCGTCTCAATCTGTGGTTGGAACACTTTATTAAATTGGTTTGTGTTGGGTTAAAAATAGCAGAATGTTCTTTGGATCACTTTGTCATCAAATGAACTTTATTTTTCACAGATGAAACCACGTGGTTAACGTTTGAAGACGTCTTCGTGCTGCTGGAATTTCACCCCAACAGTGGGCTGAAAAAGATGAATTATGAATGACTTTAGCTTGTCATCAAATTACTTTAAATGTGCTCTTGATAACATTCCTCCTCTTGACGTCTGGTCTACGCTGAGTGAGTATTTAGGATTAACTCAACTATCTTTCCCAGACTGACTAGTCTACTCACACGCTTCATTAGAAGCGTGAACCAAACATCTTAAACGGATAAAACACTTTACGGACGTCATGATCAATTCACATATATATATATTTCTTGAAAAAAGCCACACTGCTATTCCGAAGTTGTTATTCGCCCTACATAATGTTCTCAAGAGCCCCTTTAGACCAGGTGGTGTTTACCTCTGGTTCCGGTTCCGGTTCCGGGTCCGCTGGTTGGTCCGACACCATTATAGGTGGAAGACCTTGGCGGGGCCACGGAATCTGTTTGTTAGTCAGTTACAGTTTGTTAGTCAGTTACAGTTCCTTAGTCAGTTACAGTTCGTTAGTCTGTTACAGTTCGTCAGTCTATTTAAAACTGCGTTCACTAAAGGAAGGTCAGAGAACAACTCGTCACCAGGAGCCCGACGGAGCGCCGGGTTGGCCTCGCGCTAATAGGCCAGAGTGACTCATTCCCTTTAAAGTGAATGTTTGTTAATTGGTTTACTGGCGGGTTGGTCCGAGTCACGCGACGGGTTCGCAAAGTCCTACGAGCGTCATTAGCTGGCCACGCCCACCCAGAGGTGCTGATTGGTCAGAAGATAACATGGCGGGAGTTCAAACAGCGGGTCTCGCGAAAAGAAATGAAAAATAATCTAATCTCATTAAACTCATTGTAACGGGAGAAACTGAATCACTGGGTCACCCGTTACTGGATTAAAGACCCCAAGGCTCCAAGAGAGGAACCAGCACTCGGGTAAAAGCACAATTAGTTTGCAGAGGACAACAACATAAAATAAGTGTATAATCTATAATCTGGATTATGTGGGATAAATCATTAATTGTGCTCCAAAAACCAACAACCGTTTCCGGATCTTGAGACCAAGTGTGACTGAACCGGAAGGTCCGCCTACCTTGTCGAAGCAGGGAAACTCCCACGGCCACTGGGGCTGAACGTAACAAAACATAATATTAATAATACATTATTAATAATACATAATTAAATAGCGCTTTAAGACACTCAAAGACGTTTTACACTACATGACTGTACCACGATGACAGCCCTGCCCCCCCCCCCTCTCTGAACTCTGTACCATGATGACAGCCTTACATATTTATAGTTTACATATTTATAGTTTACATACCTGTATGATGTACATTTTTACTGTACTTATCGTATATATATATTAATCTTCAACCGTTGATATAACTACATACCCCTGCTCACTACCTGTTGATACTTACCTTGTGTATATATATATATATACACCTATAATTCTGCACATATCGCATATCTACTATATAAGTTATTTTATACCTGTTTTTATCCCTAGTAGCCTGTCTTTAACATCTTATTTAACCACTGTTCATTATATATGACCATGCACTTAACTGTAACGTCTGCACTCTGGTTAGATGCCAACTTATTTTAACTGTACTGTACTTGTGCTGTGAAATGACAATCATTTGAAGTTCAATCAAAAATTGAAGTATTAAACAATTAGTAATGATCAGTTAGTATTTTTATTTCAACCTTAAAAAGCAACATAGGATTATCTATGTCTGTAATAATCAATATCATTGTTTCACAACTTAAGCAAATAAAGGCTCAAAGCTTCACTGTTCAGGGAAAGGTTCACATTTTAAAGGAAAAGGCAAACCATGATATATTACAATATGACAATGAATATATCAAATATAGATTTGTGGAAAGATGCAATTCCAGCCTTTTTAGCTGATAAACAACATCTCTTTACGAGTTAGATCATATTATATAATCATATATTATATGTCCAACCCTATGTTATGCTAATATAATATAATTAATGTCAAATAAGGATAAATAATGGAAAGATGCAATTCCAGCCTTGAGTTTATATAACCACATATCTCTATTTTATATATTAATTGTATCATCTTATATTATTATGGTTATGACTAAATGTATAAAGATGTGTTAATATATACCGTAGTATTGCGTCTTATCATGAGTTTTACTGTCCTTGCCGTAAGACAAACCAGACAACATTATATCATATATTATATTTTAGAATATAGGGTTAGATATCAAATATAACAACCCCGTCTTACCAGTGTTGCTGGCTGTGCCAGAATGAGACCCACCAGACACAACAGTAGGACGGCTCTCATGTTTCCTCCAGGTCTCGACGCCCTCTGCACCACCTGCTCCAGGCAGCTCCCTTTGTACAGCCCGTCGTCCAGGGGCGGAGCTCAGAGAGGGCCGAGGGGCACCCGGTTAGGTTTCAGGGGATTCTGGTTTTAGGGTTTCATAGTTGGGTTTGGTTGTAGGGTTTCATAGTTGGGTTTGGTTTCATAGTTGGGTTTGGTTGTAGGGTTTCATAGTTGGGTTTGGTTTCATAGTTGGGTTTGGTTGTAGGGTTTCATAGTTGGGTTTGGTTGTAGGGTTTCATAGTTGGGTTTCATAGTTGGGTTTGGTTGTAGGGTTTCATAGTTGGGTTTGGTTGTAGGGTTTCATAGTTGGGTTTGATTGTAGGGTTTCATAGTTGGGTTTGGTTGCAGGGTTTCATAGTTGGGTTTGGTTTCATAGTTGGGTTTGGTTGTAGGGTTTCATAGTTGGGTTTGGTTTCATAGTTGGGTTTGGTAGTAGGGTTTCATAGTTGGGTTTGGTTTCATAGTTGGGTTTGGTTGTAGGTTTTCATAGTTGGGTTTGGTTTCATAGTTGGGTTTGGTTGTAGGGTTTCATAGTTGGGTTTGGTTGTAGGGTTTCATAGTTGGGTTTGGTTGTAGGGTTTCATAGTTGGGTTTGGTTGTAGGGTTTCATAGTTGGGTTTGGTTGTAGGGTTTCATAGTTGGGTTTGATTGTAGGGTTTCATAGTTGGGTTTGGTTTCATAGTTGGGTTTGGTTGTAGGGTTTCATAGTTGGGTTTGGTTTCATAGTTGGGTTTGGTTGTAGGGTTTCATAGTTGGGTTTGGTTTCATAGTTGGGTTTGGTTGTAGAGTTTCATAGTTGGGTTTGGTTGTAGGGTTTCATAGTTGGGTTTGGTTTCATAGTTGGGTTTGGTTGTAGGGTTTCATAGTTGGGTTTGGTTTCATAGTTGGGTTTGGTTGTAGGGTTTCACAGTTGGGTTTGGTTTCATAGTTGGGTTTGGTTGTAGGGTTGAACCCTCACCCGTTTAATGTGTTTCATGTACAAAAGACAAAATGCGGCGTATTAAATGAAAAGTAAAATTTATTATTCCTGAACCACAAAATAGACTTCTTTGGTTGTACAAATTCCCCTAGTTACAGTCTGGTCTGAGTTCTACACATCCACCCCATAATATCTCTACACACCCTCCTCCCCCATAATGAATCTCCCCCAAACCACCCCCTCCCACAGAGAACAAGCACAGCATTAAAAGGTTGAATCCCAGGGTGTGGGAGAGTGTTTTACCTACTAGAATATTTATTTATAAAAACAACAAAAGACATTGACGAATGTTTTCCAACCAAAAACTGAATCAGTCAGCTCAACATGGAAAGCTGTGATTAGTAGATTCTACATTAAATTACAACGCCTGAGCAGCTAACTGCCAGAGACATCCAACGACTCACTAGAGAGAGAGAGAGAGACGGAGAGAGAGAGACAGATAGAGAGGCACAGAGAGAGAGGTTATCATAAAGTTCTGCCTAGTTTAAGTCTCTCCCATCATTTAAAAACCATTCAAACCAATATACAAGCAGAGCGCTCCCAGTTACAAGCTTGGTAATGACTGGCCGGCATGGCTCAGTTTAGTTGTTTTCCGTACAATATTCACACGATAGGAAAGGATTTCTCAGTGGTGTCAGATTTAAATGAACCCAAGCCCGGAGTCAGACTACAGCCACGCCCTGAAAAGGACGGGAGAAAAGTACCGTTAGCTCTCTGGCGATGGCGCCGCAACGACGCAAGCTTTAGCTTTCTCTTGTCCATTATATGGTCAGCGTGGTAAGCGTGAGGCGAACGAGGTGGAAATGCTGGAATCTGGTAAAAAGATGGCGAGTGAGACGCTCTCTCTCCTGGTAAAATGACTTTTAAAAAGCGTATCTAAAATAGTGTGATATGGTACAAAGTGATGGAGGTTCCTCCGTAGTGTTAAAACATCAATGAATCAACAGCAGAACACGACTGTTCCCAACCAAAACAAACCACTTGGATGGTACAGAGGTGTGTGAGAGAGAGAGAGAGAGAGAGAGAAACAGTCCAATGTTAGTCTGACAGCTAAAATTCTCACTCTTAGAAAATAAAAATCAAAGAAAAAATAAAAAAAAAATAGAAATCAGTAAAACTAAAGATCAGCTCAAACTAAAAGACGTCTGGACCCGCCATCACCGTGACGACCGCTTGTTGTGTGCCGACTCTCCAGACGCAGCAGGAAGTGACTACTAGTGAAAAAGTTTGGATGGTTGTTGTTTCCGCAATGGTTGAGATAAGTCAGGTGGTCCTCACAGGTCAGAGTGTGTGTGTGTGTTTGTTATGTGGGGACCACCTCCAGGCTGTGGCGGCCTGGCCTCAGTTTGCGTTTGTTGCTGTAGAGCCCCATGTCCTCCAGGGCCTCGCCGTCCGCCTCCTCTGGGTTCACTGCTGGACACACACACACACACACACACACACACACACACACACACACACACACACACACACACACACACACACACACACACACACACACACACACACACACACACACACACACACACACACACACACACACACACACACACACACACACACACACACACACACACACACACACACACACACACACACACACACACACACACACACACACACACACACACACGTGTTAACAGAACCTCAGCCTCACCTCAGACAAGCGTCACCTTGTTACCCGCGGCGATCAGAGAGAAACCAGGAAGTAGACAGAAGGATGCCGTGATGATCGTACATCGAAACAGGAAGTTGTTCCAACCACAGATCTGGATCTGAATCCAGGAGACTTTTTCTCTACTGAGGGCCCTCTAGTTGGAGGTATGTTCTACTGAGGGCCCTCTAGTTGGAGGTATGTTCTACTGAGGGCCCTCTAGTTGGAGGTATGTTCTCTACTGAGGGCCCTCTAGTTGGAGGTATGTTCTACTGAGGGCCCTCTAGTTGGAGGTATGTTCTACTGAGGGCCCTCTAGTTGGAGGTATGTTCTCTACTGAGGGCCCTCTAGTTGGAGGTATGTTCTACTGAGGGCCCTCTAGTTGGAGGTATGTTCTACTGAGGGTCCTCTAGTTGGAGGTATGTTCTACTGAGGGTCCTCTAGTTGGAGGTATGTTCTCTACTGAGGGCCCTCTAGTTGGAGGTATGTTCTACTGAGGGCCCTCTAGTTGGAGGTATGTTCTACTGAGGGTACTCTAGTTGGAGGTATGTTCTACTGAGGGTCCTCTAGTTGGAGGTATGTTCTACTGAGGGCCCTCTAGATTTAGATTTAGTGTTAGATGATTTCTTTAGAACCTTAACCCTAGTTCATCATCACATGATCTCTTGACTGAGCAGCTCTGAGTGGATCCGTCTGCCGTGTGTTTGACTTGTCTCTGTGTGGTTCAACCAACCAGAACCCAACAGTATTCCCAGCACTACAACACACCAAGCAGGGTCAGAACCACACACACCCAACACACCAAGCAGGGTCAGAACCACACACACCCAACACACCAAGCAGGGTCAGAACCACACACCCAACACACCAAGCAGGGTCAGAACCACACACACCCAACACACCAAGCAGGGTCAGAACCACACACACCCAACACACCAAGCAGGGTCAGAACCACACACACCCAACACACCAAGCAGGGTCAGAACCACACACACCCAACACACCAAGCAGGGTCAGAACCACACACACCCAACACACCAAGCAGGGTCAGAACCACACACCCAACACACCAAGCAGGGTCAGAACCACACACACCCAACACACCAAGCAGGGTCAGAACCACACACACCCAACACACCAAACAGGGTCAGAACCACACACACCCAACACAGCAGCACCCCATGCTTAGAAGGCTACGAAGAACCCCCCCCCCCCACCCCCACACACACACACACACACACAGTCCTACCGAGAGAGGAGCTCTAGCCCAGGTAATCTCCTAGAGATGAGAACACATCGTCACACCTTCAGTCTGCAAGGCCTTCATTTAGTCTGGTTGTTTTTTTAATATAGACTTGACTTTTATTGAATTACCAGAAAACTTGCTTTATCGTTATTGAGATTAATGAGATTAAATGACCTACATCGTGATATATTATTATAGAGATATTAATATCAAACACATACAATGACCATTAGCCCCGCCCCCAGGAACTCACCTGGGCTGTTGCTGCCGTCGTCTATGAAGCGTAGCTCGCCCACTGGATCAGGTGACTGGAGAGAGATAGAAGAGAGCATCACTACCTGACAGAGGGTGTGTGTGTGTGTGTGTGTGTGTGTGTGTGTGTGTGTGTGTGTGTGTGTGTTGGGACACCAGTCAGTCCACTCATATTTCAAAGGACCACCACCAGGTGTGTTGTAACTCTTCCCCATTAGAAGGTACGGGCCGCTGGGTTAGATGTTAGTTAATCCCTGTTCTTCTAGAACCCCACCAGGACCAGAAGGCCAACAGAGCAGAGCTTTTGGAGCTCTACAGCATACAGGACAACGTGTTGAACTCTGTTGTCTTTCCAGTACCGGGCACCAGGGAGGCCACGATGGTCCCTTAGAGAGAGCCGTGTCCTTGTAAACACAACCCACGGTAACCATGCCAACGTCAAACACAACCAGCCACAGACGGGGGTCAGTAGCTCCAGCCAACCAATCCCAGAGAAGAAGGACACACACACACACACACACACACACACACACACACACACACACACACACACACACACACACACACACACACACACACACACACACACACACACACACACACACACACACACACACACACACACACACACACACACACACACACACACACACACACACACACACACACACACACACACACACACACGTTTCTGAGCCATGTGTGGAAGGAGCAGTTGGGGCTGAAAGCTGGATGGGAGTTAGTGGTCAGTTAACCTTTAGCTGGTCCTAGTTAGTGGTCAGTTAACCTAGAGCTGGTCCTAGTTAGTGGTCAGTTAACCTACAGCTGGTCCTAGTTAGTGGTCAGTTAACCTAGAGCTGGTCCTAGTTAGTGGTCAGTTAACCTACAGCTGGTCCTAGTTAGTGGTCAGTTAACCTAGAGCTGGTCCTAGTTAGTAGTCAGTTAACCTAGAGCTGGTCCTAGCTAGTGGTCAGTTAACCTAGAGCTGGTCCTAGCTAGTGGTCAGTGAACGTAGAGCTGGTTCTAGTTAGTGGTCAGTTAACCTAGAGCTTGTCCTAGTTAGTGGTCAGTTAACCTAGAGCCAATCTTAGTTAGTGGTCAGTTCACCTTGAGCTGGTCCTAGTTAGTGGTCAGTTAACATAGAGCTGGTCCTAGTTAGTGGTCAGTTAACCTAGAGCTGATCCTAGTTAGTGGTCAGTTAACCTAGAGCTGGTCCTAGTTAATGGTGAGTTAACCTAGAGCTTGTCCTAGTTAATGGTGAGTTAACCTAGAACTGGTCCTAGTTAATGGTGAGTTAACCTAGAGCTGGTCCTAGTTAATGGTGAGTTAACCTAGAGCTGGTCCTAGTTAATGGTGAGTTAACCTAGAGCTGGTCCTAGTTAGTCAGTTAACCAAGAGCTAGTCGTGATGCTCCTGCTGATGTGAAACAGCAGGCCCTGGCTCCCTGTGGTGACGCAGGTTATTGCAGTGACAGTATAATAACCTGGATAGATAGAGTCTGGTAGATCAGACTGTAGCCTGACCCAGAGTGTTGGGTCACACGAGGTGATTGGCCAACAGAGAGACAAGTTCATGAGGGGTACTAGAGGAAGAGTATTTAGGATGTTATTCTCACCAAACAATACACACACACAGCCCCACAGAGAGCATCAGCCAATCAACAAGCTCAATAAGCTCCCTCCCCCAAAAAACAACAGTAGTCAGTACCTCCAGCCAACCAATCCCAGTGAAGAAGGACACACACACCCCCACCCCCCCCCCCCCCCCCTGGGTAGCACTGCATGCTGCCTGTAGTGGTTGACATGAGAACACTACAACACTGTTAAAGACAGGAAAGCCTTCAGTTTCTGAGCCATGCGTGGAAGGAGCAGTTGGGGCTGAAAGCTGGATGGGAGTTAGTGGTCAGTTAACCTTTAGCTGGTCCTAGTTAGTGGTCAGTTAACCTAGAGCTGGTCCTAGTTAGTGGTCAGTTAACCTAGAGCTGGTCCTAGTTAGTGGTCAGTTAACCTAGAGCTGGTCCTAGTTAGTAGTCAGTTAATCTAGAGCTGGTCCTAGTTAGTGGTCAGTTAACCTTGAGCTGGTCCTAGTTAGTAGTCAGTTAACCTAGAGCTTGTCCTAGTTAGTGGTCTGTTTACATAGAGCTGGTCCTAGTTAGTAGTCAGTTAACCTAGAGCTTGTCGTAGTTAGTGGTCAGTTAACCTAGAGCAAATCTTAGTTAGTGGTCAGTTCAGTTCACCTTGAGCTGGTCCTAGTTAGTGGTCAGTTAACCTAGAGCTGATCGTAGTTAGTGGTCAGTGAACCTAGAGCTGGTCCTAGTTAGTAGTCAGTTAACCTAGAGCTGGTTTGAGTTAGTGGTCAGTTAATCTAGAGCTGGTCCTAGTTAGTGGTAATTTAACCTAGAGCTGGTCCTAGTTAGTGGTCATTTAACCTAGAGCGGATCCTAGTTAGTGCTCAGTTAACCTACAGCTGGTCCTAGTTAGTGGTCAGTTAACCTAGAGCTGATCCTAGTTAGTGGTCAGTTAACCTAGAGCTGGTCGTAGTTAGTGGTCATTTAAGCTAGAGCTGGTCCTAGTTAGTGGTCAGTTAACCTAGAGCTTAGCCTAGTTAGTGGTCAGTTAACCTTGTCCTAGTTAATGGTGAGTTAACCTAGAACTGGTCCTAGTTAATGGTGAGTTAACCTAGAGCTGGTCCTAGTTAATGGTGAGTTAAGCTAGAGCTTTTCCTAGTTAATGGTGAGTTAACCTAGAGCTGGTCCTAGTTAATGGTGAGTTAACCTAGAGCTGGTCCTAGTTAGTCAGTTAACCAAGAGCTAGTCGTGATGCTCCTGCTGATGTGAAACAGCAGGCCCTGGCTCCCTGTGGTGACGCAGGTTATTGCAGTGACAGTATAATAACCTGGATAGATAGAGTCTGGTAGATCAGACTGTAGCCTGACCCAGAGTGTTGGGTCACACGAGGTGATTGGCCAACAGAGAAACAAGTTCATGAGGGGTACTAGAGGAAGAGTATTTAGGATGTTATTCTCACCAAACACACACACATCCCCAGAGTCCAGAGGGCAGAGTTAGCCACAGCCCCACAGAGAGCATCAGCCAATCAACAAGCTCAACAAGCTCCCTCCCCCAAAAAACAACAACAGACTTGGGGTTCCACGGCCACACCTTCCAGGTTACAGGGGGGGGGGGGGGGGGAGGCGAGGAGCAGGGGCAGGCAGGGAGGCAGGAGGTGCTCATGCAGCCGGTACCTGGATGTCGTAAACAGGTTTGGAAGAAGGAATGGCTGCGAACTGTCTGTAGTCAAACTTCTTAGACGACACGGACTGGAGGGACACAGGACAGCATGATGGGGGAGGAGTGGAGGGACTCAGGACAGCATGATGGGGGAGGGAGAGGGGGGGGGGACACAGGACAGCATGATGGGGGAGGGAGAGGGGGGGACACAGGACAGCATGATGGGGGAGGGAGAGGGAGGGGTACACAGGACAGCATGATGGGGGAGGAGTGGAGGGACTCAGGACAGCATGATGGGGGAGGGAGAGGGGGGGGGGACACAGGACAGCATGATGGGGGAGGGAGAGGGGGGGACACAGGACAGCATGATGGGGGAGGGAGAGGGAGGGGTACACAGGACAGCATGATGGGGGAGGGAGAGGGGGGGACACAGGACAGCATGATGGGGGAGGGAGAGAGGGGGACACAGGACAGCATGATGGGGGAGGGAGAGGGGGGGACACAGGACAGCATGATGGGGGAGGGAGAGGGGGGGTACACAGGACAGCATGATGGGGAGGGAGAGGGGGGGACACAGGACAGCATGATGGGGAGGGAGAGGGGGGGGACACAGGACAGCATGATGGGGGAGGGAGAGGGGGGGGACACAGGACAGCATGATGGGGAGGGAGAGAGGGGGACACAGGACAGCATGATGGGGGAGGGAGAGGGGGGGGACAGGACAGCATGATGGGGGAGGGAGAGGGGGGGGACACAGGACAGCATGATGGGGAGGGAGAGGGGGGACACAGGACAGCATGATGGGGGAGGGAGAGGGGGGGACACAGGACAGCATGATGGGGGAGGGAGAGGGGGGGACACAGGACAGCATGATGGGGGAGGGAGAGGGGGGACACAGGACAGCATGATGGGGGAGGGAGAGAGGGGGACACAGGAAAGCATGATGGGGGAGGGAGAGGGGGGGACACAGGACAGCATGATGGGGGAGGGAGAGGGGGGGACACAGGACAGCATGATGGGGGAGGGAGAGGGGGGGACACAGGACAGCATAATGGGGGAGGAGTGGAGAGAGAGTGGCAGGGAGGAGGGACATAGGACAGCATGATGGGGGAGGAGTGGAGGGACACAGGACAGCATGATGGGGTAAGGGGGGGAGGGAGGGGGGACACAGGACAGCATAATGGGGAGGGGGTAGGAGAGAGGGGGATAAAGAGGAGGAGAGAGAGAGCTAAGAAGAAGGGTGAGGCAGGCAGCCAGGGGGTGAGGAGAAGGGGTGAGCGTGGACTGGCCGTGTGCTCATGAGCAAGGCATGTGGAGGGGGCGGGGTTTAACATCCGTGTGTCATACAGGGCCACGGTCGACTTCCTGTCCCGGGGGGGGAAGTGGACTCAAACAGTCGACAGAGAAACGGAACATCAGTAACTCGTCTAGAGAATAACAAGATGGCGTCTTACCAGTCTGCCAGGGGAAGTGACTCCTCGAGGGTTGAGCTCTGTCAGGGGAAAATACACAAAAAGGTGTTAAACTCAACACCAGTCGCCTTTACATTTCTACCGTTCATATCGTGTCAATAATATTTTTGCAAATAAATATATCTTATATCCAATTCTGCTGTGCAACCCACGCGTTCCATCTGGGATTTAAAAAGTACCAGCTACGGTTGTAAGTCTGAACTGACAGCGCCAGTGAAACGAGGGTCAAAACAACTGATGGTTTCTGATTGGCTGGTGGTCTGTGATGTCACTGCTACGTGGCTCCAGTTACCTTCCATGGGGGTGGGGGAGGGTGTGGGGGCGGGGGAGGGGGACTCCGTCAGCTGGTCCAACGTGCCGCGCTTCTTTCCCTCCTTGGACTTGGCGATGACCATCTGGGCCTTCAGCGCATCCTGCTCCAGAGACTTCATCCTGGGGGCGGAGAAACGGGGGTTAAAGGGACCCTACTTCACAGCCAGGTAGGGGTAGGGGGGGGGGCGGGGTCTACACCCACCAGGTGTGGACCCCCCCCTCCCCCCACACCACAGGACGAAGAGAACCTCCCGCCAGTCGTTAGACCCTGTGGGCTCACGGTTAGTCGAGTAGCGATGCACTTATGAGAGGAGAGGAAAGGAGGAGGAGAGAGAAGAAGAGAGGTGAGAGGGAGAGAGAAGGAGGAGAAGGAGACATAAGGGAGGAAGAAGGAGCGAGAAGGGAGGTGGAAGATGAGGAGCTAGTGAAGGACACGCCAAGCCGTGCAGAAGCGCGTGCTAGCGCGGTGAGCTAGCACGGTGCGTGTGTTCAGGTCAGGGGAGCGCCTCTTACTGCTCCCCTCTCATTTAAGGACGGACCAAACATCGGAAATCAGAGCGAAGGGAACAGCGCCACCCCTGGCAAACACTCATCACTGCAACCGCTTCTGATCCACATTGGGTTGTTTTCGGTTGTTGATTTCAAGGCGACAAGTCAAATCAGAAGCAGCCGTTGCGCAACGACGTGTTTGCTCTCCTGGAGGATTTGTGTTTGTTTCAAAATAAATCAATAAATCTAACTCTACGCCGATCTCATGCCAAAGCACCCGGCAGGCACACTCCCACAATGGCGTGCGTGCGGGCCGGCGGCCCAGGGGAGCAGACCTGAGCCGGGAGTCAGCCGAGGAGGCGCTGGAGGCGGGGGCCTCGGGGCCCGGGGACCCGCCCTGAGACGCCCTCACCCTGGCCTGGTACAGACGCTTGGCCAGGTCCTGCTCATACTGTCTAACATCCTCCTCCAGACCAGAGGGGCTGCACCACCCGGGGGGGAAGAGCACCACCCAGGGGGAGGGGGGGGGGGGGAATGCACAGGAAGAAGGAAAGAGGGCAGAGGAGAGGAGGGTGGCACAGCAGGGTGAGGGAGAAGGAGACAAGGAGAAGAGACACGGACCACAGGAATAAAGAAAGATAAAAAACAAAGAAAACAGGAACAGAACACAGTTGGTGTGTGTGTGTGTGAGAGTGACAGAGTGAGAGAGTGAGAGACAGAGAGAGAGAGAGAAGAGGAAGTAAACAGACACCTCCAAGGTCAGGGTAGCGACCAGTGAAGGGAAACACATTTAGCTTTGGTCAAGAAACTCTACAGCAGACCAGCGGACCTTATCCACCGGGTGGCCATCTTGGTTCTAACTGTAAGCTGGGAGGAGTCAACATGTGCAGGAGGGGTCAGAGGTGAAGACACCCACAGTAACCTTTAACCTTTTCCCCACATGAAACAAACGTGGGTAAAGCTAAACCGCCGCTACGCTACAGGCCGGGGTGTCTCACCGTGCTGCCCGCCACATGGCCCTCTTCTCGGCCTCCAGGGCCCGTCTCTCGGCGGGGGAGAGGTCCTGGTCCTGGTCCACCACCGCTGCAAGCTCCGGGCTCTGCAGCCGCAGGCGCTCCTGGTGTCTCCGCTCAGCCTTCGCCGTACGGATCGGAGGCTCAGTGGGAGTTAGACTACACACACACACACACACACACACTTGTGAGTACTAGTTACTGTGTACATTAGTGAGCACTAGCTACTGTGTACATTAGTGAGCACTAGTTACTGTGTAACATTAGGGAGCACTAGTTACTGTGTAACATTAGGGAGCACTAGTTACTGTGTAACATTAGGGAGCACTAGCTACTGTGTAACATTAGGGAGCACTAGTTACTGTGTAACATTAGGGAGCACTAGTTACTGTGTAACATTAGTGAGCACTAGCTACTGTGTAACATTAGGGAGCACTAGTTACTGTGTAACATTAGTGAGCACTAGTTACTGTGTAACATTAGTGAGCACTAGCTACTGTGTAACATTAGGGAGCACTAGTTACTGTGTAACATTAGTGAGCACTAGTTACTGTGTAACATTAGTGAGCACTAGCTACTGTGTAACATTAGGGAGCACTAGTTACTGTGTAACATTAGTGAGCACTAGTTACTGTGTAACATTAGTGAGCACTAGTTGCTGTGTAACATTAGTGAGCACTAGTTACTGTGTAACATTAGTGAGCACTAGTTGCTGTGTAACATTAGGGAGCACTAGCTACTGTGTAACATTAGTGAGCACTAGTTGCTGTGTAACATTAGGGAGCACTAGTTACCCGGTCATGGAGTTGGGCCGCTGGTCCAACCTGAAACCGTCTTCCAGGGAATTCCTCTGAGAGTCTCCTTTAACCTCCGCTCTGCAGATCCAACATATTTACATATATTGGATATTTCCATATTTATTAGCTCTGATAGGTTAAATCGATTTTTGTGAAATCACAAATTGTGCTCATATTTATGCTCCTGTCCTCACATCAAACTTCAGTACAAACAACAAGCAACAAACTCTGCCAACGCATCTGAAGGAATTAAATCTAGAAATTAAAAATCATTGAAAAACTATGACCAGGGAAGATTGAAGTGAAGAGGAGAGAAGAGGAGGAGAGAGGAGCGATGGAAGGAAAGGAGGAGGAGGGGAATAGGAGGGGTGAAAAGAGAAGGAGGAGAGATGGAGGGAGAGGAAGGGAGCAGGCGAGGAGAGGAGGGAGGACAGGCAGGATGGAAGAAGGAGGGAGGAGAGGATGTTTGCCTTACCCTGAGCTGCTGTAGTATCCGGGGGGCGTGGCCGGGAAGCCGGGGGGCGTGGCCGGGAAGCCGGGGGGCGTGGTCATGTAGCCGGATATGTTGGAGGGCAGTCTGGTGGTGGTAGAGAGGGGCTCCACCCTGTACTCCACCCCGTCCAAGAGAACCTTTCCGGTGGCCTTCATGTGGGCCAGGTCATCGTCATCGTCATCATCCTCGTCGTGCTCCATCAGGTACTCTCTCGCCCGCTGCTCGAACCGCCGCTCTGCTCGGAGTCAGAGGTCAGGGGTCACCAGAGGAGTTATGATTGGTTATGGCTTAACAAAAAGGTTTCAGGGACTTTATATATCGCACACAAAATAGTTACATATCGTAACTATTTAGTAATTTTGCCTGTAGACGTTTTCATCTAAAAGGACACTCACTGAATTCAGATACAGGGAATTTAGGATCAGTTAGGGGTTAGACAGTACAGAGACAGGTCATTAAGGAGCAGGTAGGGGTTAGACGGTACAGAGACGGGTCATTAAGGAGCAGGTAGGGGTTAGACAGTACAGAGACGGGTCATTAAGGAGCAGGTAGGGGTTAGACGGTACAGAGACAGATCATTAAGGAGCAGGTAGGGGTTAGACAGTACAGAGACAGGTCATTAAGGAGCAGGTAGGGGTTAGACGGTACAGAGACAGGTCATTAAGGAGCAGGTAGGGGTTAGACAGTAGAGAGACGGGTCATTAAGGAGCAGGTAGGGGTTAGACAGTACAGAGACGGGTCATTAAGGAGCAGGTAGGGGTGAGACAGTACAGAGAAGGGTCATTAAGGAGCAGGTAGGGGTGAGACAGTACAGAGAAGGGTCATTAAGGAGCAGGTAGGGGTTAGACAGTACAGAGACGGGTCATTAAGGAGCAGGTAGGGGTTAGACAGTACAGAGACTGGTCGTTAAGGAGCAGGTAGGGGTTAGACAGTACAGAGACAGGTCATTA
Source organism: Muraenolepis orangiensis (assembly GCA_027704905.1). NCBI lineage: Eukaryota > Metazoa > Chordata > Actinopteri > Gadiformes > Muraenolepididae > Muraenolepis > Muraenolepis orangiensis. The sequence goes on along the minus strand of CM051020.1, from coordinate 16,231,604 downwards.
AGGAGCAGGTAGGGGTTAGACGGTACAGAGACAGGTCATTAAGGAGCAGGTAGGGGTTAGACAGTAGAGAGACGGGTCATTAAGGAGCAGGTAGGGGTTAGACAGTACAGAGACGGGTCATTAAGGAGCAGGTAGGGGTGAGACAGTACAGAGAAGGGTCATTAAGGAGCAGGTAGGGGTGAGACAGTACAGAGAAGGGTCATTAAGGAGCAGGTAGGGGTTAGACAGTACAGAGACGGGTCATTAAGGAGCAGGTAGGGGTTAGACAGTACAGAGACTGGTCGTTAAGGAGCAGGTAGGGGTTAGACAGTACAGAGACAGGTCATTAAGGAGCAGGTAGGGGTCAGAGGTCATTAAGGAGCATCTTGCTCTAGGATGTTTCCTGACCTTCCTCCTCCCTCATCTTCTTCAGGTCGTCGGCGCCGACCAGCGACACGCGAGGCTTGGGCTTGTCGGGCGTAGTCTGCTTCACGTCGATCTCAAAGTACTTCTGGCGGTCCCTGAAGGAGCGCTGCTCGGGGGTGTCGGGACCTCCCGGGGAGGGAGTCTGGAGGAGACACATCAACTAGGGTCACAAAGTGTCTCAGAGATCAGAGTTAGGGGAGAAGAGCGCGCAAAGCATTGAAGAACGGATTTGAGTTACTTTGAATAAAGTGAATATGAATACAGTTACGTTAGAATGGAATAGTGTTCTTTCTCATTATCCATAATAATGATGACCAAGTGTTAATCGGTGAGAACCCGGAGGACCAGTCTGGATTAGACTCCGGTCGCTACGGTTACACCGAGCCCAAGCCACCAAAGTCTAGAACGTTGAAGAGGAAAGAGAAGCATGTTCCCCCGTCCAATCAGCACCCAGCAGCCCAAGCCCATCGTTAGTCATGTGACCGGCAGGCGTTCCCGTTTTGGACTCCACAGCATAAGCCGCCTCCTCCTCCTCCTCCAGCAGGTGAGGAGGCATGTACCTGGGGCTCCATGGAGGGCCTGGAGAAGCGTGGTACGGCCGCCAGGCTGTGGTAGTCCCGGTGCTCTGAGGCTCCACCTCCTCCTCCTCCTCCTCCCTCACACCCTCCATCTACACCATCCTCAAACACCTTGTTGAGCAGCGCAGGCTGGAAAGGCCACACTGGTCATTACCACAGCGACGACCACGGCAACGGGGGCCGGCGTTACATTGTTTAACGCGACGGTGCGGCCGATGGGGGGGTCGTCGTCGTGCCGATTGCCTGACGTTACGTTTTCTCTTGAAGCCTTTTTCTGGATGTCCTTATGAACAGCCTCTAATATGATGTACTATTAGCGTTGCCATGGTGACTCCATGGCCTGGGTTTTCCTGTGTGTGTGTGTGTGTGTGTGTGTGTGTGTGTGTGTGTGTGTGTGTGTGTGTGTGTGTGTGTGTGTGTGTGTGTGTGTGTGTGTGTGTGTGTGTGTGTGTGTGTGTGTGTGTGTGTGCATTAACACCGTGTGGTCCATAGATGGCGCCGTTACTGCAGTTTGAATTCAGAGTATTGACTGCTTTAAAATAAGGTTGAATACATTAGTACTGAAGAGTCCCTCACCTCAGGAGAGGACGTCTGGTGGATGTGGTTCCCTACACCGAACAAGTCCTGTTGGAGAGAGGGAGAGGAGGAGAGAGAGGGGGAGTGGGAGAGAGGGAGGAGGAGGAGGAGTGAGGGAGAGAGGGAGAGGAAGAGAGAGGGAATCAGTGCTCAGTAAAAACTAGAAGTATTTTGACACTCAGACACTCAGAACACTCAGATGGGAGGGAGGGAGAGAGAGAGAGAGAGAGAGAGAGAGAGATAAAGAACAGTAAGAGATAATGAAAAGGGAAAAAAAGTGTTAAAGAAACAGGCGGGGAGGTCAACGGCAGACTCGGGGACCAATCACAACGCATCTCACGACCACATCTCCACTACGACACATCACGGATGGTCAACACAGACGGTGAGAGATGTGTTCCACATTCCACGACACATCACATGACCCCACCACGGGTGGGGGGGGGAGGGGGGGGAGGCACAACATGCTCGTGGGTGAGACCACGGGGTGGAGGTTGGGGTCCCGGGGGGGGGGGGGGGGGGCCTACCTGGGGCGGCTCCAGCGAGGCCGGCGTGTGAGGCACGGCGGCGAACGCCTTGTACGCCTGCTTGATATTCATGGGGAACTCGTCGGGGGAGACGGGGGAGGGGGCGCGAGGCTGCAGGGGGAGGAGGGGGGAGGGAGGAGAAGGAGGAGGGAGGGTGATGGAGGAGGGGAGGAATGGGTTCAATATGGGGGAGACGAGGAAAACAGACGGACGGACAGAGAGATAGAAAGAGAGATGGAAAGAGAGACGGATGGATAGAGACAGACCGAGGTAGAAAGAGAGAGACAGACAGTGGAAACAGACAGATACAGTAGTGACAGAGAGAGAGACCGGTGGAGAAGAAGACACAAAGGAGAGGAAGACTATGAGAGCAAACCAGCAGGTTGAAGAAGACGCAGAGGAAGACAGGTGATACAGGTGTGTTGGCTGGTTCTCGTGTGGCAGACAGACAGACAGGTAGGGCTCTGAACAAGCTAAGCTGGTCTGGACCGACCCTAGGTCTCCTTCAGACCTGCATGCTGCATGCTAAGCTCACAGAGCATCAAACCCACGGAACAGAACCCCATCACTTCTAGATCCAACGACGACTAGGTCAAACTGTCCAACCGCTGACAGCACATTCCACAGTGGAATTCTGGGATTTGTAGGAATATGGACACTTCAGGAGACACACAGGATACACAGGCTTGTGTTTCCTGTGCCGTTTCAGGTTGTTGCCATGTCAACCAACCTGGGATAAAGGCACATTGGTTACCAGTACATAACTGATCATAACCCGGTTAACTGATCATAACCCGGTTAACTGATCATACCCCAGGTACTGTTCTACTCTTTGGTATGAAGTAAGTACAACTACTGATCTCTCCTCCGGTCCCTCAGCCCGCCAGCGTGCATTGCTACAGTGGTAGTGCGGATGTAGTGACCGACACCTGAGCCCTACATGGTGGAGGTGGTGATGGAGGAGGTGGAGGGTCTTACAGAGGTCTGAGAGTTGATGGGGGAGGGGCCATGCTGGAAGGGGTTGGGGCTGCTGCCGTCCGGCGTAGCGGGTGATGGAGTGGACCACACCCTGCCCACAGGATGGATGGCCCCTGGGCGGGTCTAGATAGATAGATAGAGAGAGAGGGAGATACATTAGTTGCTCATCATTTGATTTTATACCTTTGTGGTGATAGGGTGTTTGAGGTGGTGATGGGGTGTTGGAGGTGGTGATGGGGTGTTGGAGGTGGTGATGGGGTGTTGGAGGTGGTGATGGGGGTGGTTCCCACTCACAGACGAGGGGCTGGTGTCCTGGGCGGTGGGGGAGGAGCTGTAGTGAACATTGGCCTGGAACAGAACACAGAGGAAGTCACATGACAGAATCACAAGATCACAAGATCACCTGACACACACAGTGCAAAGCTCACATTTGACCATATTTTCCATTTCCCAAAACAAAAACAAAGCAACCCATGGTTAACCCCCGTGGTTAAAAGCATATTTGAAAAGCATAGTTCACATTCAGTTAAACTTAAAGCACAGCCAGTCTCAACAGACACAGTCGACTGGAAAACCAGGTCCACAATCCACATCCGGGTGAATGTAGTCCAGTCTGGACTAAGAGACCCCAGAACAACATATCTCTGGCCACATGGCAGAAGCATAGCAGCTGTTAGACCCAGCGTGTCTTTAAAGAGGAACCCAATCCTGAACACCACACCACCACCAACAGCACCACCTCTGGTCAAAGACCACAGACATCATCTAATGCCTAAACATCATTTATGACCTAATGCCTAAAGTTAATCTATGACCTAATGCCTCAAGTTAATCTATGACCCAATGCCTAAACTTAATCTATGACCTAATGCCTAAACATAATCTATGACCTAATGCCTAAACATAATCTATGACCTAATGCCTAAACATAATCTATGACCTAATGCCTAAACATAATCGAATGCCTAAACGTCTATCTAACTTCTATCTACATAAATTCACCCATCCTTAATCAAACACCTAAACTTAACATCCAACCCTAAACCCTTAACCCCATAACAACACCCATAACCCCAAATGTACCATATTTTTATAGTATAGTGTTTTAGAAAAGTCCTACTTTGGGAGGGAATGGGAGTAAGCATTCCATTGTACTTGTTGCATATGGAAAATAAAAACATCTTGAATCTTGAAACTCATCACGGGCCCCACCCCCAGAAAAGTCACCACAGTTGCCCCCGGTTACAGATGCAGTGCAGAGCATGGACCAATGAGCAGAGAGCACCAGGGCCCCTGGGGGCCTCACTTACGAAGCGGGTCTCCCTGCCTGTCAGGGAGCTGGACACATGGTGGCTGGGCTACAGGAAGAACACACTGTTCAACAGGAAGTACTACGACTACATCCTGTCTAGTACTACACACAAGGAGGAGGATCAAACCCCGTTAGTGGGCTGGATCTAGGGTGAGGATGAGGGTGTGGGGAGCAGATGATGGGTTGGTTTGAACCATGAGGTGTACTGACTGAGCGGGGGGGGGGGGGGGGGGGGTGGCACTCACCGGTTGGATGCTGGAGTAGGATCCGTCCCTCGCTGGGCTGGCGGAGTGTGGAAGGTCAGAGGAAGACGTCTGGTTTCAACACAAAAACACAACCGCGTAAGCGCCTCACATCTCAACTCCAGGTCCAGAGAGACACAAGTCCTGCCATGTTCTGGCAGGACTTAGTCAACATACTGGGATGGTGTATTGACAGCAAACAACACCGTTTAGTCGAGTGACGCCATCCCATTCCTACGGTCCATGTCTTTGGTGGGCAGAAGTAGCGGGTATACAATATATACTAAACATATATATTGAGGAGACTCTTTATCCAATGCAGGCCAAGGAAGGAATGAGGGGTGGTTTTGCGTAAGGATGCTTTTGGGTAGGCTTTGGAAATTTCCCCGCTGTGGGACGAATAAAGGACTTCTTATCTTATCGGGGGGTTCGAACCCAGAATCTTTTCTGGCTGAGAGTAGAGTCTAAACTATCCCAGACTTAAGGCCTTCAACCGCTCCAACATTCCCAAGACAGCTGCTGGGAAACACATTCTCATCAACACTCCAGGACCAACACTCAATGCTCTCGTCCCGTCTTGGTCATAGCACTTCTAACTGCACATGCTCAGGATATAGATATAGTATAGATATAGATATAGATATATATATATATATACACACACACACACACACACACATATACACACACATATACACACACAAGCCATTGTCACGTCACTGTGGAGCAAAACACTTCTGTTAATACATTGGTTTCACAAGTGGTTCCTCACAACACACACACACAGGTTGTGTTATATTTAGAGCATACAGTATAAACACACACTAGATCTAATCCTGTTGTGATGTGAACTCCAAATGAAAACCAAACCCAAACCACAACAACCCAATCCAGTTCCCAACGTTCACAAAAAACGGTGAGAAGATGCATGTATATTTTTTCGATGTTAGTTTTATATATTAGTATTTTGACCCCCCAGACCAACCCCTGGGCTGTCAGGTGGAGGTGCTGAGGGGCGGTGAAGACTGGGGTGTTAGGCTCAGTTGGGGCTCCAGGCCATGCTGCAGGCCGCTCCCTCTTGCCTTGTTGTGTAACCAGGGCTGCAGCTGGCCGCCCCGGCCGTACCCCACGGGAGGCCCCGACAGGATGCGCTCCCCGGGGGGCCGGCCCTTGCCTTTGCGGTTGGCCACCAGGAAGGGGTTCTCACTGAAGCATAGGGACTGGGTCTCCACCAGGCACTCTCCGTCCCCCTCGCCCTCGTCCTCACCGTTCAGCGAGGCGGAGGCGAGGGAGAGGGTGGCGTCGCTCTGACCGAAAGAGGCCGTGTCGGGGGACGGAGGAGGGGAGGCACGGGGGAGGCCGTTCTCTGGGTTTATACCGGGGAAGGAGCCCTGGGTGTCGGGGTGACCCAGGCCAAAGCCCAGGGGCTCTAGAGGGGGACAGCACTGAGCCTGCAGGGTGGCCTCCATAGGATCAGAGCAACTTAAAGGGGGAGAAAACTAAACAAGGGAAGAAGAAGAAGAAGGAGAAGAAGAAGAAATTAAAAGAGGAAAGGAACAGGTCATGAAAGGAAGCAGAGGAACTAGAATAGGATTCAGTACAGATATGGAGAGAAACAGAAGTGGGGCTAGAAACAGAGCTTCAATGGCCAGGTCTTAGGATTGTAGTACAGTCCATGTAGTACAGTCAATCAATCATCCCCATCTCTCCCAGAGGTTAATGCTCCCTGATGGGCCATGGAATCCACGTCACCACCCCCAGGGACCCACCCGTCCTGTGTATTATTCACACACCTGACACATTCAGTGAATGGGATTGTTGATCTGAGGCCGACAAATATAAATCCAAAATGGCCAGGCCAACATTTGTATGATGTTTGATTCTAAACATAACGTTCTTTAATACCAAACCCCACATATTAAAGTCTGTGAGGATCAAGAACAGTAAGCTAACAACGCACATCCAGCCGGCGAGGACGTTGAGATAAGTGACTGACTGCAGTTACCCTCTCCATCCTGAATAACCCCTGGTTATCAGGGGCCCCACAACACCCAGACCCCTGGACACCTCCCTGGGCCCACGAGCAGCTCTGATACAGTCCCCACATCAGACAATACAGTCTCCTCCAGGAGAGTATAGTAGAATATGCCACAGTACAGTCTAGAACATTCCAGAATAGTCCACTACGCTACAATCTAGAACATCCCAGAATAGTCCACTACGCTACAATCTAGAACATTCCAGAATAGTCCACTACGCTACAATCTAGAACATTCCAGAATAGTCCACTACGCTACAGTCTATAACATTCCAGAATAGTCCACTATGCTACAGTCCATAACATTCCAGAATAGTCCACTACGCTACAATCTAGATTATTCCAGAGCTGAAAGAAAAACGGCAGACGGACAAGAAGCGACATCCACTTAGATCTGGCACAAATAATTATGGTAAAGCAGTGACGTCCTTAACAGAGACTCCAGTCGTGTCCTTGAGTTTTTTTCATTTAGCCGATGAGCTCAATATATATTCCTCTACATTAAACTCCCTAGAGAGGGATCAGTGGGCTGCAACGAGAACATATAGCCACCCGGCTGTGTGGGAACTCCTCCATTCAGTCCCTACTCCCTGTGTAGAGAGTAGGGAATGAGGGAATGAATTCAGACACAGCCTCAGCCTTGACAGATCTGGTGACCATCAGAATAGCGTGATGAGAACACAGGAAGCCGGTTCCCGGCATGCTGCAAGGCTATAATGGGCAGCAGTATGGGGGTCAGTGGGCTGGAATGTGAACCAATACCCTTCTGGCCCACCGGCAAACGGGCACCACGAGAGACAGCTGGGCAGGGGGGAGGGACGGTCCCAAACCCATGACTGTCCACATCTGTGGCAAACTGATGGAAACAGAGTTCTGACTCAACCCAACTAGCAACCGATGCAATGACCAATGTACAGTGCTAGGGAAAGGATTTTCCCGCTCCACGATTTCTTCTTATTTTGCTCAATATGTCACACAAGAATTAAAACAATTCTGCAAAGAAAAATGGGCCAAAATACCTTTACAGCTATGTAAAAGACTCATTCCTATTCGGGTTCATATGATCCCAGAACCAATCCACCATGTGACCCCACAATCCACCACATACAGAGCTTACTAACGGACAACTCTTCGGATAACGGTACATAATAAACAGACAACCTTTTCGATAACAAGACTTGAAGCATACCAATATAAACTGACAAACCACATTTCTGAAGTAATTTATAGTCGAAACTCAACTGTCTGGGGCCATTCAAAGGCATGTATTGGAGTAAGGAAGGCCTATCTGTCCGACAGCTGAGGCCTTTCCTCAGCGGATCAGAGGGGGTCTCTGTGGTGCAGTCAGGGGATAACAGGTGGAGGAACCTGATTTCAGCTTTAATATGTAAGTGTAGGAACAGCTGAACATCATGTAGATGTTAAGCTCTCCTGGTAAAAGGCCCAGCAGGCCACAAGTCTTCATGTAGAGATCGACATAGGTCCTACAAAGGGTTTTGGGAAAACCAGGCATTTAATACTAAATTCAGCACTTTGTTGTGTATTTAGTATTAGTAAAACTGTCGTGTGAGGTCCCGTACACAACCTAGACATTTAGTTGTACAATACAGCTGTCTTAAATAGTCAAAAAAAGGTGTCAAAGGCAACACTAACAATCTAAAATGAATGGAAAGTGTAGTTTTTAGAGAAGTAAAGAAAAATGCAAATACATTGAAAGACAGAAGGAAAGAAATATAAAGACGGAAGGCAAAGTGTCTCGATACTTACCGCAAAGACAATGTTGGTGCTACCTCCAGACAGAGCTCCGTAACTCCAGACTCCTCGACTTTCAAACACTTTTTCCTCTCTTTCTCCTCCAGGGAAGACACTCACTCTCAGTCTCACCAACCCTCCCTCCTCCCCTCCCAGTCTTAAAACCGCCCCAGTCCAGAGCCCTGGTTTTAAAATAGACCCTGAAAGCGGGCTGACAGTAGCCAGCTGTTAGCCTTCCCACTTCCTCGCCCACCCCCTCTGCCCAAGCTCCCTTCATGTGCCAGGGGTCAGCGGGGCTGGCGTTGGTCAGGCCTGCTGGCATGATGGTCCACGGCTCCAGGCTCTGGTGTGGTGGTACGGGAAAGGTTCCCAGGAGCTGAGGTTATTGTAGCTACCAGGTCCACGTCAAGACCACCCGTTGAGTGTAGTTCTACAGTACATTGGGATGCAAACTGGGCATCCACAAAATAATAACCTGTGGACATTTGGAGTGCTAGCACACTGGTCACTAACATTTTACTGTTTGACAACATGCTAGTGAGGAACACAATTCCACAGCCGAACCACCCAAAACAGAGCAGTCCGCCGGCAACCAGCAACACGGGACTGACCGTCCACCAACAGCTTTGTTCATCACTCTTCAAACCATCCTTGGTTCGGTCAGTTTGGGTTCGTTGATGTTCGAGGAGAGCGATCAAAATGTAAAATGTCTGTCGGCCTGACCTCTACGCGACAGAGACACCTCGACATTCTTAGCCTCCCTCAAGGTCAAGGGGCAAGCCTTGACCACGGGGTCAGCGAGGGTGTCCCAGGGGTGAACTGTGGATTCCACGGAGAGATGGAGGTCTCCAGAGAACTATTCTGTACCTCCTACATATATACAAGCCCCCCCCCCCCCACACACGTTTCCCAGGTCAACGAGAAGTCCTACAACAGGCCTCACCATCTAGCGTCTAAATTAATTTTAAAGATGGAAAAACTCACCCTGTTGACCCTCTGGAGACTGGTGGTGGGCAGCGCCGCTAGTGTCTTGTAGTCCAGCTTCAGAGGTCCGGTGCCCACGTTCTGAACGGACCAATCAGAAACGAGCAGATGAGTGACCCCAGCCCGCTGATGGCTAAACATCTCACAGTAATCCACACATGAAGAGACTCTCAAAGACAGACTCTAGAGTGACCAGGCCTATTGGGCCGCCGGGAGACCCCCAGAGAGAGGTCTGTTCTGGATGAGGATGGTCTCACCTCAGTCTCCTCCTCCAACAGGCGAGTTGCCTCCTCACGCTCCAGACGCATGCGCTCCTTCACCAGGGGAAAAGGGGGAAGAGTGGGAGAGGGGAGAGTAGGAGGAGACGAGGAGGAGGGACACCCAAGCAACCACACGGTAACAAAACAAATGAGCGACACGGAGGTGACGTGAACGGTAGAACGGTGGAAGGAGAGACAGGACAGACAGCAATGGGATGAGATGAGGTCCAAACATAACAGGGAACAGGAAGAAGAAGAGAACAAGAGGAGGAAGAGGAGGAAGAAGAGGAAGAAGGGGAGAAACGGGAAAAACAGAATAGAACCCACAGGCGTTAGAAGGTGAATTTTTCTCTTTCTTTTAGAGCATCCACAGAAACGGAGGTGGCGTGCGAGGCAGAACACAGTCAACACGGAGGGGAGAGAGGGAGTAAGGATTCATTCAACCCCCCTTCACCAGACAGAGCACCGCCCTGGTGGACACTCAGGACCAGTTCATGTTTGGTCTCTGGCTGTAATACTGTAGATGTTCAGGAATACTTCCGCTGTAGTCTAGTCCATACACAAACCTTTTTTCTTCTTTCACTTTACTCACCACTTTCTCCATCTCTTCTCTCTCCCACTGGGACGTCTCTCTCACCATCTCAGACTCCTGAGGGAGAACAGAATCCCCAGATTGCCATTTGTTGATTTAAGAACGCAGAGCAGTGACAGGACCTGAAGTTAGAAGGGTTTAACGGTGAGACAGAAGACGCTAGCGGTGGATCTTACCTTCTCCATGATGTCCATCTCCTCGGGGCTGAGGTCTCGGTCGATGGATGAGATGCTCTCCAAGCTGTTCTTACGGACGATGCCTGTCACGAAGGGGTTGGCGATGATGCCAGGAGAAGCCTAGCGATTGGACAACAGAATTTCAATAAAGTAATTTAGGGGTTTATAAATGAAAAAGATGGCCCAGGATTATAAGACCAGTAGCTCATAGAAGACGGGCCGCAGATGCCAAAACTTCTCTAATCCAACACCTAACGTTAACCGGCTCTAACCTTCAACATCTCTAACTTAACACCTTTACTAACCATCTCTAACCTATCACCTTAACCATCTCTAACCTAACACCTAAACTAACCATCTCTAACCCAACACCTAAACTAACCATCTCCAACCCAACACCTAAACTAACCATCGCTAACCCAACACCTAAACTAACCATCTCTAACACCTAAACTAACCATCTCTAACCAAAAACCTAAACTAACCAAACACCTAAACTAACCATCTCTAACCTAACACCTCCACCAACTAATAGCTAAACTTAACCATATGTAGCCTCATACCTCAACTCATACCTAAAATGAACCATCCTTAACCTCATAACCAGAACCTAGTCCTTCCAGCACACAGATCAGAGCAGGGGGGAGACAGGCCCCCCCCTTCCTCCACCCCCCCACTCCAGGGTGGGAGACAGACCCCTCCCCTCCTCCTCCCCTCCACTCCAGGGTGGGAGACAGACCCCTCCCCTCCTCCTCCCCTCCACTCCAGGATGGGAGACAGACCCCTCCCCTCCTCCCCTCCACTCCACTCCAGGGTGGGAGACAGGCCCCCCCCCTCCTCCACCCCTCCACTCCAGGGTGGGAGACAGACCCCTCCCCTCCTCCTCCCCTCCACTCCAGGGTGGGAGACAGACCCCTCCCCTCCTCCTCCCCTCCACTCCAGGGTGGGAGACAGGCCCCCCCCCCTCCTCCACCCCTCCACTCCAGGGTGGGAGATAGACCCCTCCCCTCCACTCCAGGGTGGGAGACAGACCCCCTCCCCTCCTCCACTCACTCCACTCCAGGGTGGGAGACAAACCCCTCCCCTCCACTCCAGGGTGGGAGACAGACCCCTCCCCTCCACTGTACTCCAGGGTGGGAGACAGACCCCTCCCCCCCTCCTACTCCACTCCACTCCACTCCACTCCAGGGTTGGACAGACCCCCTCCTCTCCTCCACTCCAGGGTGGGTGACAGACCCCTCCCCTCCACTCCAGGGTGGGAGATAGACCCCTCCCCTCCACTCCAGGGTTTGTGGGAGACCCTTCCCCTTCTCCTCCACTCCAGGGTGGGAGACAGACCCCTTTCCCTCCTCCTCCTCCCCTCCACTCCAGGGTGGGAGACAGACCCCTTCCCCTCTTCCTCCTCCCCTCCACTCCAGGGTGGGAGACAGACCCCTTCCCCTCCTCCTCCCCTCCACTCCACTCCACTCCACTCCAGGGTGGGTGGGAGACAGACCCCTCCCCTCCTCCTCCCCTCCACTCCAGGGTGGGAGACAGACCCCTCCCCTCCTCCTCCCCTCCACTCCAGGGTGGGAGATAGACCCCTCCCCTCCACTCCAGGGTGGGAGACAGACCCCCTCCCCTCCACTCCAGGGTGGGTGGGAGACCCCTCCCCTCCCCTCCTCCACTCACTCCACTCCAGGGTGGGAGACAAACCCCTCCCCTCCACTCCAGGGTGGGAGACAGACCCCTCCCCTCCACTGTACTCCAGGGTGGGTGGGAGACAGACCCCTCCCCTCCTCCTCCCCTCCACTCCAGGGTTGGACAGACCCACTCCCCTCCCCTCCCCTCCCTCCCCTCCCCTCCCCTCCACTCCCCTCCCTCCCTCCACTCCAGGGTGGGAGACAGACCCCTTCCCCTCCTCCTCCTCCTCCTCCTCCTCCTCCCCTGCACTCCAGGGTGGGAGACAGACCCCTTCCCCTCCTCCTCCTCCTCCCCTGCACTCCAGGGTGGGAGACAGACCCCTTCCCCTCTCCTCCTCCCTCCTCCACTCCACTCCACTCCACTCCACTCCACTCCAGGGTGGGGTGGGAGACAGACCCCTTCCCCTCCTCCCCTCCCCTCCCCTCCACTCCACTCACTCCACTCCACTCCACTCCACTCCACTCCACTCCACTCCACTCCACTCCACTCCACTCCACTCCAGGGTGGGTGGGAGACAGACCCCTCCTCTCCTCCTCACCTCCACGCTGGCCACGGTCCGGGGGTCGAAGCCGTCACACACCAGCATGACGAGGGTGTCGCCCACGGCCCGCAGCACGCGCACCGCCTCTGTGTGGGTCATTCCCAGCAGGCTGTGGTTGCTGACCTCCAGGATACGCATACCGACCTGGAGCCGGCCGTCCCGGGCCGCCGCGCCGCTCGAGTTCACCTGCAGGGGGCGCCAGAGGGCGGGATGTTATATATCTGGTTGAGCCACTCTGGACACGACCCGGCTTGGTGGTTTTGAAACAACATTTATTCATCGTTTTCAGTTTTATTTGTTTGTTTCATTGATTTAAATCTCTATTTTTTCCTCTCACTTTCCAACAAATACTTCAAACCTCCAGACCCACCTTGGAGATGAAGATGCCCTCGTCAGTGGCGTCGAAGGGGTTCCCAGCGTGGCCCTTGGCCCCCCCCCGGATGGTGATACCCAGCTTCTCCCCGGGCTGCTTCTGGATCACTATCTCCTGTGGGGGACACACACACACACACACACACACACACACACACACACACACACACACACACACACACACACACACACACACACACACACACACACACACACACACACACACACACACACACACACACACACACACACACACACACACACACACACACACACACACACACACACACACACACACACACACACACACACACACAGCTGCATTGAGAATTCAATTCACGTTTTCACAAATAACCCCCGGGGAGCCCTGACCCCTTGACCCCTGACCCCTGACCTACCTCCATGCCAGGCGGGGAGGGGTCACGGCGGACCAGCATGCGGATCTCCTGCTTGTTGGCCAGCAGCGCCCTCACCGCCTCCTGGTGAGTGGCATGACGCATGTCCATAGTGTTGACCTCCAGGATACGATCACCCACACGGAGACCACTCTGACATGCCAGACCCTGGGGGATCACCTGGTGACAGGGGGGGGGGGGAGAAGAGAGAGAGAGGAGAGAAAGAGAAAATAGTTAGATAGAGAGGAGAGAGAAAGAAAATAGTTAGATAGAGAGGAGAGAGAAAGAAAATAGTTAGATAGAGAGGAGAGAGAGGACATAGACAGAAGAAAGATAGAGAGAGAGAGAGCAGATAGAGATAAAAGAGAGAGGAGAGATGGAGAGACAGTATTTCTTGTAATGTCAACCGACATTTGACTCCCATACAATAGAGCTCTTGTTGAATGACCAGTAATATTGTTTTGAGGAGGACAATTATGTTAGTGGTCTGCAGCACAAAGTGGTAGAAGGTTGAGTGTGTTTGAGAGTGTGTGTTTGAGAGTGTGTGTGGGGGGGGGGGGTCCTCCTCTCTTCTATCTCCTCTCTTCTATCTCCATCCATCTCTCTTTCTCCCATCCCTCTCTCTTCCATCTCTCCCTCCCTCTCCTGTCTGTCTCCCTCCCTCCCTCTTCCTTTGTTCACCAGGCGTGTCAGTAGGAGTCGTGTTGACGTCACATGCCCTCACCAGAAGGTGGGGTCGTCGTGAGTACATCAGACATCACCCAACACTCACCTTTGAGATGAAGACGCCGGGCTCGTTGATGCCGAAGGGGTGGCTGGCATGGTCGCTGCCACCCACGATGCTCAGACCCAGAGGCCCGCCAGACTTCAACAGAGTCACTTCCTGTTGGGACAGGAAGTAGAGCAACTCTAACAGGGGACAATCAGAAATGGTTCGACAACATTTGAAGAGGAGAGAAAGAGAGAGAGAGAGATAAGAGAACTCCATCTCTCGATGGAACTAGACACTGTAGAAAGACCGCGCTAGATTAGATAGAGCTAGATATTGTAGATAGAGATCAACACTGTAGATAGAGCGAACAAGACAGAGATAGATAGATGGACAGATACTTTATTGATCTACTATATTTAAGTCCATTTAACGTCATTTCCCCTCTATCTAAGCGCTATCTAACAGCCTGGGTGGTGTTCCTAAGGGTGGTGTTCCTACAGGAACACCAGTAGTTGGTGACAACACACTGAGGTCAGAGTCTCCAGCGTGATGTCACTAGTAGTTGGTGACATCACGCTGAGGTCAGAGTCTCCAGCGTGATGTCACTAGTAGTTGGTGACATCACACTGAGGTCAGAGTCTCCAGCGTGATGTCACTAGTAGTTGGTGACGTCACGCCGAAGTCAGAGTCTCCAGCGTGATGTCACTAGTAGTTGGTGACATCACGCTGAGGTCAGAGCGTGAGCACAGGAAGCCAGACGGACACACGGTTACACACAGCGTACTAGCATATACACAATACAATGATATATACATGTATAAAAACAACAACAAAAAGGTTGTAAATCAGTTCACTTCTTCAAACTGGGCTCAGATTGGTCGTCCGATTAACAGAAGAGCTCCTGATTGGTGGACAGGGACTCACCTCGATGGGATACTCGTCCTGCAGGCGGTGCAGGTGGTTGCCGTGCGGCGACAGGCCGTCCTCCGTGGGGTCCTCGTTGTCGGGGGAGTCGGAGGGTTCCGGGGGAGGAGGGGAGTGGGCGCGGCCCCGGGACAGACCCGGGGACCCCCCGGGGCCCGCCTGGTCCCGCTCCACCACCAGGGCAATGGTGGGGGAGGTGCCGGTAAGCAGAGCTACTGCCTGGTCATGTCTGGCCTCTGTCATGTCTACACCATTGATCTGGATGACGGACAGCAGAACCAACCAATCAGGGAGGAGAAGGGCCTGGCCTCACGCTGCCTCGGGGGCCGAACGAGTGTTAGCTGAACGTTAGCTGAGGTTAAAACCCTAAGCGGCTGGTTTAGTGTAGCAGGTGACCCCAGGGGTCAGAGGTTAGTGGGAGTAGAGAGAGAGGAGCAAGACAACCAATCACAACACGGCGGCAGTAGATCGCTGTGCTAGCTCACAGTGCTAGCTTATTGAGCTAGCTATACTGTGGTAACTCGTTACACATTGTGGTACCTAAGGGGGCTAGCTTACTGGGCTAGTTTACTAGCCTAGCTCACTGTGGTAGCTTACTGTAGAAGGTAACTGCACTAGCCTTCTGTAGTAGCTTACTTTAGTTGCTAACTGCGTTAGCTTATTGTAGCGTAGCGTCTATAACGACACTGTTTCTTTCTCTGACCCAAGAGCAGCTTATATGATATTAATTGATATTATATACGGCTGACGCCTCCTTGTCTTTGTACACTTAAAAACACAGCGTAGCAGCACAAAGCAGTCTGCTCTGAAGTCCACAAAGCCAAGGAACGACGTCTTTAGGAGTTTAAAACGGGAAGAAGGAAGTGATTTTGTACGTGACAGAGGCTAGGCGCTGCCCAGACAGTAACCGCTCTTACTGCTCCGGCTGAGGAGGCTACGGCCGCTGCCATGGCAACGAATGCAATTGCCATAACAGCAAGCCACAAGGCTCCGCCTCACACATCACCCATGACCACGCCCACAATCAAGCAGGCCACACCCACCACCGAGCAGGTCAAGGGCAGAAAGAAACAGATGTGGCTTGCATTAGTGGACATGCACAGAAAGAGAGACCGACAGAGAGAGAGAGAGACCCACACACACACACAGACAGAGACAAAGACAGAAAGAGAGACCGACAGAGAGAGAGAGACCCACACACACACAGAGACCGAGACAGAGAGAGAGAGAGAGACCGAGACCCATAGTGAGCCCCAGAGAGAGATACCGAGATAGAGAGACCCATAGAGAGCCACAGAGAGAGAGAGAGACCAAAATAGAGACCGACAGAGACCAAGATAGAGCGACAGAGAGACAAAGATAGAGAGACAGAGTGAGAGACAGATAGACATAGCAGGTCAGTTTGGAAATTTAGGTAAAAAATAAACCCAGAAAGAAAGCGGAGAAGGGAAAAGGAAAGAAGGACAAGAGGAGGGACAGAGGAAGAGGAGGGACAGAGGAAGAGGAGGGACAGAGAAGGAGGAGGAAGAGGAGAGCTACCAGCCAGCTGCTCCTCCAACGTTAGATGATCCTATAATGATCTGGATGACTTTAAATCTGACATCTACAGTAAATATGATGGGACACAATATAAAGTGTGTGTGTGTGTGTGTGTGTGTGTCTACTCACAGATAGAACTCTGTCTCCGACCAGTACCGTGCAGTCTCGGCTGGCCGCCCCTCCCTCTGCGATGCGGGAGATGTAGATTCCCTGGAGGACAACAGGAGCATCCTTCAACAACTCTCTACTTTATACAGCAACCCTCAGCCACCAGGGGGCGCACTCACAGACCCTTATTAAACATATCAAACATAGACGTGCTCCCAGTGGGGGGGAACCTTTTGGGGTCTCAAGATTAGACTTTGATTCTTGGGGGTCTCGATTCGATTTCCCTGATAGAGAATGGATTCTTGACTCAGACCACGGGCTACTGGTCGAGGATCCATACGGTCCGCTGTGTGTATAAGATGATGATGTTCTTACATTTGAGAAGCTGATGTCAACTGATCAATAATGAAGACACAAGACAAAAGGTCTCACACAGCATGTAGCCAACATGCTACATGCTACAGCATCCAATTCAATCAGTGCCCCGATGAATGAAAGAGCTAGCTAGCACTAGCTAGAGCTAGCTAGCACTAGCACTAGCACGCCGGTCTCAACAGACGTTCCACTGGGACGGTCTGGCTCCAACGGACCAAATATAGACCTTCCTTTACCCACAATCCTCTCTGGTGGTCCCTCAGAGAGGAGACGTCTGTTAATAAAACTTTAATGTGGAACATTACATTGTTCTCTAAGACTTAACGGTCACACAGTGAAGAACTACTAACAACTACTAACATTACAGTACATTAAACTACATTGAACTCATTACCCTACATTAAATTGCATTAAACTTCATTACACTATAATACATTACATTTAACTACATTACACTAAACTACATCACATTACATAACACTATACTACATTACACTACATTACAACAAACTACATAACAATACAACAAACTACATAACAATACATTACACTTCATTCTATTTCCTTCCCAACAAGCTTCTAAGAGCAGAACCAGTGCTCACGTAAGATTAAAGGGTACTTTAGTAGATCTTATCTCTGGTTAAACACTCCTTGACCAGCAGGTCCCACTGGGCCTCACACCAGGTGAGAAACACCAAGAACCCAACAAAACACAACCCAGTCAAGAATCCACATCAACACCAACAACACAACCTCCGAACCAGGGCCAGAGCCGCTGGGACGTACAGACCTCAGCACAGACCTCAGCACAGACCTCAGAACAGACCTCAGTACAGACCTCAGCACAGACCTCAGTACAGACCTCAGTACAGACCTCAGCACAGACCTCAGAACAGACCTCAGCACAGACCTCAGAACAGACCTCAGTACAGACCTCAGTACAGACCTCAGCCAGAGGTGGGTCCGTGCGTCCCGGTGCTGCTTCAGAGACAGACTGAACCCCAACACTGACCCAAATATCCATGGTCCAGCCCTCCAGTTACAGAGGACCGGGTCAGGTGTCAGCCTCGCTATTCATATCTCCCGTCGCTGTGACGATGGATGTAAGCACTGGGCCAGAATAGACATCGTAAATAAAGATGGCTGCCATCACCGCACTCTTTAACATCAGTTAGTCATTCTGAATATTTAACGCAAATTTGGGAGCGCAATTAAAGCCAAAGTACGCAACTTACAATAGTGCATTCAACAAAGGAAGGTAAGAGAACAACTCGTCACCAGAAGTCAAAAGTGCATTGGTTACAAGCAACCTCTCTTTCTAGCATGTAGCACTAGTATGTAGCACTAGAATGTCGTACTAGCATGTAGCACTAGTATGTAGCACTAGAATGTCGTACTAGCATGTAGCACTGGCATATGGCACTAGCATGTAGCACTGGCATATGGCACTAGCATGTTGCACTAAAATGTAGCACTAGCGTGTCATACAAGCATGTAGCACTGGCATGTATCACTATTATGTAGCAAAAGCATGTAGAACCATTATGTAAAACTAGCATGTCGCACTAGCAGTTCTCACTAGCATATAACACTAGCAGTGTTCACTAGCATGTCCTAATAGCATGTATCACTAGCATGTCGCATTAGCAATGTTCACTAGCATGTAGCACTAGCAGTGCTCACTAGCGTGTAGCATTATCATGTAGCACTAGCATGTCGTACTTAAATGTCATTCTAGCCGTGCTCACTAACATGTAGCACTAGCATGTCGTACTAGCAGTACTTACTAGCATGAAGCTCTTGCGGTGCTCACTAGCATGTAGCTCTTGCGGTGCTCACTAGCATGTAGCTCTTGCGGTGCTCACTAGCATGTAGCCCTAGCCGTGCTCACTAGCATGTAGCCCTAGCCGTGCTCACTAGCATGTAGCCCTAGCCGTGCTCACTAGCATGTAGCCGCGGCGTGTCTCACCGTGTCTGCGGTGCGGTAGGGTGTGGAGCCCTTCCCCCCAGCGATACTGAAGCCCAGCCCCTTGTCGTGGCGGATCAGGCAGGCGCTGAGCCGCTGGCGGGGCGGTCTGGGCCCCGCGGCCTCCGCTGGGAAGGGGGGCACGCCGCTCCGCCGCTCCCGGGGGAAGTAGTCGTCCTCGGGTCGCAGCGGCGTGGTGGTGATGGGGTTCTCCGGCTCCACCATGTGCTCCCGCAGGATCGTCATGGAGACGGCGGCACCGGAGCTACGTAGTGCCTCCACCGCCGTGTGATGCTCGGCACCATGGAGGTCCACGCTGTTCACCTGGGGGGGGGGGGGGGGGGAAATAGAGAGACAGAGGAGCGGGGGGAGGAGAGAGAGAGGGGGGAGGAGAGAGAGGGGGCAAGGAGGGAGAGACATTGGAATGGGGAGGAGAGAGAGACAGTGGAGGGGGGGGGGGGGGGGGGAGAAGGAGAGAAAGACAGTGGAGGGGGAGAGAAACAGTGGAAGGGGGAGGAGGGAGACAGTGGAGGGAGGAGGAAAGAGACAGTGGAGGGAGGAGGAAAGAGACAGTGGAGGGAGGAGGAAAGAGACAGTGGAGGGGGGGGAGGAGAGAGAGACAGTGGAGGGGGGAGAGAGAAACAGTGGAGGGGGGAGGAGAGACAGTGGAGGGAGGAGGAAAGTGAGACAGTGAAGTGCGAGGAGAGAGACAGTGGAGAGGGGAGGAGAGACAGTGGAGGGGGGAGGAGAGAGAGAGAGACAGTGGAGGGGGGAGGAGAGAGAGAGAGACAGTGGAGGGGGGAGGAGAGAGACAGTGAAGTGCGAGGTGAGAGAGACAGTGGAGGGAGGAGAGAGACAGTGGAGGGAGGAGAGAGACAGTGGAGGGAGGAGAGAGACAGTGGAGGGAGGAGAGACAGTGGGGAGGAATGAGATAAACAGTGGAGGGGGTGGAGAGAAAGAACAGTCAGAGATAGAAAGTTCAAAGTTCATGACCCGCCACCCCTCAAGCGCAACATAGAGAATATCCCGTTAGCTTAGCATTAGCCTAGCGTCTTTACCTCGAGTAGTTTGTCTCCCACTTTGACCCCCGCCCTGGCAGCAGGGCCCTCCTCAGACACCCGCGAGATGAAGATGCCCTAAAGACACAAAATATACACAAAACCTAATTATATCATATAAATATTTTGATTAGATTATATCATTAATACGACCGCATGCCAGGCATCTAGGACCACAGGGTGAACTTTGACCTTCGAGTAGGCGGAACCGAACGGCAAGAACTGATGGGGGAAGACATCCTGCTTATCATCTAGCATCATCTTATTCACCATAAATTTGCATGCAGCACTAGCATGTAAGACTAACATGTAGCACTAGCATCTAGCACAAGCATATCGCACTAGCATGTCGCACTAGCATGTCGTATTATCATGTAGCACTGACATGTCGTACTAGCATGTAGCACTAGCATGTAGCACTAGCATGTAGCACTAGCATGTAGCACTAGCATGTAGCATTATATATTTAGAGCATTTTCACTGTTGACCTTAAATGATCAGGGAGGCAACATTAGCTACCACCTAGCTCCCGCTAGGCTATAACCAGTTTCCAGAGGAACCAGGGCTCCCAGCAGTGCGGTCCGCTAGCCAGCAGAGGGCCCCCGACCCACCTCGTCGTCCCCCTTGTAGGGTGTGGACCCCTTGCCTCCCGCGATGCTGATACCCAGACCGCCCGTCTGCCGCAGGATGGTCAACGTGTGCTACGGGCCGCCGCCGCGGGGAGAGAGGAATTAGCTTATCATCGCTATCGCTAACGCCAACACAATCATAGCAACACGCAAATATATACAAGGTCAGAAGTCACCGCTCAACAGCTCAGTAAGTCAATACACCATATTTTCAAATTAAAATCAAATATGTCAATATGTTTACTTTAAAAAAAATTATAAGAATTGGTGCATTTTGAGGCTGACTGAGAGGTTGTGGGGTGAACTTCCTCATCTTCACCAGTAGGTGGCGGCCAACTGGTGACAGAATGACTACACACACACATGCGACTATCACTATGAGGATATGGAGGTCAACTCAGTGGATGATAGATGTGTGAATATAATATATATATTATAAATGATACAAATACTATTAAATGATGGTTATTATGGAGATCAACCATCCAAATCAAGGGTAGTATTCTGTGTGTGCAGGAATATGCTAACTTATTGTTGAAATATGTGTTATACTGAATACTTGCCATTAATAACAATAACAATAATCATATATCCACCGAGTTGACCTCCGACCCGGAACAGAGAGGGGGACCACCTCCTGTCCCGGGTCCTTCAGTCCGGCCCTCAACTGGACACATGCTCAAGGTCGCTGCAGATGCATTGTGGGAAAACAGTGAGTGTGACGGTACACAAGACCACATCTGAACAAGACTGACCGAGACTAGTGATGGACGGACAGGGGAGGGGCCATGCACCACACACAAGATGGAGGACGATGGACAGAGAGAGAGAGAGAGAGAGAGACAAAGGAGAGCCGGATGGGGGCGAGAGATGGAAATTGGGGGAGAGACAGAGACAGAGACAGAGAGAGAGAGAGAAATAGAGATAGACAGAGAGAACGTGCGATGGAGGGCGAGAGACAAAGGCAGAAAGTGAGAGAGGTGGGTCCTAGGTTGTACCCCTGAACATATCCATCTCTGCTGACGCGATTAGCGATTGATCGGCCCATTAGGGGCCACATGAAGACCACACAACCACTTCCTGTTCTACCGGTCATAACACACGTCCACTTCCTGTTCTACCGGTCATAACACACCAGGACCAGTTCCTGTTCCCATCAATATTTCAACGCTTGTGGTCGCATAAATCGCCCAGGATGAATTCTTCATTAATTAATTGACCAAGTGCTTGGTAAATAAATCATCACTCTTAATGTTAGGTTTACTCTTCATAAGCTTTATCCAGAGCGACATAGCAAGTCAATGTAGGCCAATATAACATTGGTCACATAACCCACACTGTACAACCACGTCCCAATCATACTGACTGGGACGGACACTCAAAGGTTAACCTTGCAGACGGCAGATAGAATGGGGGGCAGATGAGCAACAACTTTTGTAGCCCACCACTAGGTGGCAGCATTGGTACAGAACCCTGTGAACACAAGCACAGACTTTGGTTGGACCTGGTTAAACAGCTAGCTGCTGCTGCTCCCCATACAAACGGGATCTTTAATAAACTTAATACATCATTAAAGATTAAACAAACGGTTGGTTAGGAATGACAAAGAGGAAGAGGGGGTCAGAGGGAGGAAGGGTGACGAGGGGAGAGTATCTGAATGGACTAACGTCTAATTGTTGATACTCTCTAACCTTAACCAGAGTACCGTGATACAGTATGGCTTCAATATTATAATATATAACAATATTATAATATTAAAACCCTTTATAACGTCCAAATAAACAATCACACACACGTCACCCCTTCCTGCTTCGCACTCAGCATCGTGTGAGAAATTAGGCATGGCCATTGGCTAGCGAGGGTTAATGAGGCGGGATATTCTCCGACTCGGCCCCGCCCACTCCGTCGAAGGGCGGGCGAGCGAGGGAGAGCGAGTGCGTGAGAGAGGGCGAGCAAGGTAGGCAGAGAGAGTGTGGAAACAGAGAGAGAGAGTACAGACCTCTTCCTCCTCAATGCGAGCAGGTTCAATCAGGAGGTTATTGACTTGATCAAAGGACACGCCCTGTTAGGAACCAGCCACATGCAGGTTAGTCAGGCCCACACACACACACACACACACACACACACACACACACACACACACACACACACACACACACACACACACACACACACACACACACACACACACACACACACACACACACACACACACACACACACACACACACACACACACACACACACACACACACACACACACACACACACACACACACACACACACACACACACACACACACACACACACACACACACCTGCCACCACCAGAAGCATTTAAAGGCAGAGCGTAAAGTGGAGACCCCCAGCAGAACAACAGAGTGAAACCAACAGAGGAAGCAGAGGAGACACCAACCAACCACCAGGCTACACCCCTACACCTACTTCTTAAACGGACTGACCCCCGCTGGGGGAGGAGTCTGAGGCTAGCTTGAGTCTGGAAGATAGCCTCAGACTGTGTCCGAAATTCTTCCAACATGTAGATTTGAACAAATCTGAGGTAATATCGGCTAACATTAGCATGTGTGATTATTAACTCATGTTAGCTAACATTAGATCACATTAGCTAACATGAGTGAATGTTATCCAACATAAGATATCAGCTAGCAAACATTAGCTATTAGGAGACTATCGGCTAACATAAGGTCACATTAGCTAATATCAGCATGTGATAATATGGACCCCACGGCAAACCGAAGTTCTGCAGTATGTTTTTCTAAATGACTGTTAATCCCAAGCATTGGTCTCAGCCGTGTTCTCCGGATCCCAACCTCCCCGCTCTGCCAGTAAAACACTCCGGCGGTCCAGTGACGTCACAGACAACCAATCAGCTCCGGGGGTCCTGTGACGTCACAGACAACCAATCAGCTCCGGGGGTCCAGTGACGTCACAGACAACCAATCAGCTCCGGGGGTCCAGTGACGTCACAGACAACCAATCAGCTCCGGCGGTCCAGTGACGTCACAGACAACCAATCAGCTCCGGGGGTCCAGTGACGTCACAGACAACCAATCAGCTCCGGGGGTCCAGTGACGTCACAGACCACAGACAACCAATCAGCTCTGGGGGTCCAGTGACGTCACAGACCACAGACAACCAATCAGCTCCGGGGGTCCAGTGACGTCACAGACCACAGACAACCAATCACAGCAGGGACCAGTTCAACATGAGGAACACACATTAGAACACATTCAGAGTCATCCATGGTGTCTGAGAAGCTGTTTGGGCTGGTAAATGATCATTGAATTCACGTTCATTAGCCATTCGATTCATATGAATTAGCATCATGTACATTAGCATGTCATTGTGAAGGACCAGGGGACAGAGCGTTACAGAGACAATAGTCAGATTAGCATTCTCCCAGTTAGCATTGGGGCGTTTTGATTGGCTGGTTATTGGTGATCAATCAGTGTTCATTTGAATTATAATTTCAACAACACAGGAGAAGACCCTCGCTTCAGACTAATACAATAGATTAACACACACACACACACATCAGAACAGAACAGACTCACACACACACACAACAGATTAAGACACACACAACAGAACCAATAAAGAAACACACACAACAGAACAGATTAAGACACACACAACCGAACAGACTCAGACACAACAGAACAGACTAACACACACACACACACACAACAGACTACCACACACACAAAACAGAACAGACTAACACACACACACACATACAACCGAACAGACTAGCACCCACACAACAGACCAACACACACACAACAGACCAACACACACAACAGACCAACACACACACACACACACCAGACCAATACACACAACAGAACAGACTAACACACACACATACAACCGAACAGACTAACACCCACACAACAGACCAACACAAACACACACAACAGACCAACACACACAAACACACACAACAGACCAACACACACAACAGACCAACACACACACACACACAACAGACCAACACACACAACAGACCAACACACACAACAGACCAACACACACAACAGACCAACACACACACACACAAACACACACACACACACAACAGACTAACACACACAACAGAACAGACTAACACACACACACACACACACAAAAAATGGGAGGCAGTCGACTGTTGAGGAAAGGTTGAATCTCTATTGTCCATTAGTTCACAGCAAGTAATTCAACTCTGTTTATAACTACTCTCGCTCATTCTTGGGACATTTACACAAATCTATATTATATCAATATATACCTTATAAATAAATAAATACATGGTTTAAGAGGAGCCCAAGTCTAAAATGAAACCGGGTGAAAAGGTGGCCCTCTGGTGAAACAGGGTACTGCACGTCATTGTCTTCTGATGGGCCTAAACTGGTGGATGACGTCACACATGCCGTAGTTTGTATGATAAGCTAATCAGAAGCGTGTGGCGCCGCGACAGGACGCCTCACGTGGTAAGATTCATGACGCAGACGTCCAGACACAAGATGAATGCAGGTAGCAAGATGGTGGCGGTGGAGCTTCTACGCGTGGTCAGTTGGCATAGAGGCAATAGGCAAGGCATCGGCAATGGTAGCATAGCAGTGACAGTGAACTGGGATCGTTTTAGCAGTGACCGAAATTTCTCATCCGGGATGAATGATAATGAGGAACATTACTTATCTTAAATCAACTCAAGTTGCAAACTAAACTTAGAACACTTAATTATCTGTTGCCAATAAATGTAAACGTTGAAGATTAAAGAGAGCAAATACTCAACTCTGACCACAGCAACAGTGTGTGTGTGTGTGTGTGTGTGTGTGTGTGTGTGTGTGTGTGTGTGTGTGTGTGTGTGTGTGTGTGTGTGTGTGTGTGTGTGTGTGTGTGTGTGTGTGTGTGTGTGTGTGTGTGTGTGTGTGTGTGTGTGTGTGTGTGTGTGTGTGTGTACCTTGACTTGGCTGGCATTGGCCTGCAGCCTGCTGTCCTCCAGCTCAGCGGCCTCAAGTCTGTGGTTCTTCTCCGGAGTGAAGTCACACTCCTGCACCTCCTGCTCCTGCTCCTCCTGCTGCTCCTCCTGGGGGAGGTGCCGGTGGTCCTCCTGGGGGCGGGGAGGCGGGAGGAGGCTCTCCGGGGTGAATCCTTTGAGCAGTGCGGCCACGGCCTCCGGTTTGGGCAGCTTGGTGACCTTGAAGTGTTTCTTGTAGTGTGGCGTATCCTTGCGGATCAGACGCTGCTTCTCGGCGGCGGCGGCGGCGACCGGACGGCGCTCGCCGTCCTCGTCGCTGCGGTCGCCCTCCTCCTCCTCCTCCTCGTCCTCTTGGTCGTAGGTGATGGGCTCCTCGGCGAAGTGGACCGTGGGCTGGGAGAGAGTGGCGAGCGGTGAGGAACAGCAAACAACCTAGCGGGGACCTCACTGTACCACTGTCCGCTGTCCGCCATTATGGTTCATATGAACAGTTGATCAGATCAATAACCACAGGCTAACACACCACAGCGCCCCCTGCTGGACGTCCGTCTTTGAGTCAACATGACCCCAGTGGCTAGGACAGGGGTCAGGGGTCAAATCGATGTCTCTAGACTAGCCATGCTTGGCCAAGAAGGCAGAATTGCATTTTAATATATTTAAAAAATGTCAAAGCTATTTTCATCAAGGTTATTTTCAGGTCAATTCAACAACATCTATGAACTGGCAAAAAAAAGGAAAACCCATATATATATATTTTATTTATAAATTGAACATTCATGACAATTTATTATAAATTTTCTCTTGAGGAATTAAAAAAACATGTCATGTCATCTTAAGAGCCAGTAAACAAACCACTGAAGGTGGTTCACCAGGAGCTCACCTCCACGTACTCCACCTCCATCTCGTCCAGCTCCTCCTGGTAGGCGTGGCCGTCGGCTAGCTCCTCCCCCTGGGCGGTTAAGCCCCGCCTCTCCTCGTGGGAGTTGGCCGAGACGGTGCTGTTGGAAGCCTGGGAGTCGTGGCTATGATTGGACAGGTCGCTGAGCCTCTTCTCCTGTAGCACAGCAACGGTGTGTAGTATGTATAGTAATAAGTAATAATGCAATAAATAGTACACTCCGAGTACCCCAATAGTGTACTACTACCAAATAACCCACAATGCAGTGTGGCAGGAGGACAACATCAATTGGGGACCCCTGGTCCAATCCCAGCCGGCTTACCGTGCCAAAAATGGACAAAATGTTCACCGCTTTCTGATTGGTCATTTCAAATCACACTTCCTGTTTCTACTGCGCTGCAGCTGTTGTGATTGGTCAAGAGGCCGTACCTGGTGGTCAGGGGAGTCTGGCTCCCCGTCGGGTCTGGAGGTGAACGCCTCGTTCCGCCGCTCCTCCATCACCTTCTTCATCACCTTCAGCTCACTGGGGTGGGGTGTGGCCCGTCGCTGGAGGCCCTGCACGCACGCACGCACACACACGCACACACACACACAAATAAGAACTTTAACTGTAAAGTAAGACTCTCTGCACTTCTAAGACCATGGTGGTCCTGGTTCTAAGACCATGGTGGTCCTGGTTCTAAGACCATGGTGGTCCTGGTTCTAAGACCATGGTGGTCCTGGTTGTAAGACCATGGTGGTCCTGGTTCCAACACCCAGGTCCTGTTGCTCCTCACCCTCCTGTCAGCGCCCCCCTCCTCCTCCTCCCCCTTGGTCTCCTCCTGGAACTGGATGACCGACACCCGGTTCAGGTTGGTGTCGGTCCAGGCATCCTCCGCGGTGTTCTGGAGAAGGTTCTCTGGATAACAGAGGAGAACATGCAGGGAGAGAGGGTTA
This sequence comes from Muraenolepis orangiensis, assembly GCA_027704905.1. Classification (NCBI taxonomy): domain Eukaryota; kingdom Metazoa; phylum Chordata; class Actinopteri; order Gadiformes; family Muraenolepididae; genus Muraenolepis; species Muraenolepis orangiensis. Next base: position 16,204,063 of record CM051020.1, on the reverse strand, counting down.
GAGGGAGAGGAGACATCCTCTCGCCATCACGTGTGTGTGTGTGTGTGTGTCGATACGAGTCGACCTCAACCTGATGAACTTTCACTTTTAGATCCTTACAGATACAGACGGATGTTTGTAGTGTGCTGGGTGGTTAAGGCTGGGTGGTGGTTAAGGCTGGGTGGTGGTTGAGGTTGGGTGGTGGTGGTTGGGTGGTGGTGGTGGTGGAGGTACTCACCCAGGCTGGGGGAGGGCTGTTGGGGCAGCAGATAGCAGGTGAGCACCTTCTCCCCGGTTTGCTGGTCGTCCTCTGTCTGGAACTTGAGCATGGGCTGGGACTGGTTCTCCGCCAGCCACATGGCCTTCAGGTTGAGGTTGGTCAGAGCGAAGGGCAGGTTCTGGAGCCTGGGGATCACCACAAGTTCACTACATTACTATCATCCAGCAGACGCTTTGGACTCACAAGACGGGCATTCAACAGGCCGACAAGAGAACTACTAGTCACCATAATTATATAATATACACACATACATAATATATAATACATTACAATAAGCTCATTCAACAGGCAGACAAGATAACTACTAGTCACCATAATAATATAATATACACATACATAAATAATAACATATAATACATTACATTAAGGTAATTTAACAGGTAGACAAATACTTGTCACCAACATAATATATACTCACACATACATCATAACATAATATATAATATATACTTACACATACATCATAACATAATATATAATATATACTTACACATACATCATAACATAATATATAATATATTACAATGAGGTCCTTCAACAGGCAGACAAGAGAACTACTAGTCACCAGGAACCATCAGTGCTTCTTCGTCCTCTTCTTCTTCGTCCTCTTCTTCGTCGTCCTCTTCTTCGTCGTCCTCTTCTTCGTCGTCGTCTGTCCTCTTCGTCGTCGTCCTCTTCGTCGTCCTCCTCCTCTTCGTCGTCCTCCTCCTCGTCGTCCTCCTCTTCGTCGTCCTCCTCGTCGTCCTCCTCCTCCTCTTCGTCGTCCTCCCTCCTTTGTCGTCCTCCTCCTCCTCCTCTTCCTCTTCGTCGTCCTCCTCCTCCTCTTCGTCGTCCTCCTCCTCCTCTTCGTCGTCGTCCTCTTCGTCGTCCTCCTCCTCCTCTTCGTCGTCGTCCTCTTCGTCGTCGTCCTCCTCTTCGTCGGCGTCGTCCTTTCGTCGTCGTCGTCCTCCTCCTCTTCGTCGTCCTCTTCGTCGTCCTCCTCCTCCTCGTCGTCGTCGTCCTCTTCGTCGTAGTCGTCTTCGTCATCCTCCTCCTCCTCGTCGTCGTCGTCCTCTTCGTCGTAGTCGTCTTCGTCATCCTCCTCCTCCTCTCTCGTCGTCGTCTCCTCCTCCTCTCGTCGTCGTCGTCCTCCTCCTCTTCGTCGTCCTCCTCCTCCTCCTCGTCGTCGTCCTCCTCTTCGTCGTCGTCGTCCTCCTCCTCTTCGTCGTCCTCCTCCTCCTCCTCGTCGTCGTCCTCCTCTTCGTCGTCCTCCTCTTCGTCGTCGTCCTCTCGTCTCGTCGTCGTCATCGTCCTCCTCTTCGTCATCGTCCTCCTCCTCTTCGTCATCGTCCTCCTCTTCGTCCTCCTCCTCCTCGTCGTCCTCTTCGTCGTCCTGTTCGTCGTCCTCTTCATTCATCCATTACTTTACGCGGATTCATTTGATTCAATATGAATGTTTTATTCCACATGTTAAATGTGGAAACCTTTAATGAGATTGACCTTGTTCAGACCGCTTTGACTGTGTGTTCAACCTGGATAAAGAGTCCGATTCACAAGCGGATTGGCGACAACACGATGAGGTTTCATCTCTGGAAGAACACAACTCATAAACGTTGCCCTCGACGACACCAGTCAGCCGCCCAAAAGCTAGCCCCCCCCCCCCCAAAGCCAGCAGCATGCGCGGTCCCAGTGGTCACCTGTTCCCGGCCACATCCAGCACGTGGAGCTCCGTGGCCTCGGCCAGCTGGGCGGGCAGCCGGGTGAGGCGGTTGTCCCTGAGGGCGAGGACGTTGAGGCTGGAGCAGCTGCCCAGCTCACTGGGGACCGCCGTCAGGCGGTTACGGTCCACGTTCAGGTTGGTCAGCTTCTTCAGCTTCCCCAGAGACCGGGGCAGCGCCTGTGAGTGAGAGCGAGAGCGAGAGAGCGAGAGAGGAGGCGAGGGAAAGAGGAGGCGAGGGAAAGAGAGGAGGCGAGAGAAAGAGAAAGAGAGGGGAGGGGGGGAGAAAGAGGGAGACAATACAGGAAAGGAGCAGAGAGAGAAAGAGGGGAGGGGGAGAGCGAGAGACAGAGAGAAGGAGAAAGAGTGAAACATGAGGTGTGTGACATGACGGAGCGAAGTGGTCATCATTAAAGGAGTTAAATCATTACAGGCCTCCTTTGACTCAGCTCAAACCATTTTAAAAGGCCTTTGTTGTTCTTAATGGACACACATAAGCACCCTATTGGTCAATACTCAGCTAGCGGCGCACATTGGACTAGCGCTAATTTTTGTTAGCAGTAGGTCATGGGCTAGTGGTTAGAATAGGGTGCTTAGCGATAAGCACTAGCTAGCAGTCAGCATGGGCATAGCGGGGAGCATTCAGCCAGTGATTAGCATTGTTAGCATCCGGCTACCTGCAGTAGGTTCTCCGTCAGAACCAGCTCAGTCAGGTTCTCACATTCCCCGATGGAGTCGCTGAGCTCCGTCAGACGGTTCTGGTCCACCTTCAGGATGGACAGCTGACGGAGACAGCCTGCAACACGGAGACAAGGATTACAGAATGACCGGTTCAGACATAACCTCCGCTGTCTGTCTGGTTCCATTGGTGTGAATGAGTGAACTGTGGGCGATCACTGGCGTGGGGTCACCACTAGAGGGCAGCGCTGCTCTTCTCTGGAGGCCAGCGGAGACAACGGCACCCGCAGACAAGTTGAGACACGGCACCTGGAAATGCACCCGAGTCCCCAGTCAGCTGCTAGTCAGGTGTTCAGGTCAGGTCAGGAGGCGGGGAAAGGAAGGAGGAGGTTTTTCTGTCTTCTGTCTTTTTTCTTTTTTTAAAGACAGTATATTTAAAGTGTTTTTGTGAAGAAAATGGCAGCGTCCATTCGCACGATGTATCTATGAGGTCTTTGTTGCGTCGAACCAGGGGAATCTAGTTTGAGTCACACAATGTCAACGACAGCCGTGTATGAATAAAGTTATGATGGCATGTGGTGGTCGCCGTGGTTACCGATAGAGTCGGGCACGGTGTCCAGCAGGTTGTGTGTTAGCAGCAGGTCGGTGAGGGCCAGAAGACCACTGAGCTCCACAGGAAGACTCTCCAGACGGTTCACCGACACGTCCAGACACACCAGCCTCCGGAGGTCACCCAGCTCCTAAACACACACACAGTTATACACATGTACCCAAGCCTCTACAAGTTACCCAGCTCCTGAACACAGTTATACACATGTACCCAAGCCTCTACAAGTTACCCAGCTCCTAAACACACACACAGTTATACACATGTACCCAAGCCTCTACAAGTTACCCAGCTCCTAAACACACACACAGTTATACACATGTACCCAAGCCTCTACAAGTTACCCAGCTCCTAAACACAGTTATACACATGTACCCAAGCCTCTACAAGTTACCCAGCTCCTAAACACAAACACACAGTTATACACATGTACCCAAGCCTCTACAAGTTACCCAGCTCCTAAACACACACATCCAGACCCACCAGCTTCCGGAGGCTAAGCAAGCTCACACACACACCTCTGCCATCAAAGATGACTGGAGGTTATAATTTTGCCCATGTCTGTTTGTTTATCCTTACACACACACACACACACACACACACACACACACACACACACACACACACACACACACACACACACACACACACACACACACACACACACACACACACACACACACACACACACACACACACACACACACACACACACACACACACACACACACACACACACACACACACACACACACACACACACACACACCTATATACTATAAACACTATATATTACCTACTATATAATATACCATAAACAACACTATATACTACCTACTATAAACAATACTATATAGTATAAACAACACTATATACTACCTACTATATGCCATACTATATAGTATAAACAACACTATATACTACCTACTATATACTATAAACAACACTATATACTACCTACTATACTCTATACTATAAACAACACTATATACTACCTACTATATACACTATAAACACTATATACTCTCTTCTATATACTATATACAACACTATAAAGTACCTACTATATGCTGTACATAAACTATAAAGTGACCGATGGATGATAGTTCATACAGTACATGGTGAGAGGTACCAGGGGAGCATCAGGCAGGACTCACCGGGGGCAGGGAGGACAGCTGGTTCCGATCCAGCCACAGCTCCCTCAGATTGGGCAGCGCTCCCAGGGTGTCGGGCTGCAGGGGAGGAGAGGTGGAGGTCACCGCCATTAGACGCTAACATCGTCATCACATGAAGAAACAGGGCTGAGAGTTCTGAACTCAACCTTTGGTTGGACTCACTTTTCTGATCTCTTAAATGGATTTGTGTGATTGTGCTATATAACCTCATTTTATAGGTTGTTGTTGTTGCTTTTCCCGTTGTCACAACAGTTTGGTATTTGCACTCAGGGGGAGTCACCAACAATGACCCCAACCTACCAGACGAGCTGAACACGTTTTACACTCGCTTTGAAAGGGAGAACTCATTACAGCCACTGTTCTGCACTGGCCTGCATTTATGATGCAGCTGCACTACTGGCACTTTAAAACGCTTTTTAAATCAGTCACTTTATTGTTATTATTAAGGTTATTTTTTATTGTGTACAGTATTTTTTATAGTAGTGTTTTAGAAAATGCACATGTGGGAGGGAATGGGGAGTAAGAATTCCACTGTGCTGAATATAAATAAAGATCTTGAAGTAAGCCGAAGGCCACATGATGATGAGGAGTGTGTGTGGTTGGTGGCTGGTTTAAGCAGCCTCACCACAGATGGCTTTAAAGAACCATCCCAACGACACCATGCTACAGATGTAAGGCTGGACGGTTTCAGGGCCTTCAGCGTTCAGTCCTGAAGATCAGAATCTGTCGCTCCTCAAAAGCATGCTCTGGACGTTTTCAAACACGATTCTTAAAAACTGTTATGAAGACATATTTACGCCATGATGTCAGATTTAATTACAAGCCGGTACGCAGCTGGCAGACCGATAGGCGGGACAGACAGACAGACAGACAGGCGGGACCGACCGACAGACAGACAGGCGGGACAGACAGACAGATAGGCGGGACAGACAGACAGACAGACAGATAGGCGGGACAGACAGACAGACACAGAGACATGAAGGACAGAATGACAGACTGTGTACTGTACACATACAGTATATACCTGCCCACATGTTGTGGTATAGCATGAATATACATTCATGCGGGTCCTACAGTACATTCAGTAAATATATCTACCACCCCTAAATACAGTATACTGTATATACCAGAGTACAGTACACACACACACACACACACACACACACACACACACACACACACACACACACACACACACACACACACACACACACACACACACACACACACACACACACACACACACACACACACACACACACACACACACACACACACACACACACACATATATATATATATATATAGACGTACATATATATAGACGTACATATACACATACATACACCACGAGTACAGTATGTTTATATATACCAGAGAACATTACGTTTCTATAAAGTGTGTGTGTGCGTGCGTACAGTGTGTGTGAGTGTGAGTGTGTGTGTGTCCGTGTGTTACCAGCTCTTCCAGGTGGTTGGACCCCAGATCCAGCTGTTCCAGTTTCACCAGGGAGGACAGAGACCTGGACAGGAACAGGAAGTGAGTCATAATGCTCAAAACTTTACTCACTTGGCTAATTTTTTTGCTGGACTTTCTGGACTGTTACAGCACTGTTCTGAACTCCACTGCACTGTATTCATGGTGCTGCTGCACTACTGGCACTTTATAATGCTTTTAAATGCTTTGTGTACAATTCAACAATTTTATTTTCAGTTTATCAAAATGCAGATATTGACGGCTATTGAGGTTTGAGCCCAGAGTTACAGCTCTGGCTTATATGGAGTAACAACTCTTACAGATGTGATGTAGTATATATGGTCATGTGATATATTATATATGGTCATGTGATATATTATATTTGGTCATGATTCAGGAGTGACCCTTCAGGGCAGACCTCATGATCCACGATGAAGACACTTACGTGGGAAGAGACTTCAGTAGGTTCTCCCTGAGCTCCAGTGTCACCAGGTTGGCCAGACTATGTAGAGAGAGAGAGACAGACAGACAGACAGACAGGTGGAGAGAGATGGGGAGAGATGATAATCCGTCAGATGGGAGGTGTGTTGGTTGGTGGGTGAACTGGCAGGCAGGCTGGTCTCACCCATCTGTCAGAACAGACTCACTGGGCACAGATCTGATTCTACCGCTTCTTCATCTAGTGGCCATTTTGGTTCAGAACCAAGATGGCCACTAGGTGAATAAGGCCTGATGGCATGATGTTCAGCAGGCCTTCACACTTCCTAGCTCAGGTTGTTTGGATCCAAACTGTCTCAGACGGGAAAGCGCTGCAGAGGGTGGTGAAAACCGTCCCAACGCATCGTTGGATTACCCCTCCCTGCAATAAACACCACCCATCACAAACGGTGTCTGATGAAGGCACAAAAAATGGTCAACGACAACCTCTGACCCCAACCATGGACTGTTTGCCCTCCTCCCCTCCGGGAGGCGCTATAGAAACCTCTGTTCCAAGTCAGGCAGGCTTAGGAACAGCTTCTTCCCCACAGTTGTCATCTCTCTGAACTCTGTTCCACGATGACAGCCCCCCCCCCTCTGAACCAGCCACCCCCCACATTCACTACCTACTGTATAATCATTTATATATATTAATCTTGTTGATATAACTGCATACCCCTGCTCACTACCTGTGATTATACCTAAAATCCTGCACATATCTCATACCAACTCTACTTTATACATAGTAGACTGTTTACATCTTATTAAACCACTGTACATTATATATTACTATGCACTTTACTGCAACATTTCCTTTAATTTTTTCCGCTGTGCTGTACTTTGTACTGTGCAATGACAAGACATTTTTTATCTAATCTAATCTGAACAGGTTCCAGCTCCGTTGCTACGTACTGTCCGATGTCGTTGGGCAGCGTCTGTAAGGACACGTCGTTGAGAGCCAGGTGGGCCAGCGCCCGCAGCTGGGTGAACCCGTCCGGGAGTCTGGGAAACAACACCATGGAAAAGCTTAGACTCCCTGCTCACTGCATAGGGAGTTCCTAGTGTTGTAGTGCTGTCTGAACGGATAGTGAGGATTATTATCCTCTGTATAAAGTGCACTCATCGTAAAAAAGCTGAAAGAAAAACATCAGACGGACAAGAAGAGACGTCCACCTCTCTGACGTTTAATTATGAGACAGAAATGACCTCATTAACGGAGACTCCAGTAGTGTCCCAAAGTGTTTAAACTATATAGTCGTCTACATTGAACTACTAGAGAGGGAGTAGGGAACGAGGGAAGGATTTCACTATATAGTCCTCTACATTGAACTACTAGAGAGGGAGTAGGGAACGAGGGAAGGATTTCACTATATAGTCCTCTACATTGAACTACTAGAGAGGGAGTAGGGAATGAGGGAAGGATTTCACTATATAGTCCTCTACATTGAACTACTAGAGAGGGAGTAGGGAACGAGGGAAGGATTTCACTATATAGTCCTCTACATTCAACTACTAGAGAGGGAGTAGGGAACGAGGGAAGGATTTCACAAATTAGTCCTCTACATTGAACTACTAGAGAGGGAGGAGGGGTGTTTGTGTTTATAGCAGGTATACTGCAGGGGGGGTTTAGGGACATCTTGCTCTTGGATTCTCTAAACCACATTTCAGTAGTTTGTTGTCCAGTTTCTTGTCCACCCTTACACCACCCGTGGTGGTGTAAGGGTCGAGGTCGGGTACAGAGAGAGGTCTCCTTTAGGTCCTCCAGGTCCAGGACAGATATGTAGTCTGAGGCCTGGTGCCAGGTGACTGTAGATAACATGGAGGCGCATGGGAGGCCAAAGTCCAATCAATGGACTCATTGTGATGGTGTGGCAGAGCGGGAGAGAGTAACGGAGAGACGTCTACCTGGACAGGGGGTTCCCACTGAAGTCAGCGATCTCCAGGGCCTTACAGAACTTGATGCTCTCTGGGATCTCAGGGATGTCTGCAGGACACAGAGAGACGGACAGATACAGAGAGAGAGAGACAGATACAGAGAGAGAGACAGACAAAACACAGAAAGACAGAGAGAGAGAGACAGAGCAAGAGAGAGAAATATAAAGAGTGTTAGAGAGTGAGTGAGTACTGTTTCAGGATATGTCAAGCTCATAGTCATCTGTGAATGTAAAGGTGTGTGTGTGTGTGTGTGTGTGTGTGTGTGTGTGTGTGTGTGTGTGTGTGTGTGTGTGTGTGTGTGTGTGTGTGTGTGTGTGTGTGTGTGTGTGTGTGTGTGTGTGTGTGTGTGTGTGTGTGTGTGTGTGTGTGTGTGTGTGTGTGTGTGTGTGTGTGTGTACCGTTCCTGGAGATGTCCAGCTCCACCAGCTGCATGAAGTTGGCCACCTCTGGCGGAAGCTTCTGGATGACATTATCACTGAGGCCCAGCTTCCGTAGGTTCAGCAGTCTGAAGAAGGGCTGGAACCACAACAACAAGACGACCACCTCACGTTAGACTCAACCTCGTGGCGTCATATGGAAATACCTTCACACCTCAATCACTTCCAGTCCATTAGATAACGTGAAACCACCTTTGTCATTCCATTCCATCACCGCCACTACGTTATTGGACATAGTCTTAGATTAAACATCATCATTGTAGATGAAATTGCATCCTTTCACATCAAATTGCATCGGTTTAGATTCGATGACATGGTCGTAGATTCAGTTACATCAGATTACACACACTGTGTGTTGATGGATGCGTCTTCCCTCGTGGATAATAAATATTAATACTGTATATGATAATGCCTTAGCGCACATAAATGATCAGACTACTAACATAAATATTTATAATGTATATAATAATACATGAGTATACATGATCACACTTGCTTGTGAATGTTTATCCACGTTAATCTGGTCAGTAATTGTAATATTTAGTAGTCATATGATCCAGGATCATAAAACCAACTTGAAAAAGCCAGCTTGACCACATTAAACAGACAGAGTAACAGCCACTGGACACACACCCAGGCACCAGCACAAACCACTTTACACAAACCACACAAAAGAACAGAGGCGGGGGGGCAATAAGGAGGCCTGTTGTGTTCTGTGGTGACGGACACTTCCTGCTCTAGAGTGCTCTATTGTGATTGGCTGGGAGGAGGTGGCCGTGTGGCATTCACAACACTTTCCATCAGTTGACCAATCACAAGAGGCCGAGAGCTAGCGAGAGAGAGAGAGAGAGAGAGAGATCGAGAGAGAGAGAGAAGGAGAGCGAGAGAAATAGTGTTTAGATTGCTCCCAACAGGTGATGGTGTCAGGTTGCGGCAGCAGGAGAGACAAAGAGAGAAACAAAAAGAGAGAGAGCGAGAGAGAGAGGAGGCAGGGCAGATGGGAGTGACTTAAGTGGCTTCGCTGCTGTTCCTCTTTGTGTTCTATGGACGTGTGCCGGCAGAACACACGTTGGAGAGAACCACGTGGAACCTGCGTCCAGACTGTTCTCTTCTCTAAACATTCAACTGTAGGAGAGGACCACCCTGACGGTCTACGATCCACCCTCAACACCACCTCCCTCTAGCTCCCTCTCCATCTCTCCCCAAACCATCCCTCTATCCTTAGCCCCTTTCACTTCCTCCTTTTCCTCCTCTCACCATCCACATCTCTCCCCCTGTCCCGTCCTCCCAGTGGAGCCCGTCCAGGTCGGTGGGTAACAGAACAGAAGGGGGGGGGGGGGGGGGGGGCCAACGCTGCCAGGGAAGGATGCCAGGGCTGGGCTTGAGTCCCTCTGGTGACCCACAGTTGCTCCTCCAGAGGGACCCATCTGGGACATATTCAACCATCTGATCCCGGCTCGTAACGGTGCTTAAAGCTAACCAAAAATTGTATTAAAAAAACAAAACGGAATTAGAACAGTACTGGTCGTGGACTTCAAGATTCAAATGAAACTTAGAACTATAGAAGTGGCAGCACACAAGGGTCAGAGGTCAAACAGGAGCAGTACAAGGTCCTGGAGGTAGCGTGTGTGTGTGAGAGAGGAACGACTGAGTGAATGTTTATGGATGGGGTTGGGACACTAAACAAACAGAGCCTTCGTTTACCGGAGGTTTCCCAGGACAGGTGAACACACACATGCTGATAGATGAAAGTGAACAAAGCAAACACACTCATTTACACGTGTCAACCTCTGTTCAGGGATATAAAAAAGTCTATCTTACATCCAGACACACAGAGAGAGAGAGACACAGAGAGAGAGAGAGACAGACAGACAGAGACAGAGAGAGAGACAGAGAGAGTCTTGTGACTTCAAGACAAACAGAGCAGATCCTGTACAGCAGGTATTAAAGTTGACATCCTCCACACACACACACAGTTTAGCCAGGCTAGCTAAAACAATAATGAGGGGTCCAGCGGTTCTAACAGAACTTCTTGGCGGGCGGTACCGAGCCTGGGCCGGAAATCAGACACTGTAAGGGGCGGAGATACGCCCGGTTTCCTGTTCCTTTAGAGATATTCTATGAAGTAGAAGGAGGGAATTGAACACATGTATTTGTACACACCGTTGACTTGTACACACTATTTTACAGTTTACAACCGCTGGCTGAGTTAGTGTTGGCCAATCACACGCCTACGCACTTTGACTACAACTCCACCTTCATTTAACAAACCACAGCCAAAGATCTGCTGAGACATTCCATTCATTCACTCTCTCACTCTCACTCTCCTTCTGCTAGCATAATGAGCAGTGAGACAATGAGATCAAGTGCTAGCCTGAGCGTTGCGCTAGCAGGCCAACGTGTGCTAAGGCCTTCAGTAGGAGAGGAGGCGCCGTTAGCTTTAGTTCCTCCGCTGGGAATTAGCATCTCTGAGCTCTATGGGCGTTTGATCACATGACACGTCGCTCCCAGGGGCCCTCAGGGGTAAGTGCCATGACACACTACTAAACTCCTCTCTGTTCCACACACACCACACACACACACACACACAGTGGAGGAGGGGGTATGGTGGTGTCGGGGTGAGGGGGTGAGTCGGGGGTAGGGTGGGAGTGAGGAGGGGGTATGGTGGTGTCGGGGTGAGGGGGTGAGTCGGGGGTAGGGTGGGAGTGAGGAGGGGGTATGGTGGTGTCGGGGTGAGGGGGTGAGTCGGGGGTAGGGTGGGAGTGAGGAGGGGGTATGGTGCGGTGAGTGGGTGAGTCTTTGTAGTAAGGCTCTGTCCTTAGCAGCCAGGTGAGTCCACGGAATGAATAACTAGTCACTGGCCCAAATCACTCCCTACTCGCTATACAGTGCACTACATAGTGAGATAGAGTGAGATATATATGATATAGAGTATATCATATATATTCTGAGAATAATTATACCCTATATAGTGCACTCATCACTCACTCTACATGGAACTCGCTACACAGCCTCTGTGAGCATGGGACCCCCCACCTCCCTACAGAAGCTTCCAGAACAATGAAGGAGGAGTTGAGGGTCACTCAGACCTCTAATAGGCTGACCTCTCCCTCCCTCCCCCCCCTCCAGGGACCCACACAGGCCTCCACATTCTATGGGGCAGAGGGACAAAGGCGAGGCGGCCGGCCAACCCACAGACTTCACCTCTCCCTCTTCCCCCCCCCCCCCATCTCTCTCTCTCCCTTCTTCTCCCGCTCTCTTCCCCCCCCCCCCCCCCCCATCTCTCTCTCTCTGGGAGGGAGGGAGGGAGGGCTATTAGCGATAAAGTTCATTTTTATTGTATGTGCGAGAGAGAGACAGAAAGACAGACTGACTGACGGCTGAAGAAGCAACAGTTGAACAGGAGGGGGGTGTGTGTGTGTGTGTGTGTGTGTGTGTGTGTGTGTGTGTGTGTGTGTGTGTGTGTGTGTGTGTGTGTGTGTGTGTGTGTGTGTGTGTGTGTGTGTGTGTGTGCATGCGTGCGAGAGAGAGAGAGAAGAGGCCGTTGGTGAATCATTATCAGAACAAGAGAGCAGCTCTCTGGATGCTTGTGCCTCTAATTGACCCCATGACCTCAACACATGACCTCACATGGACAGGCCTACGTTCTACTAGAACCAGAGAGAGAGAGAGAGAACCATGCTGTAACAGACCATACAGTAGGGTGTGTAGCGCCCCCATGAAGATCACTCATCAGACCATACAGTAGGGTGTGTAGCGCCCCCATGAAGATCACTTATCAGCTAGCAGGTTTCCCAGAGCCACCGTACCAACCTGCCCTCAGACAGCAGCTCAGAGCTAAGCAGGTTGCTTAGCCATTCTCAGCTCCCACTCCGGTTCCTGCCTCTGATCCGTCTCATGTTTAACTCTCTCAGAAGAACCCCTGTACTTAAGTCAGTCACACAGGACCAGCGATGTCTCGATCTACCCAATAGTGACACTTTGACCAGGCCCCCTGACAAGGAGTTCCAATGTATTCTATAGCGGGAGGGAGAATCACAGGTGAGTTGAGCCTTGGTTTGACAAGGTGCAGAGGTGTGTGTGTGTGTGTGTGTGTGTGTGGGCGGCTGAGAGCACATTTGCATTCAAGAACTCATTCAAATTTCACTTGCGTCAGCCAGCATGTGACCACACACACACGTCACCATTACAAGAATTGATGCCAGAGGTTCACAATGCGATGCTTCACATTGCATCAGTGTTCCAGTTCACCTTCCAGTGTTCCGGTTCACCTTCCAGTGTTCCAGTTCATACACCTTCCAGTGTTCCAGTTCACCTTCCAGTGTTCCGGTTCACCTTCCAGTGTTCCAGTTCACACACCTTCCAGTGTTCCAGTTCACCTTCCAGTGTTCCAGTTCACCTTCCAGTGTGAGCAGCATCTACTGAACACTGTACCACCATCCGCCTACAAAAACACAAACATGCTCTGTTGTTTACAGTCCACACAGAGCACGTCCACCTCCTTCCTGTGACGGTCCAGATCAGTCTTTCTGTAGTCATGGCGACCGCCTACCACACACACACAACTTCTTGTCATTGTTTGGAAACGCTGGAGTCTCTTCCTGTTCGGACAGCACGCCACACACACACACACACACACACACACACACACACACCACACACACACACACACACACACACACACACACACACACACACACACACACACACACACACACACACACACACACACACACACACACACACACACACACACACACACACACACACACACACACACACACACACACACACACACACACACACACACACACACACACACACACACACTTTCCCCAGCAGGTCTTGGCTGGACAGGTAGTGTGGGAATGTAAATCGGGGGTATGTAAATAAAGGTTCAGCTAAACAAAACGTAACCAATTTCCCAGGGCTCTCCTTTAGGATGTTTAGGAGTGTAGCTCGCAGTAGCAGCTTAGCTCTGGGAGAAATGTCATGCTGACAGCACCACACACACACCAGTGTGAGAGTGTGTGAGTCTCTCTCAACACTGTTTGCTTTGTGTGAACATGTGACATGCATTTCCTCCGTCCAAAATGTTCCATGTGTCTAAAGAGACGTGTTAAACCAGATCACTCACACACGCACGTCTCCCCTTTGACCTGTCAGCCCAGAGTCATGCCGACTCCATTGCAGATGACAGGTCATTAAGAGTGGAGCGGGCCGGTGTTAACAGCCTATCATCTTGCCGGGTTAAGAGTAAATACAGACACACAGGCCAGGCAGCACCGCTGCAGTCTGCAAAAACATGCCGACTCAGACCTACATCCCATAATAAGAGTGGGACGAAGTCACCTCTGCTACGGTCACGGATCCAAAAAAAACAGAGAAAATAAGAAGTGGACCGTTTAGGTTCGGCTATAAAGTGTGCAGCCTTGTTGCAGGGAACCAGTGAGCCCCCAAGGGACGCTTTCAGGCGTTGAGACGAGCTAGCCCAGCCTAGCACTGGAAAGGGGGAGACGGGGGAGGCGGGGGAGACGGGGGAGGCAGGGGGGAGAGGACAGATGACGGTCATCTCGAAAGTGGCCCAGCCACAGCTCTGCTGTTGATGACTTTGAACTTTAAAGCAGACAACACTTTGATGTAGGCAGTTCAAAAAATATATATACTATAATATAATGTTCATAATCATCATATACTCTAGAGAGAATCATGTTAGGTTGACCCGACATCGTCTGGGCCTTTCTCCCTCGCTCCTTTTTTATAACACAGGTTAAACAATAAACACACAGACAGACCTACAGGCAGACAGACCAAACCATGAATACATCATGTTAGAAAAGCCCTGTCCCCACAACCTACCAACCACACACACACACACACACACACACAGGAAACTACCCAGAATCCCACACACTACTGGAAACTACCAAACCACCTTGCTAAGTCTACAGGAAGACACACAAGGCTGGCCTTGATCCCTGGAGCCACCTAGCAGCTGCTCTGACACACAATGAGGATGGTGATGGGGATGAAGCAGGATTGTGTAACTGGTAACCTTGTGTGTGTGTGTGTGTGTGTGTGTGTGTGTGTGTGTGTGTGTGTGTGTGTGTGTGTGTCAATCGTATCATTGTAAACATAAGCTGCATTGGAGGAGGTAGGGGTGAGGGGTCATTAAGTAGCAGGTAGGGGTCATTAAGGAGCAGGTAGGGGTTAGAGGTCATTAAGGAGCAGGTAGGGGTGTGCGTTTGTGAGTATGTTTGCATAAGTGTGTTTGGGTGTGTGGGAGTCACACGTATCAGACTACTCTGTGTGTTAGCAAACGGTTTGTGAGTGGGATTTCCCGTGAGGGGGGGGGGGGGGGGGGTGTGTGTGTGTGTGTGTGTGTGTGTGTGTGTGTGTGTGTGTGTGTGTGTGTGTGTGTGTGTGTGTGTGTGTGTGTGTGTGTGTGTGTGTGTGTGTGTGTGTGTGTGTGTGTGTGTGTGTGTGTGTGTGTGTGTGTGTGTGTGTGTGTGTATCGGCGGGCAGAGCAGCGTCCTGGAGATTCCAGGCATGCCTGAATATCCTGGAAAGTCATGTGACTCAGAGCAAATAACTCTACTCTCACTGGGTCCTTCAAAACACACCGTGTAGCATGACACTATGTGTATGTGTGTAAATATGTGTGCATGCGTGCGTGCGGGCCTGCGTGTGTGTTCCTTACGCTATCTGCTAGGGGCAAGAATCAGCAGGCCTCGCGGTACGAAATTAGCGATAAAATGTTCCAACTGTTATTTGTATGTGAAGCAGAACAAGAGTATAAATAGAGTGACAGAGACAGGAAGGAAGGGACAACCTCAAGAAAGAGAGAGAGAGAGAGAGTAGCCGAGGGTCACAGACTCCCCTGACCTTTAACACAACGGCCCGGCGATCACCACTAGCCGTCAGCAGATTGAGGCCGGTCCTCCCTCTCTCCCCCTCTCTCTCTTTTTCCCTCCCTCCCTCTTTTTCCCTCTCCCTCTCTCCTCCTCCCCCCCCCCCCCACAGGTCTACCACCAGTCCTCCGCTAACCCCCCATAACATCAACACACGAGTGTGTTTGTGTGTGTGTAGTCCTTCTTGAAGCACCCCCACTGGACATGCATGGTTTGTCTCTCATGTGACAACATCCAGTCTATTCAGCCGTTATTCCTCGTTAGCCCCTGTGCATGGTGCACACACACACACACAATATGTTTGAAGACCCCCTGTTGAGTGTCCCCCTCCCGTTTCCAACCGCCACCACAGACCCAGTCAGCCAGACCTCCACCACCACCACCACCACCGACCCAGTCAGCCAGACCTCCACCACCACCACCCCAGACCTCCACCACCACCACCACCACCGACCCAGACCTCCACCACCACCCCAGACCACCACCACCACCGACCCAGACCTCCACCACCACCACCCCAGACCTCCACCACCGACCCAGACCACCACCACCACCACCACCACCGACCCAGACCTCCACCACCACAGACCCAGTCAGCCAGACCTCCACCACCACCACCACCGACCCAGACCTCCACCACCACCACCGACCCAGTCAGCCAGACCTCCTCCTCCACCACCACCACCGACCCAGTCAGTCAGACCTCCTCCTCCTCCTCCACCACAGACCACCACCACCACCACCACCACCACAGACCCAGTCAGCCAGACCTCCACCACCACCTCAGACCCAGTCAGCCAGACCACCACCACAAACCCAGTCAGTCAGACCTCCTCCACCACCACCACAGACCCAGTCAGTCAGACCTCCTCCACCACCACCACCACCTCAGACCCAGTCAGCCAGACCTCCACCACCACCTAAGACCCAGTCAGCCAGACCAGACCGGTCTTTGCTCACCGGCCTGTCAAACCCAATCACCCTGAGGGTCATTTGTGTTGAGCGTCAACATTCTAGAAACCACCGCCACACATGCTGCTGCAGGCGTGACCACTGGACCACGACTCTCTACTAACAAGAGACCCTGGAGAGAGTAGTTATCATGGTGAGAGCAGGCTAGGGAATACAACGGTGTGTTTAGTTCATAGTTATAGGCCATGAACGGACCACCTCTTCACACCAACAACATCTTCTTCGTCTCCCATATATAAATCCACAGCAAACATCAGAACATGTGCCGGTGGGAATGTCTTTCAGAGAACGCTACGTTCCCTGATTAGTTTCCTGCAAGCAGGGGGCGCTGCCAATTAGAACAGGAACCAACAAAAACAACACAGGCATCAACCAATCAGTTCAATGGACTGGCTGGCACAGTCACCCTCCCAAGGAACGGCAGGAAATAAACAAGTCAACGGCTGCTTGGACAGACCAAGCTAATGGAGCACAGTAAGCGGATGACTAGATATACAGACCAAGGTAATGAAGCAGATTAAGTGGATGACTAGATATACAGACCAAGGTAATGGAGCACAGTAAGCAGATGACTAGATATACAGACCAAGGTAATGGAGCAGAGTAAGCAGATGACTAGATATACAGATGGACAGACCAAGGTAATGGAGCAGATTAAGCAGATGACTAGATATACAGACCAAGGTAATGGAGCAGAGTAAGCAGATGACTAGATATACAGATGGACAGACCAAGGTAATGGAGCAGAGTAAGCAGATGACTAGATATACAGATGGACAGACCAAGGTAATGGAGCAGATTAAGCAGATGACTAGATATACAGATGGACAGACCAAGGTAATGGAGCACAGTAAGCGGTTGACTAGATATACAGATGGACACATAAGGTAATGGAGCACAGTAAGCGGATGACTAGATATACAGATGGACAGACCAAGGTAATGGAGCAGAGTAAGCGGATGACTAGATATACAGATGGACAGACCAAGGTAATGGAGCAGAGTAAGCGGATGACTAGATATACAGATGGACAGACCAAGGTAATGGAGCACAGAAAGCAGAAGACTAGACGTATGGATGACGAAGGGCAATAAAGAACGGGGTTAGCCAGAAGCTAGTGTACGTCCCGGCAGATCGACTGGCCGGTCTGTGGGGTCAGGTGTACGAGCGGCAGGAGGAACGATGGATGGCTCCACTGAGATGGGTGTGTGGCCTGCAGATTAAGAGTGTGGTTTGTTAGCGGTCACACATATTGCCAAGCGGGGCCCCAGGCCCCTGCTGGATCAAACTGTCTGGGACCAGCATCCAGCTCAGCTACAAGTGCCTTGTGACCTATGGACTGTGTTGACAGAACCGCACAGTGCATTCAGGGAACATTTCTGGGACTACTTATTGTTCATATTTAGCAGATCTTCATCCAAAGACTTGCTTACTATCCTGCAGCCTTACTATCCTGCAGCCTTACTATCCTGCTGCCTTACTATCCTGCAGCCTTACCATCCTGCTGCCTTACCATCCTGCAGCCTTACCATCCTGCTGCCTTACCATCCTGCTGCCTTACCATCCTGCAGCCTTACTATCCTGCTACCTCACCTAATGAAACGGTCACCCTGGATGCTATTCCTCTCTGGTTGTTACCTCCTATAGCTCCTTCCTTCCTTCCCTCGGTTCCTTCATTTCGAGTAGGAAATGAGGGGATGTCCCGACAGGCAGACATAAATCCTGGGGTAACCACGGGAAGGCAGAGAGAGCCCTGATAGGTCAGATTAATAGGTCTGTGTGGACCAATTGCTCTTGGGGCTTCCCGTCACTTCAGCCTGAAACTGCAGACCCACCAATCCACCCCTGCCAGCTGCAGCACCGCAGATATTAATTATTCACCACCTGCCTGGTTACCTTTCAGTCTGGTTGGGGGGGGGGGGGGGGGGGGAGGAAGAGAGACAGAGAGATAGACAGAGAGAGACTTCCAGGCCCAGATAAGGGGGGGTGGTGGTGGGTGGTTGGGGGGTGTGTGTGTGTGTGTGTGTGTGTGTGTGTGTGTGTGTGTGTGTGTGTGTGTGTTCCATCTTTAAAGAGCTTTAGAGGGCTTACCCTCACCACCTGATGCTGCCTGTCCTGATTGCCTCCTGGGTGGAGAGGGGGTGATGGTCTGGGTGAGGGGGTGAGCGTCTGGGAGAGGGGGTGAGGGTGTAGGAGAGGGGGTGAGGCTCTTAGAGAGGGGGTGAGGGTATAAGAGAGGGGGTGAGGGGGTGTCGGGGTCCCAGAGGGAGAGGCATTAGCCCTACTCTGCCTCCTTTCAGGGAGAACCAGGATTCCATGTGCTCTAAAGGGGGAGCCAAGACAAGACGCCACCCTCACCACCACCACCCAACCACCTCCTGTTAATCCATCTCCGGTATAGGACCATCACACCCCCACCCCCATCACACCTCCTCCACGGTGGGGGATGGGGACGAGAGGGTGGAGGAGGGGTTGGGCCAGCTGGTCACTACTCCAGACAAAGAAAACCTCCTGAATGTGCTCATGCATTAGAAAAGACAACTCTCCGTCTCTCTCTCTGTGTCTCTCTCTCTCTCTCTCTCTCTGTGTCTCTCTGTGTCTCTCTCTCTCTCTGTGTCTCTCTCTCTCTCTGTGTCTCTCTCTCTCTGTCTCTCTCTCTGTCTCTCCCCCCCTCTCCCAGTTGCTCACCAACTCATCTGCCAAAGATCCCAAAAGAAGTCACTTCCTGTGTTTTGTTTCTCGGGAGATGAGTCTGACCAACGGAATGTGGGCAGGAGGCGGAGCTATGAAAGACAAAGCAGACCTTCAGTTTGCCATTAATATTCATGAGACTGAAGACCTTAACACTCATCAATACAGCGTTCCTTGACCTGAGCTTCTTTCAGAGTATTTGATTGATCAAATGCACCAGACAACAACAACAGGGTCCTTCACCAGAAACATAAAATATAGAAGGAAAGCAGCAGCGGTGACCATCATGTCATGTGACCTAGACGCTCGAACAAAAAGATCCCCTGGGGGGATCTCTAACCACATCACACCTGCAGCCCACAAGCGCCCGCCAGCTTTGAAGGCTTGTGGGCCTGCGTTCAGATATCGATCCCGTTCCAATGTGGACGGCTTGCGTTACACAGCCACGGTTAATGTTCCAGTATCACACATGTGTGAGAGAAGTAGTGATGGACGTGTCTACCGTGGGGGCCGGCAGGTATCTTCCACACTCAACCATTCGGGAGAAGCCACTCTCAAATCGGCCAGCCGATAAGGAGAGACCACAAGCTCTCGAGGGGATGCTAGCGTATTTAGCAGGAACACCGTCCAAACAAAACTTTTGGATGTGAACTTTAGGATGCTACACCAGCATGATTAACTTCGAAAGTATTTCAGCTCTGTGGAAACAATAGCTGGAACGGTTACTGACCAAACACAAGCGCAGCAGAGAATGGAGTGACCATGACTTGGTTTGGACCCGAGATCCAAGACAAACAACCAGAATTACACTCATTGGGGGAACGCTCTTACTTTGAAAAGCATCGTCTCCTATGAGAGTCTTTCCAGCACCTCATACATGCACAACAACCACAGCATGTCCTCGATGGTACAACAAGCAGACACAACACAGTGTTCCCAGGGTTCAAAGACAAGGCAACGTGTACTTCAACTCAATCTCAGGCGGGAAATTGGGGTTAAGTTGGATGATGAAGATGATGGACGCACGTACAAACACACCAACCAATGACTGGCGGCCCGGGCGGTGACCAACACCAACAAACCAGTAGAGTGGGATGTGAGCTTCCGCTGGCAGGTGTATGTGACATTAGTGTGTGTGCTCATAATACAGGAGGGCCAGGCCTGAAAACCGGTTTAGCAAAGAAGACAATACACAGAGCAGCCCAGGAGACACGCCCGGGTGCTGCTTGTCCCCCCATTGAGATGCTTGTGGAGCAGCAGACCCATCAGATTACCCTCCATAATGGGACCAAGCGTTCATGGAAACACCATCTCAGGGGCCTCAACAGCAGCTCCAGGCTGGGGCTTATTTAGGATGGTTTGGTCCATCTACTTTTATTCTTTAATTGTAGACAGACAAGTTAGATAGTCGGAAATAACAATAATGTAAATTATTTTATTGAAGAATAAATACAATTTTTATATAAAACGTAAATAAATTCAAATGAATGACAACCAATGGCTGTGGTTTCTCAGGAACCGTGGATGATGACGATGATGAAGAGCCCAGTTAAGTGAAGCCATCCGGCCCTGACAGAGACGCGCTACCCTACTGGGAGACACAGCCATGACACTGGAGATGAGAGGGTCCAGTCTCTGAATAGGCGGCTTTGTACCCGTCATGGGACTGCATGTGGCTAATCACATACCTCCCTCTTCCTCAACACCATCTTCTCGCCACGACTACAGGCTGAGCCGGAAGATAGAGGCCAAGCCTCAACTGTCCACACCACTCGCAGGATAGAGGCTGAGCCTCCACTGTCCACACCACCCACAAGATAGAGGCCGAGCCTCCACTGTCCACACCACCCGTTATATAGAGGCCGAGCCTCCACTGTCCACACCACCCGTTATATAGAGGCCGAGCCTCCACTGTCCACAGCACCCGTTAGACTACACAATACACACATTTATCAAACACTGAATTCCCCTTCCGCTGATAACCTCGGAGGGGGAAGCTTAGCAATCATTAACAGGACCCAAGCAAAAAGAGCTTCAACAACCACCTACTACCGTACTCATGAACATGAGTACTCATGAACATTGCCCTACAATAAGGGCAATCACTCCCTTGATGCATACAACCAAGAAAACATGAAACTAGGCCAACAAAGAGAAACAAAAGGAGCTTTAGAGCGTACGAGAGCTGGTGTGTGTGTGTGTGTGTGTGTGTGTGTGTGTGTGTGTGTGTGTGTGTGTGTGTGTGTGTGTGTGTGTGTGTGTGTGTGTGTGTGTGTGTGTGTGTGTGTGTGTGTGTGTGTGTGTGGAGAGGAATTCCTAGTCTATGCTTCGACCTCTAAATGGGAGGAACCAGGACCATGTTTCTTTATCTGAAGAAACACAGACCCAGAAAGATGTCAACAGCCCATTCTCTTACCAATTGAACAGCAATACAACTCTGTATACATGAAGTGGTAGTACTACTGTATACTGTAGTAGAACTACTACAACAGCAGTTCTTCATCTCAGTCATTGTATTTTGAAAGACTGGGTTCTGGGAGAGATGCACTTGTGCACTGGGTGCATTTTACCAACATGTTTAACAGGAAGACTCACGCTCTTATTGTGATATCTAAATCTGGTGCGCTGCCAAACAAACTGCCATTTGCTTTTCTCTGACATCTATAATTCTGCTATTGATATGATAGATATTTTCCAGCTGGCTGGCAATACAAACAAGACAGGTGCTTGGACATGCATCATTTATACTGAAGATCTGACTCATAATAATATACGTATAATGTATCGTGGAGAGAGACAGACAGCTAACCTGCCAAGGCGTGTAAATCTCCATCTCCATCTGTTCACACATTTAAACCCCTCATATCCCCACCACAAGGTCAACACACACACACACACACACACACACACACACACACACACACACACACACACACACACACACACACACACACACACACACACACACACACACACACACACACACACACACACACACACACACACACACACACACACACACACACACACACACACACACACACACACACACACACACACACACACACACACACACACACACACACACACACATTGTAGACTTAAGTGGGACAGGAGGAATCATAAAGCATTGTGGCTTCTTGGTCGTCCCCTAAGGCCAGGTGACAGACGGAAAACACCTGCACAGGTGGAATACCGATATGCACGTTCAATCGCTGCTGTCCCCAACCCAGCCCTGACCCAACCCAACCTTCCAGAAGCTTCCCTCTCCAGCACCGGAGAGAGAGAGAGAGAGAGAGAGGCCGTATGCTCTGTGTCTACACACAGTGGGCTGGCAGGAAGACAAAGTGTCTGAGCTAGGCATTCATTCTGTCTGTGCTTAGTCCCACCGGACCGGGAAGCCCCCCACCCCCCCCCCCACGAGCATGGGGACACATTCATGATTCACTTGTGAAGTCGCTCTAAGGACTCCGGCGCTCTGGAAGCCCACGGCCCTCTATGCTTCAACTTGATCCCTCTAAATCAGTCACCCTGGGGGTCTCGTCCCTCGGTCGGACCGGACCACAAGACAGACCAGACTGGCCTTTCTTTAAACTCTAGGAAGGACCCCAGAGTTTTCAGAGTGTGTGGCCGGGTCCCACAAGATCCTCTTCTGAGTCACACTGAGATGTGAGTCAGTAGATGAAAGTCTTTAAGGACTCCTGCTCTAGATGTTCCCTCCGTTTTCTTGTGAATCAAGTCAACGACGTCTCTAAATAACACGCAGGGGCAGGCTGGCCGGGGCGTACCAAAGCCAACAGTAAGCGTGGCCATTGTTTACCATTCCCAGGGGGTGGCTATGTGGAAATGACCGCCCTCTGGCCCAGAGGAGAGAGTCCAGTTCATCCTCTCTCTCTCGCTACCGACTCTCAGAGTGTATCAACCGACCCGCGGCGTCATGTTCTCAACACAAAGTAGGAACCTCGGGCCCCATGCCACACAGCGCTCCTTGTCCGTGCGGGAGAGGAGAACAATGGTGGACCGAGCTCAGCATAATGAGCGGTGCGTGGTCAGTGTTTGTTTAACAGCGCTACAGCTCGGGAGAGCACGACGAGGGGGAAAATGTCGAATGCCTCACTTCAAAAACACCCCCCAAAAATAACGGCCATCCTCCGCCACATCGTGCACTACAGTGGGCGGGAGGGCGAATGAGGCGGCATGCCTTCGTAGGTGGCCCTTCCTCTGGCCCTGACTACCGGCAACAACGTGCACACCGGCTCTCTGTCGTCGTGCTGCTCTGAGTCCCATGCCCCCCCCCCCCCTCTGCAGAGGCACCCCGCACCGACACCAAGGAGAGCCATCCATCAGGGGACGGGGCACAACTTTAAAGAACGAAGCGCTAAGATGTCCCGCAAGCGACATACCAGCCGCATCGTATCAGTCTCACTCAGCACACATCAAGTCCATATATATATATATATAGTGGCTTTATATGATGGAAATCTGACATTTTGACACGCTAGTGCACGGCTCTTAGTGTGTTAGGTATTCATATCCATAACAAACAACATGGTAAGTTTCCCTGAGTCTTGCCCTGTGGAACAATGGAGGACGTATATGTTGATGTCGGGTGGCGTGGTCCGATAGCTTCTACAAGCCGTTCAGATGGTATGCTGGTGATGAACTGGGTAGTACTGAACTGGGTAGTACTGAACTGGGTAGTACTCAACTGGGTAGTACTCAACTGGGTAGTACTGAACTGGGTAGTACTGAATGGTGCATACTGAACTGGGTAGTACTGAACTGGGTAGGACTGAATGGTGCATACTGAACTGGGTAGTACGGAATGGTGCATACTGAACTGGATAGTACTGAACTGGGTAGTACTGAACTGGGTAGTACTGAATGGTGCATACTGAACTGGATAGTACTGAACTGGGTAGTACTGAACTGGGTAGTACTGAATGGTGCATACTGAACTGGGTAGTACTGAATGGTGCATACTGAACTGGGTAGTACTGAACTGGGTAGTACTGAACTGGGTAGTACTGAACTGGGTAGTACTGAATGGTGCGTACTGAACTGGATAGTACTGAACTGGATAGTACTGAACTGGGTAGTACTGAACTGGGTAGTACTGAATGGTGCATACCTTGGGCAGCTCCTTCAGCTGGTTGGCGTCCAGCAGCAGCTCCTCCAGGCTTCGGCTGTAGCGGAACACCTCGTCGGGGACCGCCTGCAGGTTGCAGTGCCGCTTGTCCACCGACTCGACGTGGCGGTTGCATCGCCATAAAGGTATGCACTTCAGCATGGTGTGGGGTGTTCGGGGTTGGCGGTGCTACTCCTCAACCCTCCGCATCGAAGGGAACAGCAGGCAAACACTGCGAGGAATCACAGCTGGATCAGGCCCCGAAACAACACACACCGTCGGGACACTTCTCCACGGCGATCCGGAACGAGGAGGAGGCCGACCGATATCCAGTCTGGGGATAAATAATCCTTCCTGTGTTTAATCTCGGGGAGTTTATTCGCAGAGGATCCGGGCCGATCACGAACAACTCTCCCCGGGTCTGGAGTGTTCCTCAACTCGGCGCTAGCCTCATCATCAAACCCCGGGGTCTCTAAATAAACTAACACACAACTAACGAACCACACAGCTCCGCCATGGCTACAGGTAGCCAGCCGCTACACGCATTAATACACACACTGGGCTTGACGCTATTAACGAGCCAACTACCGCATAGCGCCCTGTGCTGACCCGGGGACGGACGTCCTCCTCCGGCTGGGTTGTTGTTAGCCGCTAGCTCCACGTTAGCTTAGCTTAAGACGCTCCGTGTGTAACGTCTTTGTGGACCAAAGCGGGACGAGGACGTTAAGTCTATTAAACAAAAACCTTTTAATAATAACAAAAACCCGTCGTGGCGCTCACTAGACGGGGGCCGGTGAGAAAGAAAGCGACGCGGACGGTTAATTTATTGAATGATATCCAAGGAAGAGCGTCCAGCGACCGCAGCGTCCCTTCCTCTGAAGCAGGCCGGCGAAGAGTGAAGGGGGCCGGGCCAAGCTCTCCGAGTAGCAGCGCTGCTCCGGTCCCCTTGCCGAGAGATGGTAAACTAACTGGCTTTTAGCGCCGCTTAGCGTGGGGAGTTATGTAGTTCAGGACTATATATATATATTTTTTTTCTTTCTCAGCAACATAGTCAACCATCACCTGCTCCAGAAAACCTACTTCTGGTTTTACCTGCGAATCATAAGGATAAGTGAAGGGAACAGATAGACTAGGGTCTGCAGGCCATAGAAGGAGAACCTTCCAACACACGTCGGAAGGTTCAGTCAAGTCTATCACATTCTGAGATGAACAGAGGATGGAGGCAAGAGAGGATCATGGTGGCCACCAGGTGGAGGCCTGTGGTGTGTTGCTGGTTAGTGTCCTGACTTCTATAGTGCTGTACCATTGAAACCTGCACATACAAGAGCAGCTTTTGGAAAGCTGTCATGTGTGAATACGATAGAGCAAAAACCCACAGATGAAACAGCAAAGTGTGAGTTGAGATTCTGGGGGCAGATAAGACTTGCGTGCTATGGGTGTGAAACACGGGTCAACACGTGAGCACATGGACACCGTTAAACACACTCAGACACATCCCTGAGTCCATAGACCCACTCCAGTTAGCATACAGACCAAACAGGTCTGTAGAACGACGCCATTTCCCTGGCACTACACACGGCCCTGCAGCACCTAGACAGGAGGGACACCTACGTCAGACTGCTGTTTATTGACTACAGCCTGGCATTCAACACCATCGTTCCCTCCAAGCTGGTCCTGAAACTGAGGTGCTTCAGAAAAAGCGGAATAGGCCAGATGTGGCTAGTGAACTTCTACCGTGGCCACTTTCACTTTCATAACATTGTCATTAACATCACACTTACATACTTTGCTGGACTTTCTGGACTCATCGCAGTTACTGCACTGTACTGCACTGTATTCATGATGCTTCTGCACTACTGGCACTTTGCTTTTAATGCTTTTAAAGATTTTTGGTTCTTTTTTGGTTTATTGTTATTGTATATATTATTTTTATTTGTATATTATTGTGGAGATGTATACTGCGGGAGGGAATGGGGAGTAAGCATTCCAATGTACCTGTTGCAATTGGCCAATCAAATATCTTGTATCTTGTATCTTGTATCCTGATGCATCTATCAGGCACCCTGATAGTGGAGCGAAAACCAGATCTGCACCCGGAAAAACATGAGACCTCCCCTGACATCTCATCAGCATCAACATCTACCTATCGCCTGAAGAGCTCTAGAAAGACATTAACATTACCGCCTGGAGCTCTAGAAAGACATTAACATTACCGCCTGGAGCTCTAGAAAGACATTAACATGAACAGTCTGAGAGAGCAGAAGAGAGGAAGAATTGGAAATTATTAAACTTCTGGTACTGGTGCATAATCTCATGGTGCATTCACATGAATACATATTTTACGTGTTAAATCTGATTCATGTTTTACAGAGACACCATCTTCACCATCATCCTCAGGACTGATAAGAGCAGCATATGTAACATCTGTTGTGGTGGTCCTGGTCACAATACTCCTGGTCTTCCTCTGGATGAGGTGAGATCTTCTTCTCTCTATCGTTGGGACATTCATTGACTTTGTTGTTGCTAACTTATCGTCTCTTCACCAGAAGAGAAAAGGGACCTCCAGAAACCCATGTGACCCGGGAGGAAGGCCAGACAGCTGAAATGTTATATAATAACATTTAGGATGAAACTGTTATTTGAGCATGTACACATTTCTGTTAAAAGTTAGTCTGAAAATGAATGTACCAAAAAATCGATATGTAGCAGATGTTAAAGTGGCTGCTTGAGGGCTCCTCCCGGAGACAAGGACTCAGGGTGATGAGGAATCCGGTTTATTGTAAGTTTGAATCATGGTGAACAGAGCAGATGGAACACGCTAGAGCTCTTCCTCTAGTGTGTGTGGTGGAGGCTGTTTTAACCTGTGGGCCTTGATTAACAATGACCCACAGGTGTGCAGCCTCACCAGCCAATCAGTCCGACTCAGGCCAGGAGAGGCTCGATAAATACTTTCCAATTAAAGAATTCATTAAACATTTCTAATAAATTTGGATCTGATGTAATAGGAAATATCGTTATTGTCTCTTTGTCTTCTGAACTTATGTGTAATGCCAAGTTGGTGAGAATCAACCATAAAACTGGGAGGAATGCAATTTTTATACAGCTTTATACAATGTGGGTGTGATCAGGTTTCTACTGTTACAAAGTGGGTAGTGACCAGGTTTAAACTGTTACAAAGTGGGTAGTGACCAGGTTTAAACTGTTACAATAAGGGTAGTGACCAGGTTTATACCGTTACAAAGTGGGTAATGACCAGGTTTGAACCGTTACAATAAGGGTAATGACCAGGTTTGAACCGTTACAATAAGGGTAATGACCAGGTTTGTACCGTTACAATAAGGGTAGTGACCAGGTTTGAACCGTTACAATAAGGGTAGTGACCAGGTTTGTTCCATTACTCAATCATTGATCAATTCTCAATCATGTAGGAGACCGTCGGACCTGCCCCCTCTGTGACAGGATTGGCTACTGACATGTCATATGACATGTCATATCTTCTTATCTGTTATTGGCCAATGAAACCCGACCTTGAATATATCAACATTCTATTGGCCTTTAGCTCTTCTGTCAAACATTTACATTTTAAAATCAAGTCAGAACTTAAGGTAATACGGTTCAATAAAACACTGTCTACTACTATGCTCTCAATAATAGCATACCCCATACCTGTTAAATTCTCACTTACCTGTATATACACATATTATTATGCTCATATCACATTTATACCTAGACTGTCTTTTAACCTGTACATTTAAACTGTCAATTATATTATATTACCATGCACTTTACTGCAACATTTGCACTCTGGTTAGATGCTGAATACTTTTCGCTGTACTGTACTTGTGCTGTACAATGACAATAAATTTGAATCTAATCTAATCTATTCTAATCTAAATCAGTGGTTCCCAAATGTTTTTCATTGGAGCCCACAACTAATATATGAGAAAATCCTTGTTTGAAAGAAATGATACGTCATTAAAAGTTAAAAAGATTAATTCATTGTAATCTGTAATTCTAATCATGCCAACCAACATGCTGTGTGAATCTCATCATTGTTTTGTTGGCCCATGGACATATGGTAGGAGAGGTCGCGGGTTGTAGCTGGAGACTCCTAACGGCAGCAGAATTCAGACATTCGGTTTACCTGGGATTTTGTCTGGGATTTTGTCCGATTTTACCTGAGAGATCTCTGGTGCCGCCTGTAGGGGGCACCAGAGATCTCAGGGTGGAAACCACTGCTCCACAAGCTGCTGTTCACCAAGGGTAGAAGAACGAGCCACATCTAAATCTCTGTATCACATTCTGAGATGAACAGAGAGGATGTACCATTTTTTTATTTACAATTACATATTGTTAATTACATTATATACAATTACTTTTTGTATTGAAATGTCGCCCTTCTGTCCATCACTTTCATCATGGCCACGCAAGGCCAGCTCAAAGGCACCACAGAACTTCACACAGTCTATTCTTTTAGACAGGATGTGTTTTTGTCCACCTCCTCATTGTGTTGACAGATCCCTATCCTGTAGCCTTCATCAAGTTGAACAGCTACACTGTTAAAAATGATTTGTTGACTCAACTTGACTAAGTCAAGTCATCTTGTTGCTTTGACTGAGTTAAGTTTAGTCAAGTTGATTCAACATTTTGTGTCAAGTTGATTACACTTCAATAAATTAGTTGATACAACTTGTAGTCTGTTGACACAACTTCATGTGTCAAGTTATTTTGACTAGAAAATATTAGTTAAGATAACTTAAAAAGATGTTGGTTAAACTTATTTTATCAAGTTTTTACAAATGTCTATCAAGTTGGCTCAACATGTAAAACTTTGTTTGGTCAACTTCTAATACCAAGTTAGCTTACCAGGACAAGCAAACCAATACCAAGCAAACCAAAGCTATACTATAAATCTAAATGAGAATTAGCTTAACCTAAATATTAACACATGTAAACAATTGCTGAAAAGACATTTCAATCAGGACTTTTATTACAATATCAAGAACTGTATTCCAACTCCAACCCACACACTCATTAACTGTTCAGTGTTGGTTTTTTTTTTTTTGGTGCCGACTGAAAGTCCTTCTCCATGGCTTCTCCGAAGCAGATGTTAAAGTGGCTGCTTGAGGGCTCCTCCCGGAGACAAGGACTCAGGGTGATGAGGAATCCGGTTTATTGTAAGTTTGAATCATGGTGAACAGAGCAGATGGAACACGCTAGAGCTCTTCCTCTAGTGTGTGTGGTGGAGGCTGTTTTAACCTGTGGGCCTTGATTAACAATGACCCACAGGTGTGCAGCCTCACCAGCCAATCAGTCCGACTCAGGCCAGGAGAGGCTCGATAAATACTTTCCAATTAAAGAATTCATTAAACATTTCTAATAAATTTGGATCTGATGTAATAGGAAATATCGTTATTGTCTCTTTGTCTTCTGAACTTATGTGTAATGCCAAGTTGGTGAGAATCAACCATAAAACTGGGAGGAATGCAATTTTTATACAGCTTTATACAATGTGGGTGTGATCAGGTTTCTACTGTTACAAAGTGGGTAGTGACCAGGTTTAAACTGTTACAAAGTGGGTAGTGACCAGGTTTAAACTGTTACAATAAGGGTAGTGACCAGGTTTATACCGTTACAAAGTGGGTAATGACCAGGTTTGAACCGTTACAATAAGGGTAATGACCAGGTTTGAACCGTTACAATAAGGGTAATGACCAGGTTTGTACCGTTACAATAAGGGTAGTGACCAGGTTTGAACCGTTACAATAAGGGTAGTGACCAGGTTTGTTCCATTACTCAATCATTGATCAATTCTCAATCATGTAGGAGACCGTCGGACCTGCCCCCTCTGTGACAGGATTGGCTACTGACATGTCATATGACATGTCATATCTTCTTATCTGTTATTGGCCAATGAAACCCGACCTTGAATATATCAACATTCTATTGGCCTTTAGCTCTTCTGTCAAACATTTACATTTTAAAATCAAGTCAGAACTTAAGGTAATACGGTTCAATAAAACACTGTCTACTACTAAAAAAAAAACCAACACTGAACAGTTAATGAGTGTGTGGGTTGGAGTTGGAATACAGTTCTTGATATTGTAATAAAAGTCCTGATTGAAATGTCTTTTCAGCAATTGTTTACATGTGTTAATATTTAGGTTAAGCTAATTCTCATTTAGATTTATAGTATAGCTTTGGTTTGCTTGGTATTGGTTTGCTTGGTATTGAATTCCTCCCACACCCGCTGCTTTGCCTCCGCTACAGCCGAGGCTGCCGTCCTCTTGGCCTGTCGATACCTCGCAACCGAGTCCGGAGTCTCACAGGCTAACATAGCCCGGAAGGCCTCCTTCTTCAGCCGGACGGCTTCCCTGACCACCTGTGTCCACCACGAAGTCCGAGGGTTGCCGCCCCTTGAGGCACCAATGACCTTGAGGCCACAACTCTCAACCGCAGCTTCGGCAATAGAAGCTTTGAACAAAGACCACTCTGGCTCAATGCCCCCAGCCTCCACAGAGATGCCCGAAAAATTCCGCCGGAGGTGTGAGTTGAAGGTCTCCCGGACAGGGGCATCCACCAGACGTTCCCAGTTCACCCGCACTACACGTTTGGGCTTACCAGGTCTGTCCAGAGGCTTCCCCCGCCATCTTACCCAACTCACCACCAGATGGTGATCGGTTGACAGCTCTGCCCCTCTCTTCACCCGAGTGTCCAAAACATGCGGCCTCAGGCCAGATGATACGATAACAAAATCGATCATTGACCTTCGGCCTAAGGTGCTCTGGTACCATGTACACTTATGAGCATCCTTATGTTTGAACATGGTGTTTGTTATGGCCAATCCATGACTAGCACAGAAATCCAATAACAAAACCCCACTCCGGTTCAGATCAGGTAGGCCGTTCATCCCCAACACGCCCCTCCAAGTTTCCCCATCGTTACCCACGTGTGCGTTGAAGTCTCCCAGGAGGACTATAGAGTCCCCTTCAGGAGCCCCATGCAGGACTCCATCCAGGGTGTGCAAGAAGGCGGGATATTCCGAACTGTTGTTTGGTGCATAGGCACAAACAACAGTCAGAGTTTTCCCTCCCATGACCCTAAGGCGTAGGGAGGCGACCCTCTCGTCCACCGGGGTAAACTCCAACAAAGCGGCACTCAGCCGGGGACTTGTGAGTATCCCCACACCCGCCCGGCGCCTCACACCCTGAGCAACTCCAGAGAAAGAAAGAGTCCAACCCCTATCCAGGAGTTTAGTTCCAGAGCCAGTGCTGTGCGTAGAGGTAAGCCCCACCAGATCTAATTGGTAGCGCTCCACCTCCCGCACCAGCTCAGGCTCCTTCCCCCCCAGAGAAGTGACATTCCACGTCCCCAAAGCCAGTCTCTGTTGGCTGGGTTTGGTCCGTCGATGCCCCCTGCCTTCACTGCCGCCTAACTGGCAGTGCACCCGACCCCAGTGGTTCTTCCCGTAGGTGGTGGGTCCGCGGGAAGGAGAAATGGCCACGTTGCTTTTTCGGGCAATGCCCGACCGGGCTCCGTGGCTAACCCGGCCACCAGGCGCTCGCTTAAGGGCCCTCTTTCCAGGCCTAGCTCCGGAAAGGGGCCCCGGGCTTCCTCCGGGCAGGGTATCCTCAATTCTCGTTTTTTTGTCCATTGAAGTCTTTGAACCATTCTTAGTCTGGCCCCTCCCCTGAGACCAATCTGCCATGGGAGACCCTACCAGGAGCACTAGGCTCCAGACAACACAGCTCTCAGGTTCACAGGGACACCCAAACCTCTCCACCACGATAAGGTGATGGTTCCCGGAGAGGGGATGGATGGATGGTGTTGGTTTTTAAATTCAAATAAGTGTGTCAATGGATGTCAACATATAAAGACCTTCCTTGGGACATGTAAAAACAACACCCTCCAACACACCATTGCTTTTGCTCGGGGCTGCTCAAAAACTGAAATGACACGGTCCCATAGATAAAACTAGAGTGACTTGTTAAACAGTCCATTCTGAGGAGTAAGTGTGCAGGGTTGCTGCAGTAAAATGCAGTAAAACATAGAAAATTGTATCTCTCTAACTGAGAAACTTAACTCAAATGTCAGTCAGAAAATGAAAACATGAAAACACAATATCAGGTTGATCTGGGCCCAGATCTTTCACCTTAAGTTTGTCCGCCAAACTTCTTCTCTCAAACGGCTCTTGAATGAGAGATTTCACCGAGTTAGGGACCGGGTTGAGTCTTGGGGTAGTGCTCACGCTCGCCATTGTTGAACTTGTTGTAGTTAAAATGGCGCCCGCAGAGACAGAGCATAATATGCTTTTCCTAGTAGTACACTGTGACGCACACAAATGACGATGCTCGATGCTCCAAAGTCTTCCAGGAGGGCTGTTTGAAAAGCGCCCCGAAGACGTTTTGAGGACACTGATTGGCTACATTTTATGTCACTCGTTTATATCTTGAATCAGCAATTGGCTAAACTGCTACAGAGACCCGCCTCCGTGGGGCGATTTCTCTACAGCCCCCCCAGCATCGTCATTCAAATGCGCCCTTAAGGCTGCAGACCCTGAACTGGAACACGGCCACAGTGTACTAGGCATATGTGTACTAGGAAAAGCATATTATGTTGCGCAAATTATTTTAAAATCATATTTTACACATATCTCTGGGTGCATTCCATATTTTAAACACACATTTTTTTATTTTTTTTTATTTTGTTTGTGCGTGTGGTTTAGGGGGGGAGGTAGAGGAGTTCTCTACACAACTGGTTCTCCCTCTGAAGTTCGTTATCGTCTGTAGCCCCTGCCACATACCCCTCGCGTCGTGGCTCTTGAATTTCTCCTCCACTCTGTCCTTATACTCCCGCTTGGCAGTGACGATGGTCTTACGGAGGTCGTAACGGGCTCTCGTATATTCCTCCATATTCCCGGAGCCAAATGCGGCGTTACGCGCGTGGAGGGCAGCGCGAACATCGCCGTTAATCCACGGTTTCTGGTTGGGGTATATCCGAACCGACTTGGTCGGAACAACATCATCTATGCACTTCTTGATGAACCCGGTGACCGAGGACGCGTACTCGTTGATGTTATTGTCCGAGGCGACGCGGAACATGTGCCAGTCAGCGCGATCAAAACAATCCTTGCGCATAGAGTCTGATTGGTCCGACCAGCATTGGACCTCCCTCACAGCGATCGGTTGCTGCTTCAGTCTCTGCCTATAGGCGGGGAAAACCCTCAAAACACCCTTCAGGCTTAGCGAGATGTGAAGAAATATTGTGGGTCTTT
Organism: Muraenolepis orangiensis; assembly: GCA_027704905.1. NCBI lineage: Eukaryota > Metazoa > Chordata > Actinopteri > Gadiformes > Muraenolepididae > Muraenolepis > Muraenolepis orangiensis. The sequence continues at coordinate 16,170,347 of CM051020.1, read as the reverse complement.
TGCCAAAATCTCTATGCTTGCTCCTCTGTCCTCAAATCCAGAGTCTGTTGAGGGCCACTGGTCAACTGGTCACTGTTTGCCGGGTGGAAGGATTGCGGTATACACAACCTACAAGATATTTTTAATAAAGGCTCTCTGAAATCTTTTTCAGATTTAAGGTCAGTGTTTGGAATTCCAAAAACAGGATTTCTTCAAATACCTACAAATTCGTAATTTGATTACCACTCTGGTAAGGACAGGACAGTTATCCTTGGGGTTATCAAGCATCAAGGAAATGATGAAAAACTCCATTTCACTAAAAGGGAAAATCTCTTTGATTCACAGGGTCCTGTTAGATCATCACAGCTGTTCCATGGCCCAACTTAAGAGAGTCTGGCAAAACTATCTGGGACGTGATCTAAGTGATGACCAGTGGTTCACTTTGTGTCAGAACGTCTTCACTTCATTGTCTTGTAATAAAATAATTGAACAGAATTACAAATTTATGCACAGGTCATACCTCACCCCGCTTTGTTTAAGTAAGATGTATCCTAACTCATCCTCCAGATGTCATCGTTGTAATATATGTACTGGTTCAATTATCCATGTCTTTTGGGAATGTAGAAAATTAAAACACTTTTGGAAAGCAGTACATGAACAGTCTGAAGAGCTCTAGAAAGACATTAACATGAACAGTCTGAAGAGCTCCATCCATCGAGGCAAAATGGAGAGAATTCTCTTGGCCTATGGTATTCCCAAATAAATAATGCCATAATGACACTGTACAAGAATACACAATCTCTGGTAAGATCCCCAGATAGAGACACAGACTTCTTTGACATAAAAGCAGGTGTCCTGCAGGGTGACACGCTAGCCCCATACCTTTTCGTGATCACTCTTAACTACGTATTGCGAACATCTCTTGATAAATACTCAGACGACCTCGCTCTCACTGCCAATACCATCATGAATGCACTAACTCTTCTACACAGACTAGAGGATGCAGCCAAAGATGCTGGGCTCTATGTTAATGCTTCTAAGACCAAACATATTAGTTTCAATCAACAAGGCACCATAAATACCATGTCAAATGAACCAATAAAGGCGGTTGATAATTTTACATATCTGGGAGGTGAAATGAACACTACTAAGAAGGATGTTAAGATTTGCATAGCGAAAGCCTGGTCAGCTGTAAACAAGTTGGACACTGTCTGGAAATCGAATCTATCTGACAACTTGAAACAGAATCTTTTTGGTGCCACTGTAGAGTCTGTCCTCGTGTACGGTGCTACAACATGGACACTTACAAAGACCCTCGAGTCTAAACTTGATGGCACCTATACTCATGCATGTTGAGAGCCATCCTCAATATTTCATGGAGATCTCACCCTGCCAAAGTATAGCTTTATGGCTCAATCCCAGATATTTCAGCAATTTTACGCGAGAGAAGAATGCGATTTGCCGGACATTGCTGGCGAGCCAAACAAGAACTCGCTAGCGACCTTTTACTCTGGTCCCCTCGTTGCCATGGCCACACCCGAGTCGGGCGTCCAGCAACCACCTACATTGACCAACTATGTAGAGATACTGGATGCCTCCCTGAAGATGCATAGATGCATTCATAGCATTATTTTCATTCGCGCAAATTCCAAATAAAGACGCCTACGGGTTTTAAACTCCTTTTGCCTCCGACTCTGTCTGTACTACCCCGGGGTTCCGCAACAACAATCCGTGTGTGGCATAACAGAAAGATCTGGCCGACATGGAACCCGGTAGTACAGCAGACGGGTCAGATCTTGCGAAAGACCTAGCGGCGTTGATCCAGACCACGCAGCAGCAAGGAGTTGCGTTCCAGGAGATGGTTGCTTGGCTGGAGAACGCGTTCGGTTGAGTGAACGATCGTTTGGATCGACACGAGCGAGAGGTCCAGATGCTCTCGGCTGCTCGCCTTCTCCCCGCCTCCCCGCCCGCTGTCGATCCCCAGTCTACCCCGTCGTCCCCTCCGACGGGAGAGATCTCTGCTCCTACCGCCATTTTCCCTTCACTTCGCCTGACGGAACCCTCGTTGGCAAGCCCCAGACCCTTTGAGGGAGATTGATTTGTTTCGTGGCTTTTTGACCAACTGTGAGCTTATTTTTTTTCATCAGCCGAGTCGGTATTGTAGCGAGGGTGCTAGCGTAACTTTTATTCTGTCTTTATATAGCCTTTATTTGTCTGGCAGAGCACTTAAATGGGCCACCGCAATTTGTTTCCATAATTCTGAGTTATCCACCAATTACCATTTATTTATTGAGGAATTATTTAAGTTATTTTTTGACCACGCTGCCACTCGACTCCAGTCCATCTCTCAGGGCTCTTGGTCCGTGCCCGACTACACTGTGGACTCATCTTGGCAGCAGAGAGTGGGTGGGATGACAGAGCGCTGCAGAGCGCTTATAGACAGGGACTGAGTGAGGCTATTAAGGACGGTATCATGAGGGATAGAGCTAATAGCCTTAACAAGCTAATCTTGACTGGCGGAGAGGGACCGTGAGTCAGGTCGTCATCCCTATTTTGTTCCCTGTGGCTCCCAGTAGACCTACTTCCTCATCTTCCCCTACTATCCATACCAATCTCTATGCTGTGTTCCCTGTGACTCCCCGTAGACCTCCTCCCTCACATCCCCAGACCCTGACTAAGGAGGAGCCGATGCAGGTGGGTCGCTCCCGACTGTCTACGGAGGAGCGAGACCAGTGTTCTCACCACCGCCTCCGAGATGGAGACGGTCGAGTGGGGCCACTCCAACAGACTGGTGGGACACCCTGGCTCAACCCGGACCCTCTCCTACCTCCGGCGTTGGTTCTGGTGGCCGTCCATGGAGACAGACACTCGTGAGTTTGTGGCCGCTTGCCCTATCTGCGCTCGCAGTAAATCCTCCCATCGTCCTCCTGCTGGTCTCCTGCGACCTCTCCCCATCGCTAGTCGTCCTGATCTCCCTCGACTTCGTCACCGGTCTCCTCATTTCCCACGGTAATTCCGATATACTAACCATAGTGGAACGGTTTTCCAAGGCAGCCCACTATGTCACACTTCCCAAGCTCACCTCCGCCACTGTCACCGGGTTTGGAGGTCTGCACTAGCTGCTCTCCTGAGAGCTGCCCGACGGCCTCAACGGGGAGCAAACCGGCGACGGAGGCCAGCCCCTGCCTACCATCCGGGTCAGAGGGTTTGGCTGTTGGCTCGGGACCTACACCTCCGCACCTCTTCCCCTAAACTCAACCCCCGTTATGTCGGCCCCTACACCGTTGTTCGTGTCCTCAACCTACAGGTACATCTCGACCTTCCCCCTTCCATGAATGTTCATCCCGTGTTCCACGTTGCCCTATTGAGGCCCGTGTCTGTCAGCACCCTGTCTACTCCCGCCCCAGCCCCTGCTCGTCCCCTTGTCCTCACAGATGGTGACCCGGTCTGGGCGATTAAGGAGCTCCTGGCGGTCCGCCAACGAGGCAGGAGACTCCAGTACCCGGTGGACTGGGAGGGCTACGGTCCGGATGATCGCAGTTGGGTCCCTCTGTAACGGTGGTGGATGATACAGGGTCGGGGACGACAGCCTTGTTCTTAAGCTTTTATTTCCTGCAGAAGACAATACATTGTTGCTCATTTACTTCTGCGTCTGCAAGTAAAATGACCAAAGAGCAACAGAAACGTCAGATTGTCCCTGGCGCCACGCTAGGCTACAGGGAAAACCGTGGAACGCCATTACACAAATCGCGCCAAAATCGTTGCACTAAAACAGTGACTAAACCCCAAACCAACAGTCAAAAAAATGCAAAACAGCATGAAAAACACATGAACAATCACAATGAACAATCTCTATCAAAAACAACATTACAGTTAACATCTCCAACGAACACAATCAAACACCCCCAAGACATATTTCCCCATGACTTACCCGTAGCAATCCCGCAAAACCGCAACACATCGGGAGATACACAAAAGGCGTTTCCACAGGAAACATTGACAAAATATAACAAAATAAAACACAACTCCTTTATATAAAATGCACACACACACACACACTCAACAGAATCATACATAATCATATACAATCTACAAATACAGGTTGGAAATACAAACTACCCAAAATGCATTCCCAACTCTGTTACACCTCCTTTCTACCTGGCCGACCCCTCCCTGCTCACAGACTTCCACCAGGCCCACCCCGATGGCCCTGGAACCTGGACACCTGCCTGGTGTCGCCCCTAGGGAGGGGGGGGGGGGGGTACTGTTGTGATTCCAGCATCACGCCACTCTCCTCTCCAGCCTCGCTCCTCTGACTCCCCCTCTCTTCCCCCTGGGGTTACTACACCCAGGAACACTCCGCCCTAGAGGACCGTGGTCGCGTCAGCGCACCTGTTCCCTATTCCCAATCTGGCTCCCTAGTAGTTCGACTCTGCGCCCCTGTCACTCGTTGCCAGAACTTTCCCGTTGTTCAACCATAGACTCTCTGGCAATACTCCTCCGTGATTCCCCTGTCGCAATCTCCCGTGGATTCCTGGTGTTTCCTCGTTGGACTATTTTGCTCCTTTGTTCCTTTTGTAGGATTTTTCTACTTAGATTTTTACCCCTGGATGTTTTTGTGTTTGGGGAAGGTGCCTCCTTGTCATTTTTTGACTTAAAAGCTGCTTTTTGACAGGGTGCTCAACCAACAAGATAAAGAATCATGTCACAAAGCATCTTGTCACACAACAGCTTTTAGACATGTTTCAGTCAATGGAGAGCGATGGAATGCCCCCCCCCCCCGGTGGTCGGGGCTTTCAGATGATGACGTCACATCCAATATACTCAAGATTCAAGATTGATATTATTCAACCTGTGTATGATTCTGTTGAGTGTGTGTGAATTTTATTTAAATTTTTAATTTCCTGGGTTTCCGTAGCTCCTTCCCCTTCCCCTAGCATTGCGGTTTTGCATTGCTACGGGTAAGTCGTGGGGAAATATGTCTTGGGGGTGTTTGAGTGTGTTCGTGATTGTGTTAACTTTAATGTTGTTGTTTTTGATACAAATTGTTCATTGTGATTGTTCATGTGTTGTTCGTGCTGTTTTGCATTGTTTTGACTGTTGGTTTGGGGTTTAGTCACTGTTTTAGTTCAATGATTTTTGGCGCGAATTGTGTAATTGTGCGTTTCGCTGTTTTCCCTGTGGTCTAGCGTGGCGCCAGGGACAATTAAACATTGTGTTGCTCTTTTTGCTTGCCGATGCAGAAGTTAAATGGGAAACTATGTATTGTCTTCTGCAGGAAAATAAAGTTTGAGAACCAGTCTGTCGTCGTCCCCGATCACGTACTTTCCACGACCGTTACACATGCCCATGTTGTATTTCAGTTTAGCCCCCATTAGTTTGTTCCTCTCGAAGGGGAAGATAAGGAAGGAAGTGGTTGAACGTTACTCTGGGCTCTGATACTTTCTAAGAAGCAGACCCAGTCTGTATACCTGGCTCCTGCTCTACAGTAAGATGTAAGATGTTCTGTTCTTTCATTGTATATTTAACGTTCATATATCAGGAACAGGGAGCAAAATGTGATAAATAGAAATAATGAAAAAATATGTTCTGTGGGTTTTCTCTGCAAAAATACCATTAATATTAACGTTTTATTCTGAACTTGTGAACTTAACAGTCAAGTCAAGTTTATTGTCACTTCACAATTTAAGTATAAAAGTGGGTGAAAATCTTATGTGCAATACCCGACGACAGACCAGTTATAAAAATAAGAATGAAAATAGAATAAAAATAGAATAAAACAGAATATAATAAAATAAGTTAAAAAATAAAAATAAAAATGCAATATATCGGCACAGAAAAAGAGCAATATGTAAATATAAATCAATGTAATGAAATATACATATGCTATACGCCCTTGTTCAGCAGCCTGATGGCCTGACTGTGGAAGCTATCTCTGAGTCTATTTGATACCACTTGATACTGAGGTATCGCCTGCCTGACGGTAACAGTGAATAGAGTTTGTGGGTGGGGTGGGCAATGTCTAATATTTGCTTATAAGAAGAAGATATGTAATGTGGTTTCCTCTGCTCAACCTCCACGGACGTGGATTATACTAACTGAGATGTCTTTGTCATTGTATTTGAATCAGATTCATTTAAGTGAATCTAGAAGAGAGGAAGCATGAAGGTGGGATCAGCAGGACTCCTAGCTGTTCTTCTGTCAGGTTGGTCCGTTCACACTGCATGTTGGAGAGAGATGATTAGATCATGGTTCTAGCAGTAAAACAGAGAGGTTTATTCAGCCTATACTACAGTTACCAACCACGTTTAGGTATTGTTTTAGAGTCAACTTCATCAGATGAAATTCAGATATTCTTCGATGGTACTTTGAGCATGTTGTTATTGGAGGAGCATCTCTAGTCCATGTTCTGGTTGATTACTTGTTTTTAATGAAAGATTACTGAGGAATTGTTTCTGAACTGTTAAAAGGCAGATAAAGCTGTTGTTGAAAAATAATGCACACCCCGAGACCAACCTCCTGGTTCAAGCATTTAACAAAGATTAAATAATACTTTAAAATGCTTGGTTAAGAACTTTTTAAATGTAAACAAAATGTGTATAATTAAGTAATATTCTGGGGATTGTCCCATTTAACTGTTGTTAATCTGTTGTTAATCTGTAGTTGACATTACAATAGACTTGACGATATTCAACGGTTAATGCAGTTCCTTTTGCATACTGCATCCAGGTCTTTAAATGCAAACGTGTGATTGAGATGTGTTTGGTTGTTTCACAGCGCTCCAGGGTAATGATGGCCTTACGGTTACTTGCCCATCACTTAATGTCTGCTCTTTAAGACGATCAACGGTGAACATCAGCTGCACCTATAACACAGGGGGCTCTGACCTAGTGGTCGAAAGTGTGTGGGTCACTGAAGGAGCCAACAATCAGTCAGTGAAAGATAATGCAAACTATAGCGGTCGTGTTACATACCATCAAGACCAGACCATCGACTCTGGCAAGCCCCATTCTAAGAGCTTTATCATGGAAATAAAAGACCTGAGACAGAGCGACTCTGGTGTCTACAACATCAGGGTCCAAACAAACGAATCTAATGGAACATACATTGCTGACCCTGGAGTGACGTTATCTGTGGTAAAAGGTAAGCTTTAACTCATTAACAATATATTGTGACTATAGACTGTGTGGTTTGTAAATGTAACAGTGAGTGTCCCCCCCACGGGCCTCGAACTCACGACCTCCGGCATGAGAGGAAGCTAAAACCCACGGGCTCTAGCTTCATCGCTAGAAGGTCTTTTAGGTGTCAGGGAGTGAGGTTTACCACCGCACAGCACTCCCTGCTGGCGTCTGTTACATATACATCTCATTGATTTGTTCTCTGAGCCAGATCTCCAGGTGAAGGTGTCCTCTCCTACCCCTGACAATCTGACCGTGGTGGAGCTGAGGTGTCACAATGCGATCTGTGTGCTAGCCGGTGACCCCCTCTACAGCTGGTTCAAGAATGGACACTTTCAAAGACAAGCAGTGGTTTTCGGGGTCATCTTAAACTCTGAAGACCGCTTCTCGTGTGCTGCTGAAGGATACAACCAGTTCCAGTCTCCCTCAGTGTGTAAGTCAAGTCCACGGCAGGTGGAATGGACCGGTAAAATACTGACCTACATGTAGACATAAGGTTTGAGCGGTCAGTATTTGATGATTTAATAATAACTGTTAACAGACGCTCCGAGGATCCCCCGTGTGACCGTGAGTCCCTCTGGTGACGTGGAGGAGGGCAGCTCAGTGACTCTGAGCTGCAGCAGCGATGCCAACCCAGCCGCTGACTACACCTGGTTCAGGGGAGGCAACTGCTCAGAGGTGGGATCAGGGCAGAACTACACCGTCACGTCTGAGCATGGAAACTATTACTGCCAAGCTTACAACGTGATTGGTGAATCCATCTTGGTGACCCTGAATGTGACAGGTCAGTGTTCCTTTAAAAGAGGTCATTCAAAAGGTGTTGAAAGGTGTGATTTGAGAGTTGTAAAGAGAGAGCAGAAGAGAGCAAGAATTGGAAATTATTAAACTTCTGGTACTGGTGCATAATCTCATGGTGCATTCACATGAATACATATTTCACGTGTTAAATCTGATTCATGTTTTACAGAGACACCATCTTCACCATCATCCTCATTACTGATAAGAGCAGCATATGTAACATCTGGTGTGGTGGTCCTGGTCACAATACTCCTGGTCTTCCTCTGGATGAGGTGAGATCTTCTTCTCTCTATCGTTGGGACATTCATTGACTTTGTTGTTGCTAACTTATTGTCTCTTCACCAGAAGAGAAAAGGGACCTCCAGAAACCCATGTGTCCTGGGAGGAAGGCCAGACAGCTGAAATGTTATATAAAAACATTTTGAATGAAACTGTTATTTGAGCATGTACACATTTCTGTTAAAAGTTAGTCTGAAAATTAATGTACCAAAAAATCGATATGTAGCAGATGTTAAAGTGGCTGCTTGAGGGCTCCTCCCGGAGACAAGGACTCAGGGTGATGAGGAATCCGGTTTATTGTAAGTTTGAATCATGGTGAACAGAGCAGATGGAACACGCTAGAGCTCTTCCTCTAGTGTGTGTGGTGGAGGCTGTTTTAACCTGTGGGCCTTGATTAACAATGACCCACAGGTGTGCAACCTCACCAGCCAATCAGTCCGACTCAGGCCAGGAGAGGCTGCTTAAACCAGCCACCAACCACACACACTCCACACTCGATAAATGCTTTCCAATTAAAGAATTCATTAAACATTTCTAATAAATTTGGATCATATCTGATGGAAATATCGTTATTGTCTCTTTGTCTTCTGAACTTATGTGTAATGCCAAGTTGGTGAGAATCAACCATAAAACTAACGCATTCACGCATTTGTGGGAGGAATACTTCAAGCAATTTTTAAACAGCTTTATACAATGTGGGTGTGATCAGGTTTCTACCGTTACAAAGTGGGTAGTGACCAGGTTTGAACCGTTACAATAAGGGTAGTGACCAGGTTTTTATCGTTACAAAGCGGGAATTTAAGTGGTTTGTAACGTTACAATAAGGGTAATGACCAGGTTTCTACCGTTACAAAGCGGGAAGTGACCTGGTTTGCACCGTTACAATAAAAGTAAGCGCAAGCTGGCGCGGATGACATGAGGTTCTACTACATCATTGCAGCATTGGGAAATTCAATAAGGGTAGAATCCTGTGGAGAATCCTCCGGACACGGACACGGTTTGACATGAGTCCGAGCGCGCCTGTCGGTGAGTCGAAGCTATCAGAGTTAATGAACCACATGATTTGGTATTGGGCAACCATAAGCCTTGTTTCATATTTAAATAACTGTTCTTACAGCAACTGTCTATGTCAGCCAGGTCCGCCTTGGTGTGCACAGACTTAACGGACATTGGTAAAAGGGCTGATCTGGGGCTGATCTTCACTCCGCCGTGAAGGGGGTTCCTGCCCCTACTTTGTTCATGGCTTCGAGTGGTCCGATAGACAGCATCAACGCCCGCCAAAAGGCTATCCCCTGGCCGTACAGGGGACGCCCGCCATCAAGGAATTGCAAAGCTTTGTTTTTTCACACCCAGTTCGGGTTGAAGGTCCAGAAGTGCCGCCCGCAATGCAGCTTCGGTGTGTCTGGAAACGTGGGGGTGATGAAAGGAGGTTGTTCGACCGGGGACACACAGCTGCTACTGAGTGCCGGCGTTCCAACAGCCTCCTTTTCATCACCGATACTCTGGATAGCGTTTGCTGTGTGACATGGGTGCCCACCTCGCGTTCTGCCCACCTCGCCCATGGACATAGGTAGAGGAGGTCGCGGGTTGTAGCTAATTCACTTTTCACTTGTCACTGATTCATCTGATATATTATTACTGCCAATTTGCACTATACGTATTTTTGTGTATTGTATATACCTACGTATTACTGTAATAATACTGTAAATTTATCTTCATCTATCAATACATTTACATTTCATTTAGAATTATTTTAACTATATTTTTGTTTATACTAGTTTTATTTACTTAGTTGTTGTTTTTGTTTTTTAGCTTAGGTATTAGTATTTTTGTGTGTGCATTTATTCCCCCTGTGTCAACTGTTGCACCTTAATTTCCCTCGGGATTAATAAAGTAATCTGAATCTGAGACTCCTAACGGCAGCACGGCGAAAGTAGCAAGGCCCCTGCTCGGCGCAGATTTCCTCTGTTCCAAAAGTGCCTCTGTTCCAAAAAGGCCTGTGACGGGTTTACCCGCCTGCTGGGTGAATTCCTGGAACTTACTGTGCCCACTTTTTCCACGGCTGTGACCAAACATAGGATGGAACACCACATTCTCACAACCGGTCCGCCAGTCCACACCCGCGCCCAGAGACTCAACCCGGCAAAACTCGCCATTGCAATGGCTGAGTTTAGCAACATGAAGCGGCTGAGGATCGTACGCCGGTCAAACAGCCCTTGGTCTTCCCCTTTGCATGTAGTGCATTCTGAGTTCCTGCGCATGCCCTTCGGCTGGAAAACGTGCCTGATGGATTCAGAGACTTCCCATTCCTGCTCTTCTACCTGGATGACATCCTGGTCACCAGTACACCCAGAGGGGAGCACCTTTCCCACCTGGGGATCCTGTTTGAACGCCACAGCGAACACGCCCTTATTCATAGACAAAAGACAAAAGTCACGGCGGTGGCAGAATTCAGCAACACACAATCAGGGCTTTACAGGAGTTTTTGGGGATAGTGAACTGCAGACCTCATCCGACCCCTGTATGAGGCCCTTAAAGGTGTCAGCTGGTCTGATAGAATGGTCATAGCATTCTCAGGAACAAAGTTGGCCCTAGCAATTGCAAACATGCTAGCCCATCTGGTTCCTGTTGAAAGCATCACTGTCACGGCCGACGCATTGGATTGACGTCAGGCATGTTGCCAGAAAGTGCAACGCCGTTGCAGACTGTCTCTCCAGGGCCATCGTCAATGCCGTGCATCTGGAGCTAGGCTACACCAAGATGGCTGCGGTCCAGGTCTCAGACTCGGAAGTCCAGGCTTACAGGACGGCCATCAAAAGTCTACAGTTGTCGGACATCCAGTTAAATGGAGCCGGAGTCTTGTGCGACATCTCCACTGGTCAACCACGACCCATTGTTCCTGGCAATTGGAGACCGCAAGTTAACAATGTCCTTCATGGCCTCTCGCACCCGGTAAGAAAGGCCTCACAGCGGTTGGTGTTTTTGTAGCATGGGCTTCTGAAGGCTGTCCGTAACTGTGTCAATACCTGTGTGGGGTGCCATAGGGCAAAAGTCCAACGCCACGTCACGTGGACTTGGTGGGTCCCCTCCCACCCTTCTGCGGGTTCACACATCTCTTCACCATGGAAGATAGTCAGCTTGACGGTGACGACTACTGCTGACACGGCCCACCCGTTCATCGGCACATGGGTCGCAAGGTTTTCCGCATCCTCGAGCCGTGACTAAACCTTTCTGTTTGACATCGGGGGCAATCTGATCACGTCTCTGTGGTCCACCTTAAGCCCGCGTACCTAGACCTGGACCGGCCTGCTGTGTCGGCGCAACCTCCGAGGCGCGGGCGTCCTCCCATGGCGGGGACCCTAGACCAGTGGTTCCCAACCTGGGGGGCGCGCCCCCCTTGGGGGGGCGCCAAAGATCGCAGGGGGGGCGCCAGGCCTCAGATGATTTGAGGCCTAATATCATATTTCGATTTTTTTTTATTTTTTTTATTTTTTTATAAAGTTTTTTAAAGTTTTTTACATATAATTGTAACGCAATACATGATTGTCGCTAAAAGCCTTGTCTCTACATTACAATAAAATATAGAAATGTATTGATTAATTCATTTTAATAAAAATTCTACAAATTAATCTGATACTCCTCCGATTCGCGCCAACATTGACGTTACTGTGTCAGCTTCTGTAGTAGTAACAGTTTGCTGTGCTTGCTAGCTAGCGACCAACTTCATAAGGTGAATATTTTGTCTAAAAATGTCTGAAAAACGTAAAGGAGATGACAGCTCATCTGCAATCAAAAAGAAAATGAGGACCTACCTAGAGAGCTATCTTAACTTAGGTTTCATGGAGGGAACGGACAAAACCCGCCCAGAGTGTGTGATATGCAGAGAGAAGCTAGCCAACGACAGCATGAAACCCTGCAAAATGAAGAGACACCAACAGACCATGCACCCAGAAACGGTCGGGCGTGATCGGGACTTTTTCATAAAGAAACAACAGTTTGTTAGGGCTGGCAGCGATGTACAGAAGGCCACCGAGGCCTCTTTTGAATGTGCACTTTTAATAGCAAAGGCAAAGAAACCGCACAACATTGGCGAGCAGCTCATTAAGCCAGCTTGCATTAAAATGGTTGAGAAACTGTGCGGCCCGCAGGTGGCGGAGAAGCTAAAAACTGTACCACTGTCAAACAATACGGTGAAAGACAGAATTGACAAGATGGCAAGTAACTGCGAGCTGCAGCTGCTCGAAAAGCTTGGAAAGGGGCCATTTGCCATACAACTTGATGAAACTACAACTGTAGCAGACGAGGCTGTGCTCATCGTTTATGTGCAATATATCGATGGGGAAGATTTGAAGCAGGACATTCTTATGTCAGTCAACCTTACCACTACCACCCGGGGTGAGGACATTTTTACTGCAGTGGATTCTTTTTATTAGGCATAGTCTATTATTTTGAAGTGTCCTGTTCTTCGAAATTTTAAATAAATATGATGCATACAATTGCAAGTTAGTAGCTAATAAAGGCATAAAAAGACAGAAATGTATCATTTTTTCTTTAATAGAAATGTTTCTTCTGCGCGTAAGGTGTCGGTTTCAGTTGGATTATTTGTCACAGTTGCTCCGATCAAATCGGTATCCTCCATTTTGTAGATTATTTACGACTTTTGAATCCACATAAACACATCGGCAAAATCCGGCTTACTTTGAGTATGTGTTTTAAAAAATTCCGGGGGGGGGGGGCTCTGGGCAAAACAGGAGTCATTTGGGGGGGCTCTGGGTGAAAAAGGTTGGGAACCCCTGCCCTAGACGGTTCCATGACTCCTGGACCGGGACGTGCGTCTTCTCCAGCTCCCGCCCGTGGGTCGTGGCAGGTTCGCCATGCCGTTGTTTGTGAATTCTGGGGGGGGGGGAACACACTAACGTGACATAATTCACCATAACCGCCACGTTCTCTTTAAGACGGTAGTTACGTGATGATATAGGTTTGCCGTGTTTCATTCTTTTGGTGTTTGATAAGTGTGAGTGCAAGCATAAAATAAAGTTGCTCCGAGATTGCAATACTTCTTCGTAGGCATGGCTTTATTGAACCGTTACATAAACTAGGGCTTCAAACCTTTTCAGTTACAAACCTCTTCTGCTGCTTATTACCAAAGGGGCTTATTCTCCACACAACTTCCCAATCAACCACAATAACACATATAAAATAACTGACTGGCAGTTACTAATGATATGCAATTATAATTAAAATATTATAAAATATTAAATTGTTCCTTTGTGCATGTCTTCCATGCAATATCTTTATTCTTGATATTTTAATGTTTATTGAATAGTTTTCCTCTGAGACACCAACTTTGAGCTTATCTTTATATCATTGGGATGTTTACATCTTCCAGTACCTCATGTTAAGCTGTCATGTCATTAGACGCTTTGAAAGATCAGTGGCCATGTTGGCATTGTATTCTAAATATATGCAGCTTCATTTGGTGGACCCTGAGATCAGGGGTCGAAGAACGAGCCACACCTAAACATCTGTATCACATTCTGAGATGAACAGAGAGGATGGAGGCAAGAGAGGATCATGGTGGCCACCAGGTGGAGGTCTGTGGTGTGTTGCTGGTTATTGTCCTGACTTCTATAGTGCTGTACCATTGAAACCTGCACATACAAGAGCAGCTTTTGGAAAGCTGTCCTCATGTGGACTGCTAAGACTGATAAGAGCAGCAAAAACCCACAGATGAAACAGGAAAGTGTGAGTCGACTGTTGAGATTCTGGGGGCAGATAAGACTTGCGTGCTACGGATGTGAAACACGTGTCAACACTAATCACATGGACACCGTTAAACACAATCTAAAGAGCTCTAGAAAGACATTAACATGAACAGACTTAGCAGTCCATTTCTGTACAGGTAGTTTCATTTGGGATCATCCAAGCCATTTCAGCACCACTTTCACCGTGTCTTGTTCATGACATTAATACATAATTAATCATTAATAAATGTATTTCGGTTTATCCTCACCATTTTTTGCAAGATAAGGAAGGAAGTGGTTGAACGTTACTCTGAGATCTGATACCTTCTAAGAAGCAGACCCAGTCTGTATACCTGCTCTACAGTAAGATGTTCTGTTCTTTCATTGTAAATTTAACGTTCATATATCAGGAACAGGGAGCAAAATGTGATAGAAATATTTGTTTTGTGGTTTTCTCTGCAAAAATACCATTAACGTTTTATTCTGAACTTAACATTAGCATATAAGATATGCAAGATGGTTTCCCCACGTGTCACTCCGGCATGAGTGGCAGCCTCCAACGTGAGTAGCTAAAACCCACGGGCTCTAGCTTCATCTAGAAGGTCTTTTAGGTGACAGGGAGTGAGATTTACCACCGCACAGCACCCCCTGCTGGCGTCAGTTACATATACATCATTGATTTGTTCTCAGAGCCAGATCTCCAGGTGAAGGGGTCCTTCCCCTGCCTATCCAACCTCGGTGGAGCTGAACTAAAGAACGCCAGAGAAAACGTACCTGGAGGCTGAAGACTTTATTGAGCACAAGACGTCAGAATGAATTATAATACCAGTATCACAAACATCTCTCAACGTGTGTGAGATACAGATACACCCTTAAAATCACTCTACGTCTTTTTAACAAATTTATTGTACAGTGTATTTTGGACAAATAAGCTTCATTCATAAAAAGTCCTGACACTTTTATCAGTGGGGAGAAGGACACAATCATTATATGTTTAAGAAAAAAAATACAAAAAGGATTCTTCACAAAGCAAAGATCAAGGCTGAGGGGGACCTTTAGAACATGAACACCAAAAACCAAATGGACAGAAGACAACAAGTGACCCCGTGGTACTGGGCGAGGACCGGGAGGTACCAAGTGGACAGTCTATGCCGAGAGGTCGCTGCTGTTGAAGCGGTCCTGGTCGTACACCTCGGCCACCACCTTGCGACCGCCGAACCAGCGGTCGTTCAGCGCCTGGATGGCCTTGTTCATCTCCAACGCCATGGAGAACTCCACAAAGATCTTGACAATGATGTCGGCATCCTCCTCCTCTCCCTGCTTCTCCTGGTAGATGATCACCCGGTTCACTGCGCCGAACTTCCCGCACTCCTCGGTGACCTCGCCCTCCAGGTCGTCATCGATGTCCTCGGGTCCCACCATGTTGCGGAGGACCATCACCGTGGACTGGAGACGTCGAGGACAAACATTACCTTAATTGTACCGGCAGAACTGTACACACATACGTCTCAACCGCTTACGGATGAATAATTAAGAGACCAGTTTCTCAGTAAGGTGTTCAGACTACGGACCAGGTGACTGGTTTCTCAGTTAGGTGTTCAGACTACGGACCAGGTGACTGGTTTCTCAGTTAGGTGTTCAGACTACGGACCAGGTGACTGGTTTCTCAGTAAGGTGTTCAGACTACGGAACAGGTAACGTGATGAGAACCGGTTCCCAGTGGAGGTCTTAAAACGACAAACATCGGAAGATGATCCACTTTATCGGGTGAGGCGCCAACTGATTTGATTCCAGACCCGAGGTGTTTACATGGCGGTTACCAATAAGGTAACTCCGTAAACCCGGTTAAACTTTAATTGTGCATTATGTAAAGGCCAACAATAAACAGATCTCACCTCTGACTTGCGGAGAAGCTTCTGCATCACCATGTGTCTGGCGCTGCTGCCCGAGATGCTCATGTGCTCCTGGTCACTCAGCATCTCCTGGCCCGTCCCCTCCTGGAGCAGCTCCTCCTTCTCTTCCTTCTCCTTCTTCTCCTGCTGCTGCTGCTGCTGCTGCTGCTGCTGCTGCTGGCCAGGACCTCCGCCCAGGAGCTGACTGGACAGGACGGGCGGCGAGGCAAGGACCGGGTTCACCAGGCCCACCTGGGGGAGCACCGGCATGGGCGGCCGCACCGGAGTCACGCCTGGACACAGGGTGATCCACAAGACACAGAGAACATTACAGGGGTCACACCTGGACACAGGATGATCCACAAGACACGGAGAACATTACCGGGGTCACACCTGGACATAGGGTGTTCCACAAGACACTGAGAACATTACAGGAGTCACGCCTGGACACAGGGTGTTCTACAAGACACGGAGAACATTACAGGAGTCACGCCTGGACACAGGGTGTTCCACAAGACACGGAGAACATTACAGGAGTCACGCCTGGACACAGGGTGATCCACAAGACACGGAGAACATTACATTACGTTTTGAAAAAAAGAAAGACTGACATTGGTGCAAATCAATTTGAATAATTTTTAAATATTAATATTTTTTAAAGTGTTGTGCTTTGCTACATTTTCGTAAGGAGCGTATCGACAAAATAAAGAACGTTTTCTCTCAAATCCCAAGTCTGACCCGAGAGTGATTCAGTGAACTGAACTAGTTATTTACAAGTTCAGTTCACTGACTCACTCACCAACTCAGTCACTTTATGACTTAAAACCACAAACCCATCGTTTGTGGTTTTAAACCAACAAGCCTAGGTAGGCCTACAATTTTACAAGATGACGTAGGCTATTTACTAACGAATTATATTTAGCATGATTTATTGGTGATATTGAGCTTACAGCTTAAAACTTCAACCGGGAGTGACACTGAACTAGTTGGCGAACGACTCAGAAGACACTAATCTTTTAGGTGAATCAAGTCAACCGTGTCCCAGAAAGGAAGGTTTTTTTCCAGCTCTACCGACGACGTTGCCACAGTAAGTGTTTGCAGTCCACCGCGGCTACACACCTGTGATGACCCCCGGCGCCTGGGCGGCCATGACGGCCTGAGGCATGCCCATCTGCTGGCCGAGGAGCTGGGGCGCGGCCAGCGCCCCCAGGACCGACGCCCCGGCTACAGCCTCCTTGAGAGAGTGGGGGGGCCGGAGACATTAGGCAAGAAGGGAAAAACACACAGAACACAGAACAAGGCCGCACAGTCAACGACCACCCGGCCACAAGCACACAGCAAAGCAAGGCCTCACCTCTGGCCTCGGGGGCCCCCCCTGGAGCTCACCGACTACGGTACGCTAGGACACGGGGTTACCCTCTAGGGAGGCTACGGGCCAATGTCAACTACGGTAGCTATGACAACGGCTTAGCGGTTCAGGTTGCGCTCGCCAATAGGATCTCTCGGTGAGCACGGCCGGCCGGGCGGCGAGTGGGAGGAGCTTGACTCGTTTGCTTTATCAGGGGAGTTTTTATCCGATCAAATTAAATGGAATTTTTTATCGAAAGATTGACGATTCTGGGTTTTGAAGAGAAAACTCTGGGAGTAGAAAGAAAGGTCGGCCATGACTTTGAATGGCTTTGGGGGACCCAGCTGCTGCTGCCGTCACCTGAATGAATCAGTGGAGGAAACACAAACATGTGCAGCCTTCTCCCAGTCACCCATCATCAACATCAACATCAACAACAGAGTAGGCTCCATAAAGGTAGAATAATGTAGCGGATACAAGATACATTTACAGTTTAGCCGTTTCAATTGTATTTTATGTAGTAGGAGCTGGT
Source organism: Muraenolepis orangiensis (assembly GCA_027704905.1). Classification (NCBI taxonomy): domain Eukaryota; kingdom Metazoa; phylum Chordata; class Actinopteri; order Gadiformes; family Muraenolepididae; genus Muraenolepis; species Muraenolepis orangiensis. The sequence continues at coordinate 16,152,597 of CM051020.1, read as the reverse complement.
GTCTGAGCTAGATCTGGGTCATATTTACCTGGAAGGCCATTAAATCCCTTTGGAAGGGATTCATACTTGCCTGGGCCGTTATCTTGGCGGTGGCAGCTGCCGCGGCCACGGCTGCTGCGGGCGGGAGGCCGCCCGGCGTAGTGGGGGTCAGCAGGGGCATGGGCGGGGTCACGGCCTTGCCCACCCGCAGGTACTGACCCCCAAGGTCAAACAGGTTCATGGAGGACACGGCGTCCAGGGAGGACTGAGGCTTCTCGTACTCTATGGGGGGGGGGGGGGGGGGGAAGAGGAAGGGTTTAGCGGCGGCGGCGCCTCTCTGAGAACGCGAGCGGGCGGTTCCTCCTTCCCACCAGCGGCTCACCGATGAAGCCGAAGCTCCGGTGTCTCCCCGTGGTCGGGTCGCGGGCCAACGTGCACGACTTGATGCGTCCGAAGGCCTCGAAAACACTCTTGATGTCCTCGTCCGAGAGGTCGGGGTGGACGGAGGCCACGTAGATGCGGTTGAAGGCACGCGCCTCCTCTGCCAGCTGATCAATGATGGGTTGCGCCTGACCGATGTTACTTGGCCGCCCCACCTACAGCACAGATCATACCAGCACAGGGCGGCTGAATGGGGGGTTCAGGGGCCGTCCCAGATACCTTTGGTTTGACCGCAGACCTCTAGCTTCATGTCACTCCTTGTGTGACGCACCTAACAAGGGGGTGGGGAAGCAGGGTCGCTAGGGGCCTCTACGAACGATTGAGTACTACTACGCTCCGTTGCCTTGGCTTCCACTGGCCGCTACCTCTCTCTCTCTCCCCTCGCTCCTGTCCAGGTGTCCACCAATAGGGTTTCACTGCACTCTCACTGGCTCATTACCAACTCTGAATCATTACCACTGGCTAACATACGGCGTTGATTGACCGGTAGAACGTACTGTACCTATATACCAATATTAACCCAAATACGTATCACTAAATTAATAACACTACCACATGCAAGAAACAAGAAGCTAAAAAAACTCAATTCAATGTGTGACTTGTGTTCAGACCAGAGTCATCTAACCGGTTTAATCAGACTGGTTTAATCCTGACCCTTCGGGGTGCAAGCAATTAAGAAACACGTCGCATTCTTCAAAAAAAATATAATGAGCATTTTCGTTGTCGACATCCCCAAAGAAAACGGGCCAAATTTGAATAACCTCCGACATGTCAATTTTTGATTACACAAGCGCAAATCAGATCAATGCTTCATCCCGCTTGTGTAAGAGCCAATTCCTCTAGGAAAAACAGCACCACCCACAGGATTTACCAGAAACTACAACCGGCCCTGACCCTACTACACCCAGAAGGACCGGAGGCACCACTTTATCCATGTAGCATCCCCCTGTCTGTCTGTCTGTCTAGCAGTTTGCCACGCTGCAAGGTAAGGGCCTGTCGCTAACCCCAGCCGCTAACCCTAACCACCGCTAACGCGCAGGACGAGTATCTAGGTGTGACTGCATCTGTGCTGCAGGTGGGGCGGCCAAGCAACACCAAACAGGCGCAGCCCATCATCAGAGCATCTTGGACACAGAGCTGAGGCACGCGTGGCCTGCTGGGGCCGCCACGCGGGACCCGGGCGACCCTAGAACAGTGTGGCGACATCATGGAAGCAGAGAGACAGCACAGAGAAACAGCACACACACACACACACACACACACATACCTGAATACAGGCACACACACACCCGCAAGCAAAGCAAATGAAAAGAGGAAGAGAAAACAGAGCACGTTTTTAGATCATTTTACAAAGTAGGATGAGCGGCTGTGTCTAATTTGAGTCAATAAACAATCTGTGGGAGAAACAAAAAATAAATTAGGATTTTAAAAACACAAGAGGGACCAACTTGGGGGAGAAATGAAAAATGTTTAGAGTCAATCAACTGGTGGACGGGTTGGAAGGAAAACAAGCATTTCTATACAGCCGTGGAGTTCAAACTACGACTTAAACGGGGCAAAAAGACTAATAAGAAAAAAGAACAATAAAAAATAAAAATAAAAAACACTATTACTTTTATAGGCTTCATTCACCTAAGTGGCCATCTTGGTTCTGGGGAGGGAACTGAAGCCCCAGAACCAAGATGGCGGGTGGGTGGATGAGGCCCAACCGCCGGTAGTTTTAAAAGCCACTTACCTTAATGTTACGTCCTCCCAGCATGACCGAGTTCATCTGCTCCAGAGCCAGCTGGGCAGCCTCAGGCACATCGTACTCCACAAAGGCAAAGCCCTGAGTTCACACAAACACCTGAGTAACCAACGACTGACCGGACCGCCTCCACCGCAGCACCACGCCGCCCCCAACACACAACAGGGGAACCCACACGTTATAGAGCCGGAGGGTTACTGGCCCCAGCAGACGCCCTGCCCAGGAGACTATACTGGCCCCAGCTAGGTGGACAATAACCTGGGATCCAATGAGACTGTGTTGCAACATAACTTCTGATCAGTCCTACTGTGTTCTAGTAGAACTTCTGAACCGTCTTTCTGTGTTCTACTATAACTTCTGTGTTCTAGTATAGCTTCTGATCAGTTCTACTGTGTTCCAGTAGAACATCTGATCAGTCCTGTTGTGTTGTGTTATCTCACACACACACACACACACACACACACACACACACACACACACACACACACACACACACACACACACACACACACACACACACACACACACACACACACACACACACACACACACACACACACACACACACACACACACACACACACACACACACACACACACACACACACACACACACACACACACACACACCTTAGACTGACCTTGTGCTTCATGGTGACAGAGTCCCAGGACATGTCGATGCTCTTGATGGGCCCAAAGGGGGCGAAGGCCTGTCTGATGGTGTCCTCCCCCAGCTCGTAGTAGATGGAGCCCACGTACACACGGCACATGATGGCTAGCGCTCGCTGCCGTTGGGCCGCCACCTGCCACGTCACACCGGGTGTTAAGGTTACCGAGCCGCGCCCAGCCACACAGACCAGATGTGAAGAAGGTGGAGTAAGCACAACTATGGATGTTTAACCTTCCGGGGTTCAGTGTGTGTGTGTACTAGCATGGTTTGTTTACCGCCACCATAATAGATGGGGCGGAGGGTTATGTATTTTCCCCCATTTGTCTGTCTGTTGGCAAGATAACCCAAGTTATGTGTAGTACTTATGGTTGATTCGATTTTGGCGATGTCGATCTTCGGAGGCGGCGGCGGTATCCGCTCTACCCAGTGCCCTCTAGGTTTAATCGGGCACCTCCTGAACATTACAGTCAAGTGGTGGTGTGTTTTGTATACGTAGCAGCTGGACCGTCCAGGTGTTGGGCACCGGCCCAAGAAAGGGGAAACTTACATACTTCTATCATTTTTAAACACTGAATGAGCAGAGGAAAAATGTAATCTATTGACCGATTGTAAAGGTGAGAGGGGATCTCCAAAGCCCATGGTCACCGCTGCCATCTGAAAGACAGTAGAGAGGAGGCATCAGGCATCGCTTGGCTTCAGGCAACACATGGTCTTGACCCACATTACACAGACCGGGCCTCCACACAAACATCTCCAGGACAAAGAACAACAACCTGAAGCCTCAACAACAACACTAACATTTCAACACTTTGGAAAAATTAGGAAAGCGTCTAACAGATTTAAAGGCGAGACCGTCTTCATCATCTGGGGAAAAAAAGCCACACAAGCTAAGCAGCGCCCAAAAGCATTTTTTGGCTTAGCAGGATGTGACGGTCAAGCGTTGATCAAGGTCTGAACATATAACAATATTTACAGAGTCCTAAAGACGTTAGTGTGAAGGTTTCATCGGGTTCAGAAGACTATAATATGGTCTCACCTGCAGGTTGGTGAGCTGTTGCTGTTGATGGGCTATCGTCTGCTTCACCAGAACGCTTTTGATGCTCTGCTCCATGGCGTACTTCTTAGCCTGGGAGAACCAGAACATCAACGGGCTTACAACCAACAGCACCACCTCTAGGACCACTAGTGCCTAGTTTGCCAGCACTCAATTATAATTGCAGGTAATATATATATCATGTTATTTTATATGACTCAAGAATTTATATAATGGAGTGGAATGTATAGTGGAACGCCCGCAGTATGAATTTCTAGACACAATACTATAAAAAGATTGTTATAATTATGGTGACTAGTACTTTTCTTGTCTACCTGTTGAATGACATTTTTTGCAATGTATTATATACGTTGTTATTATACATTTATTATGTATGTATGTATATATATATATTATAATGGTGACTAGTGGTTATCTTGCCTACCTGTTGATGACCATATTGTAATGCATTTTACATGTGTAAATATTATATTATTATGGTGACTAGTAGTTATCTTGTCTACCTGTGGATGACCCTAATGTAATGCATTATAAATTATGTTATTATATATGTGCATATGAATCTATTTTATGGTGACTAGTAGTTCTCTTGTCTACCTGCTGAATGACTCTATTGTAAGTCTCGACTGTATTGTATAAATGATTAATGAAGCGTGTGTGTGGTACCCGCTGTAGCGCCTCCTGCTGTTCGGGGGTGAGGGGCGGTAGGCCGAGCTTTGAGCCGGTGCCCTGTCCGTTCTCCATCCTGGCGGCGTCTCCTCCCTGGAAGCACAGAAGCCTCAGAAACCACCAACTCAACAGTCCGTCTAGTCCCAGGTGTCAGAGGAACGGGATACGCCCACTATACGGGCGGAGCTAAGTCCCGTGCCCCGGCCATGTGACGTGGTCGTATCAATTACATTTACTATAACCAAAATGTAAGAAGGATCAATGACTTGGGGGTTACAATTATTCTCAAATGTTTATTGTAGCATAAAACAGCGAAAGGGTGAGATGCTAAAACTGCTGGTTCCCCCACTCAGTCTGAACGCCAGAGGCATTCGGTAAAGGTTTAAAAAAATGTTGCCAATTAATTTGCGATTTTAAAATTGCAATGCAAGGAAGAAAATTTAAAAAAAGCTATTCATAAAATCCTACTCAACATATTTAAGACATTTTAAATACCAATTAAGGCCTTAATTAAATGACTGGGCCCACCGACCGGCCCAGCTGCTTACCTCCTCCACCCGCTAGACGGCAGCTTCACCACACTGAGGCCGGTGGGGAGTCTTTAACAAGTCTACACACTAAGAGAAAGAAAAGCTCTTCAGACTGGAGACCATAGGTTAACAGAATTAAGAGACACCAGGGCTCACTAAGAGAGACACCAGGGCTCACTAAGAGAGACACCAGGGCGCACTAAAGAGAGACACCAGGGCGCACTAAAGAGAGACACCAGGGCGCACTAAAGAGACACCAGGGCTCACTAAAGAGAGACACCAGGGCTCACTAAAGAGAGACACCAGGGCTCACTAAAGAGAGACCAGGGCTCACTAAAGAGAGACCAGGGCTCACTAAAGAGAGACACCAGGGCCAACTAAAGAGACCCACCAGGGCTCACCAAAGAGAGACACCAGGGCCAACTAAAGAGAGACACCAGGGCTCACCAGAGCTCACCAAAAAGACACCAGGGCCAACTAAGGAGACACCAGGGCCAACTAAAGAGACACCAGGGCTCACTAAAGAGACACCAGGGCCAACTAAAGAGACACCAGGGCTCACTAAAGAGACACCAGGGCCAACTAAAGAGACACCAGGGCTCACTAGAGACACCAGGGCCAACTAAAGAGATACACCAGGGCCAACTAAAGAGATACACCAGGGCTCGCCAACTAAAGAGATACACCAGGGCCAACTAAAGAGATACACCAGGGCTCACTAAAGAGACACCTGGGCTCGCCAAAGAGATACACCAGGGCTCACGAAAGAGAGACACCAGGGCTCACGAAAGAGACACAACAGGGCTCACGAAAGAGACAACAGGGCTCGCGAAAGAGACAACAGGGCTCACGAAAGAGAGACACCAGGGCTCACGAAAGAGACCAGTCTTTTGTTTGAATGGCGCTCCGCTAGTTAACCAGACGCTAACGGGAACGCACGCGCATCGTGGAAAGCAAGGAGGTATATCAGATATATGATATGTATATATATAGTATGTATACTATAAATTATGTTACTCATACGCATCTTTGTTTCCCACGCGTCATATTTGTGGAAATACATCGTATTTGACTACATTTAAGGCCCAATCATGCAGGCTCGCGCCCGTTAGCTCCCTAGCTAGCATTACGTTAGCTTAGTCACAAGGCGCGTCATGATCACCGTATTTACTCGTGAAAATACAACCCCTTTTTGCAATGTTCGCAAAACAAGACGTTCGATATACTACCCGTGGTGTCGACTTGAATTGTAAAACAGCGCAACAATTGAAAACCGTAAAGAAGAAAGTTTACCGCAGTGTCAGTAATCGCCATGTAGCACAGCCTCCTCCAAAGGCTCACGATAAACACCAACTCCCGCGAAAACACCGCACGCTCAGTGCGTGGGCAACTCTCGCGATATGTGTGTGTGTCACCGCTAGGAGCGCTGCCACTATCCTAACATTGTCATTAACATTACACTGTCTTACTTTGCTGGACTTTCTGGACTCATTACATTAAATGCTTGTTGCACAATTTAACACATTTAGTACATATCATCCATCAGTCACTTTATTGTTCTTTTTATTGTGAACAGTATTGTTATAGTAGTGTTGTATATTATAAAGTAACGTACATAGTATAGTATTGTTTATAGTATAGCATATCATAGGTAGTATATAGTGTTGTTTATAAAATAGGATAGCATGGTTGTAGGTTACTGTACACATACTGAGTTGTACATGTTAACGGACAACAATAAACAAGAGCAGAGAGATCGACATGTCACATCGTTTTATTGTAATATCTGTAGTTGCCATAGCTACAATATTGAAAATATCACATCCAAAGCCAAGTTTCATTCAACAATTCATTTCACAGGAACAAGAAGTTATTAAAGACGAAGTAAGACGGATATGGATGGCTGTCTAAAACATTCATATGTTGGACCAGGGCTCTCTCGCCAGCCACGACAGAAGGCAATACTGAAGATGCAAAGATCTCAAAGTTGTGAGGCTTTATTAACATGCTGCTGATACGCCAGAGAGTAAAACCTCTTTGAAAAGCCATAAATAAATATGTACAAGAAGCCGTCGGACACCGTGGCTCCTCTCTCTCCCCCTCTCTCTCTCCTCCCCCCCTCCCTCTCTCTCTCTCTCTCTCTCACCGGGAAGAACCAGAGCCAGAACCGGTCTGGAGACTTGAGTTTGAAACCAGGTACTGTACAGCAGGGTTAGACCTTCTAGAAGGATTAATGGATTACGTACCAGGCCTGTCTGCTCTGTGAATGAAAGCTCATCCCATAAGTCATCAGTTATAATCCGTCCATACATTCAGAGGAAGCATTTAGCACAACAGTTTGGGTTATATTTGAGGCTTCATGATTGATTTTAAACCCACACTTTTCCCCACACTTATTGTATCATTAGAATGAGTGTTAAACACACATCCGACCCCTGACCTCTCCCCTTAGGGCCACCACATATCTAAAAAAGAAAGCAATCAGCAATTAAGAAATTGTAACGTTTAAGAGAAACTATCATGTAGCAATAATTATATCATTAAACAAAATTAAAACATTTCCAGTAAATCCTTGGTGACTTTGTAACATTATGTATTGTCCATTGGCCCTTCTCCCAGACCTTGTTTACAGGCCGAGTCGCAGGTCATCGCTGACGGCGAGGAGGCGCTGATGGACTCAAGGTACAGGAGCTGATGGTGGCGCTATGTTGACCCAGCCTCACGTTCAGACACCATCTTCATATACTCGGAGCAAAACAACCACCACCATTGGCTTGTGCCGCCGACTCCACTGAGTGTCTGGGTTTTGTACGAAGCTGCATGTCAGTCCAGGTGGGCGGCCATCTTAGGCACTTCACAAGTCTTTGGCTTTCAGGAAACCCTTCTGGCTGAGAGCCCTTCTGAAGGCTAGCACTGCAGGCTATAGCACTTTAGGCTAGCACAACAGGCTTTAACTATAGGCTAGTACTGCAGGCTATAGCACTGCAGGCTAGCACTAGACTGCAGAATAGCACTACAGGTCAGCATTACAGGCTAGCACTATAGGCTAGGAATGCTGGCTAGAACTACAGGCTAGCTATAGACTGCAGTCGAGCGAAGCAGGCCAATACTAGGCTACAGACTAGGACTACAGGCCAGGAACGCTAGCGCTAGCGCTACAGGCTAGCATTACATGGCTAGCACAGCAGACAGCCTCCGATGTGTATTTTCATGCTAGGAGTCACGTGCACAATGTGTGCGCTAGGAAAGGTTAGCTGTCCACCGTAGAAGCTACGCCAGACCGCGTCACGGAATCTGAAGACATTTTCAAAACTCTTACCGAGAATTAGTGTGAATTCACATAGAATTCATATTTCATATTTTAAAAGGGTTTGTACATATTTTATCGTTAGTGTTGATTCAGGAGGGTTATAATAACATAATCATCAAATGATGTTGATGTAAATGCGCATGTGTCCGTAGTGTGTCGACATGGTTGTGTTCCAGACGATGAAGGAGCTTTAATAATGTGCTTTAATAAAGTACTTTAATAAAGTACTTTAATTATGTACTTTAATAATGTACTAAGACAAGAGGGTCCCTGGGGTCCTCTATAAGGCCCTTGCTTTCTCTTTTTCTCTCCATCCATCTCTCCCTCTATTGCTTCATCTCCTTCCCTCTCCCTCCCTGTCCCTCTGTGGTCCTGGCTGTAGGGTGTCCCCCCTGGTGTGGCGTGGCCCATGCTCCTGGCCAGGTCCCTCGTCTCTGGGGGGGGCCCAGCTGCCACGGGACCCTTTCCTCCTCCTCACAGGGTGGTCCCCGGAGGTTGGGTCCGCAGGTGTCTACCGATGGCATCCTCCAGGAACATGGCCAGCTTCTCACAGTCCTCCTGCACGGGACACACAGGTCACGGGTCACCACAGCCTCACAAGAGTCTATTTTCATTTCAGTAATAAACTAGAGGGCCCTCAGTAGAGCGCATGCCTCCACCACATCAAAAAGTCCCTTGGATCCGGTTTCGGATCCGGTTCTGCGCCAAAACCGAATCAACTGTTCCTTGGCCCTAGGGTAATCTAACCACAGAGTTTTGTCCAATTCTGTACAGAACTACAAACTGACCAACAGACGGGGGCAAAAACATAACCTCCACCCCATCTCCGATGGCGGAAGTAAAAACTGTACTGTAAGTTACTATTTTCATATAATTACGTACATGTTCAATTACGTACAATGTTCCCACATTGATGGAACTGATCCAATTGTCATTTACATTAACTTCACACTTGATCAGTCCCATTGTGTAATATTCTTAAGTAACAACAGTGTGTGGCGATCATGGCAGATTACAGGTAGGAGTGTTTGTTTTGAAAGTAGCCCACCTCATTGATGAAGGCGTAGTGAACCAGTTCATTGGCCAGGTCTTTGGAGCTGTCCGCTGATAGGAGCCAAACAGAGTGTTAGTCACAGTGAACCAGGGAGTACCTGACCAGGAGGTCTGAGTCCCGTGTGTCTAGCGGACCAGGACCAGGAGACTGTATGACTCCCACTTGGTGATGTCACAAAGTGCATACATTTCCACACCTGGCGGACCCCTGGGAGATGTGGACTCACCAGGGAGGATGTCGCAGCTGAGCTGTCGGTGGAGCTTGTCGTCCATCTTCAGAAACAGAGAGAGCTGGAAGGAGGACAGAACCACGTTTAGGCCCACATTAAGGTCCACATTAACGCAGCCTGTTCCACATGGGGAGAGTTCAGAGATGGAGACAGCACAATACCACAGATTGGAACTCACATGTGTCTTGGTCCCTTCTTCATTTGACTCCAGGTTACAGTGCATCTGAATGACCTGCAGACAGACAGACAGAGAGAAGAGACACACAGACAGTTATGTTGTACTGTAGCTTTTAAAATGTTGTAAAATGTTTTGTTCAAGTATTTTATTTAGTTAACATATGCTCGCTGAAATGCACAAACTAACACACACACACACACACACGCACACGCACACACCTTGCGGGTCTCGGTCTCCTGGGGTTCCGGGGTGGGGGTCTTGACGGCCTCCACCTGCTCCTGGGACAGGGACAGGGCCCGGGGGACCGGGTGTGGCCGCGACGAGGCAAAGTTCATCAGTGGGTAGATCCCGTTCCTGGAGGAGAGACTTGGTCACGGAGCCGCGCTGCTAACACGCTACGCTACGGCGCTATGCTAAAACACTACTACGCTACACTGCTTTGCTACAACGCTATGTTACAATGATAAACGCTACGCTGAAACAATAAGCTACAACGCTATGTTACAATGCTAAAACGCTACGCTGAAACAATAAGCTAAAAAACTGTACTACAATGCTGTGCTTAAACACAATGCTACAACACTAGGCTATGTTAATACAGTATGCCAAAATTATATGCTACAATATCATACACTAATATGCTACGCTACGCTACAATCCAGATTAGCAACATTCTACTCACTTGACGTCCTCCAGGAACTTGTCGAGCTCCAGAGGAGACACATGTGAATATCTACATGTGAGGAAGAGGAAGATCAAACATGTCTCATACAGAGAGTATACCCATGATGCATTAGACATGGTGACATTAGACATGGTGACATTAGACATCAGAAGCCATCAGTAGTTTTACTTGAGCTGAACTCCTGGTCGGTCCAGGTGGGAGATCTCCCCCATGACGGCATTGGGGTCGAACGACTTGGTCTTCTCCTCCACACAGTTCTCTGGAAGAAGATCTACAGACCGACGGGGAGAGAGAGACAGACAGAGACAGACAGACAGAGAGAGAGAGAGGAATTTACATATGACTGTCATAAATGTGACTTTCCACCCATACTCTAAAGCCAACATTCTGAAACACAATAGTTTTTGTTGGGATAAAAGCATTTCTTAAACAAAATACTGAAATAGTGACTTTGACTGTAAGTGAAGTGTTCTGAGGTTAGTGCTGTACAAACACCATCAGTAGAAACACAGAGCAGGGGTGACCTCTGACCCCCTGCTTAGAGGAGTGAACTACGACCTCTGACCCCCGCTTGGAGGAGGGACCTCTGACCCCCCCCCTTGCTTGTAGGAGGGACCACTGACCCACGACTGGGCGGAGGGACCTCTAAATCTAGATTGAATACTCTTTATTGGTCACATGTACACACAGTGAAATGTGTTTCTCTGCATTTAACCCATCCCAGTATTTGGAGCAGTGGGCAGCTATTGTATATACAGTATAGAGTGTAGGGGTCTGGTGACTTTATCATGGGCACCTCAGCAGTGCCCAGCAGGGGACTTGAACTGCTGACCTTCCGGTTCCCAAGCCAAGTCCCAACAGACTGAGCTAATGCCGCCCCCTCTGACCTCTGCTGGGAGGAGGGACCTCTGACCTCTGATCCCCCTGCTGGGAGGAGGGACCTCTGACCTCTGACCCTGCTGCGAGGAGAAACTCACACTGGTTGCTGATGAGGCAGTGTGCGGCCAGCAGTTTTAGGGAGTGGACCTCGAACAACACCCGGTGGAAGAGGAGGTCGTGGGCCGTGGGCCGTAGCTTGGCCTCCTGCCGCACACACGACTGGGTGAACTCCTGCAGGGAACAAGACCAGGTCAAAGGTCACACCGGGCTCAAATCATCTCCAACCAGACCTAGGGCTTACAAGATGTGATTCAAACCTGCCAGGACTTTTGCCTTCAGGTAATTGAACATAACCAGATGCTAACAGAATCTCAAATGACAGATATTTTTATGATATTATATGTTTATAGATATTATATGTTTTCCGATGTAGGTTTTGAGCCTTCAGGGTGGAGACAGACAGGAAGTAGGGTCGTAGGGGGAACTCATGTAGCATACGTCCGCAGGAAGGACCTGGCGCAACACGGCGTTACAGCCCTCTGGAGGTCCGGTGGGGGTACCTACCCTCATGAGCGGGTCTTCCAGGGAGTGTCCAGCGCTGCTGATGGCCTCCTTGGACACCACAGCGTCTCCGTTGGCCTGGATCTCCAGCACCGCCATCTGGTGGAGCCGTGAAGGAAACGTTAAGAGGACAATGGGAAACAGGAGAAAGAATACCGGTCTGCTATTGGCTGATTCGACTCGGGGGGGGCGGGATATATCCTCTGTGTGTGATTCAAGATTAAAGATTTGTATTTGCCATATGCAAAGAACAATGGAATGCTTACTCCCCATTCACTCCCGCAGTATGAATTCACTACAATTTGACAATATATACTATACTATGTACTATACTTTAAACACTTTACTATAACAATACTGTACACAACTGTGAACAGTGTGGCATAAATAGAGGCAATATAAGCATTGACAGCTGTTTATTTTGGGCTTTGAGGACACACACACACACACACACACACATTATACACACGACACAAGTATACACAATATAACAAAAATATAAAAACACACAGTATTTAAATCAGTCTCCAAGTTGTCTCACCTCCAGAGCACAGATCCCGAAGGAAAAGATGTCGATGGCATAGTCATCCTCACCCTCTGAAGATAGGGAAGAAGAAGAGGAGGAGGAGGAGGAGGAGGAGGAGGAGGAGGAGGAGGAAGAAGAAGAGAACAGGGATAGATTAGACACCAGACAGAGAACTCATCAAGACTGGCCATTAAATATACACTGATCAGGTTAAACATGTTGAACTTTCCATACACAATATTCTGATAATCGTTATGATTATCATGATGACGATGATGACGATTATGATAATTATTGTTATTATTATTATTGTTAATTGTGAATGGTGATTACGATAATTATGGTTATCATGATTGTGATAATTGTTATTATTACTATTATGATGATCATGATTGTTATTATTCTACTTACTGCCGTACTCCGGAGGGAAGAAGTGAAGGTTCCTCTGCTCGTCACGGTGAGGTCGTCCCTTCCCCTGGGCGTCAGGGAACACTGGACAGAGAAACACAGCTGGAATAACAGAACCACTGGACAGAGAAACACAGCTGGAATACACACTGGACAGAGAAACACAGCTGGAGTACACACTTCACAGAGAAACACAGCTGGAATACACACTGCACAGAGAAACACAGCTGGAATAACAGAACCACTGGACAGAGAAACACAGCTAGAATAACCACTGGACAGAGAAACAGCTGGAATAACCACTGGACAGAGAAACACAGCTGGAATAACCACTGGACAGAGAAACACTATATCTTGAGCAGCTATTGTGGTAAATGACGATGAAACACAGTTGATAAAGTTAAAATGTACACCCAACGGAGCAACTGTGGAATCTCCTCAGAAGCATTCAGTACTTGAGTAATAGTTGTATTAATAGTAATAAGTCGTGTGAGTCTTACCATTCACAAATAAGCGGTGCCATACTGTGGAGTACAACAGAGCACATGTTTAGTGTCAGTCCTAGTATCCAATCCACTTCATTAGATTAAATATACATCAAATATAACATTTAGTCATTTGTTAAACTATATCAAAATTATAATTTTTGAATCCAGTGAAAGGGAATGTTGGGCTATTTTATAAAATATGTTCCGTTGCTGTTGCAAAACATGTTATCATGTGTTTATGAAGTAGTACTATCATATATTAATACACAACACATGTATGAAGTAGTACTATCATATATTAATACACAAACCGTGTATGAAGTAGTACTATCTTATATTAATACACAACACGTGTAGCAGTACTCTGGAGCTGTAGTAACACACAACGGCCTGTAGGGGGCAGACCTGAGCCGATCTTGATGAGTCCGTTGTGTTGGATGAAGATGGTGTCGCAGGTTAGATTCCCGTGGATAATGGGCGGTTCGCAGGAGTGCAGGTAGCTGTCGATGGAGAGACAGAGTTCAGGTCCAGTGGGTCGGAGCAAACAAGAAGTTCCAAGTTTCAGAACTTTGGTGTCCATTTTCAAGCATACAGAAATGTCTTCTCAGATAAGACTCAATAAAACCCAAGCGATAAGAAACAACACAGCAAACAGACTGCAAACAGACTGCAAACAGACTGCAAACAGACTGCAAACAGACTGCAAACAGACAGCCACCACGCAGGAGCGCAGGTCAAAACAACACAGAGGTGTAAGCGGTGTCTCCCTACCTGAGGGCCGACAGGATCTGGGTGCACCACCTCTTCCACGCCTGCAGGTCAATACACACAGCTTAGTATCGCCACGGCAACCCCCCCCCTCACCAGTAATAACAATATCGCCTTGTGCTCAATTATAGTTAGTGGAGAAAGTTTGTGTAGAACGTTAGTGTAGAAAGTTAGAGTAAAGTTAGTGTAGAAAGTGAGTGTAGAAAGTTAGTGTAGAACGTTAGTGTACAAAGTTAGTGTAAAGTTAGTGTAGAAAGTTAGTGTACAACATTAGTGTAGAAAGTTAGTGTAGAACGTTAGTGTAGAACGTTAGTGTACAAAGTTAGTGTAAAGTTAGTGTAAAGTTAGTGTAGAAAGTTAGTGTACAACATTAGTGTAGAAAGTTAGTGTAGAACGTTAGTGTAGAACGTTAGTGTACAAAGTTAGTGTAGAAAGTTAGTGTAGAACGCTAGTGTACAAAGTTAGTGTAAAGTTAGTGTAGAACATTAGTGTAGATGGTTAGTGTAAAACGTTAGTGTAGCAAGTTAGTGTAGAAGGTTAGTGTAGAAGGTTAGTGTACAAAGGTAGTGTACAAAGGTAGTGTACAACATTAGTGTACAACATTAGTGTAGAAAGTTAGTGTAGAACATTAGTTCTAGTAGTCCAGCCCAGAGACACTGCTCTTAACCACCACCGGGGAGCGCTAAGGCTCCAGCCCAGAGACACAGCTCTTAACTACCACCGGGGGGCGCTAAGGCTCCAGCCCAGAGACACAGCTCTTAACTACCACCGGGGGGCGCTAAGGCTCCAGCCCAGAGACACAGCTCTTAACTACCACCGGGGGGCGCTAAGGCTCCAGCCCAGAGACATTGCTCTAAACCACCAGCAGGGGGGGGCGCTAAAGCCCCAGCGCAGAGAGACCAACGGACCGTCTGCTGCCCCTACTAACTGACCTTGACGTTCATGGTCTTGTGGTTCTTCTTGGTCTTCTTCAGGAACTGCTTGAGGCTGCCAGAGGACATGTACTCGGTGATGAAGATCACCTGCGGGTGTTGAGGACAGCAGAGTGGGGACCCATTATATATATATATATATATATATATATATATATATATATATATATATATATATATATATATATATATATACACATACACATACACACACACACACACACACACACACACACACACACACACACACACACACACACACACACACACACACACACACACACACACACACACACACACACACACACACACCCATCGTGACCCACCCATCCTGATGGTACTTTTAAATAGCAGTAAAATAATCAATAACCTCAATAACGTTTCTCTGGATTGATCAATACAGTTTCAAGAAAAACATACTAGTGCTATAGTATAGTTATATATATATAGTTTTTTTGCACAATTCAACACATGTACATATCATCCATCAATCACTTTATTGTTCTTTTATGTTAATTTTTTATTGTGTACAGTATTTTTATAGTATTGTGTTTTAGAAATCCATACTGCGTGCGGGAGGGAATGAGGAGTAAGCATTTCATTGAACTTAAATAAAAAAATAAAAATCTTGAATCTATATATATATATATATATATATATACATATACACACACGCTAATAAATACATCAATTAAATAAATGCAATCAATATAAACGGTAATTTGGTACGTTTGCTGTGGCCAGCCGGCGACCGACTGGGCCCTAGACGGCGTGATGGTGAGGAGGGTTTCCATGGCGACTCACCCGAGCATGACTCTCCCTCATGTCCAGCCAGTACTTGTGGAACTTGACGATGTTGGGATGCTCCACCTGCATCAGGTTCTCGAACATCTCCTTGATCTTGTCCTGGAAGTTATATCTAAAGTTAAATCTAGATAAATAAACACCAGGGACGTGAATGCTGCAGTTAGAAACCGGCAAATCCAACAACACCAACCCTCAAATTCAAACTAAAGGTTTGAAGAACGGATAGCGTTCTACTTGAGTCCATTATTAGTCAAGTGGCGTCTAAAGCCCTCCGTGATGAAGGATTGACTCCCATCCAAACATGAACTAGTTCCAACTCTTGATGTCTTCTCCAGCCTAAAATCACCATTGACTGGTCAATTAGCAGGTCCTTCTATCCAACACAACCTACAGTAAATCATTTTGTAGACACACATATCATGAGATGAAAGAACATGGAGGACGTCTACAGGTGAGAGTGGGGACATTGGGGTTGGGGTACCGGGTGCGAAGATGAAAGCTTGTGACGGTACCTCCTGGGACTTGAAGACCTTCTTGTCGGGGAACAGCACCTCGTTCCACACCACCTCCACGCCCTCCTCGGTGTCCATGGCCAGAGACGCGCTCTCCACACCGGGGACATTCCCCTGGCTCACCTGCAGGGGGCGGCAGAGGCGCGCCCGAACACTTAAATCATGACAATTGCCTTTTTATACTTCTCCATAACAGATTAAAAACCCCTGATTGCATCAATCACCAGGTCTGTGTAATCGTGAACCGTGACTAACATGGATAACATGGCTTCCTCCTCCTAGTTCCTGAAAAAAGCCAACAACCTGTCCAGACATGCATTGGGATGCAGGTCCCAATGTGCTTCTCTCCAAAGGAGAAGGAGAAGCAGCCTCAAGCCACAAGAGAACCAGGACAGAGTGTTAGAACACCGCAGTGGAACCCTGGAGCTCCTATGAACCCCTATGGTGATATTGGGAAATGGTCATGTAGTGTTGTGTATTGTTGCACAACAGAGAGCCAGGGAAGGATTATAGTCGTCTGACTCTGGTTTGGGTTAGGGTTAGATAGTTAGTGGTAGGGTTTCGATGTACTGTACTTGTGCTGTACACTGACAATAAATTAGAATCTAATCTAATCTAATCCAGATGTGCACGTGGTCTGGGTTAGAGAGTTAGTGAATCCAGATGTGCACGTGGTCTGGGTTAGGGTTAGAGAGTTAGTGAATCCCGATGTGCACGTGGTCTGGGTTAGGGTTAGAGAGTTAGTGAATCCAGATGTGCACGTGGTCTGGGTTAGGGTTAGAGAGTTAGTGAATCCAGATGTGCACGTGGTCTGGGTTAGGGTTAGAGAGTTAGTGAATCCCGATGTGCACGTGGTCTGGGTTAGGGTTAGAGAGTTAGTGAATCCAGATGTGCACGTGGTCTGGGTTAGGGTTAGAGAGTTAGTGAATCATGTTGTGGGTTAAAAGACAGGAGAGCGATGATGTATGAAGAGATCATTC
This sequence comes from Muraenolepis orangiensis, assembly GCA_027704905.1. Classification (NCBI taxonomy): domain Eukaryota; kingdom Metazoa; phylum Chordata; class Actinopteri; order Gadiformes; family Muraenolepididae; genus Muraenolepis; species Muraenolepis orangiensis. Next base: position 16,135,190 of record CM051020.1, on the reverse strand, counting down.
ACAGCTCTGCTGATTAACACACGACCCTGCAAGCCCGCTCATCTGTATCGACAGGAAGTACACAAACCAAACGAGCAGATCAGAGAGAGAGAGAGAGAGAGAGAGAGAGAGAGAGAGAGAGAGAGAGAGAGAGAGAGAGAGAGAGAGAGAGAGAGAGAGAGAGAGAGAGAGAGAGAGTCAGTAAAGTAAGAGAGCCATCATTCTGTGGCCAGCGCCGTGGATGCAGTGTGACCATGATAAAAAGAAAGACATTCAGGCAAAAATAAATAAACAAACAAATGACCTCTCTCTCTCTGTCCCTCCCTCCCTCCCTCCCTCCCTCCCCCTGGGAAGGACTTTAACCAAGGTGAATAGACGGGTTGCCAGGCGACGATAAAGCGATGAACAGTTTGTTGTGGTGTATTTAACAGACTGGTGTTGCATTGTTCGACCACTCCTCACTCTTGAGGGGAACCGGCAGCCTTCCGCTCACAGCTCCTCATCCCTCACCCCTCCTCCTTCCTCACCCTTCACTCCTTCCCTCTTCACTCCTCACAGGACGCCACTGTGTTCCCGGCCACCCAGTATGACATCACAGCCGTCGGCGACATCATCGCCATCGCCCTCGACACTCTAAACCCCGGCGGGAGCACCAACAGTGGGGAGGTTTGTTCCTCACGCCTCCCTGCCCGGCCCCTGGTGCCACCTCCGTTAATACATCCCATAATAATAATTATAATACTCCAATCAGCCATAAGCTTCAGACAGAATGTGCTGGAGCGGTGACATGACCTCACAATAACAGAGGTTTCAAATAGTACATATTATATATTCATATATAGGTTCATATATGATGGGCTTCAGGCCGATAGGTTGACCGTGAATGGGATCGCTTCAGTGTGATTCAGTGTTCACAATCACAATCAGAATACCTTTATTGTCATCGTACAAGTACAACGAAAATGTATATCCGTACAAAAAGGTCTAATAATCCTATAACATAAAGATCCTGGGACTATAATAACCACAGGGCCGCCCAGCTGTCTGTTTCTCTCCACCAGGGGTCTGTGGATCACCTCCACCTCAACCATCTCCACCACCGTCCCTCCAGTTCTGCCGTCATCACAACCACCCAACCATCACCTCCATATCCCCCACCTCCTGCATCATCACCACCACCGCCATCACCACCGGGATGCTATTAATACCCACTGAGTGGAGTTGATCAAACTTCTGACCGCACACCAAACAGTCCTCCTCAAACATGCTGGAGAGAGAGAGAGAGAGAGAGAGAGAGAGAGAGAGAGAGAGAGAGAGAGAGAGAGAGAGAGAGAGAGAGAGAGAGAGACCTCCAGCTGTTTTTAGACTGTGGTGGTGAGAACGCTCCCTGGCCTACTGGAATGTCTTCTCAGAGGCAGGGCCATGGGAGAGACAACCCCTGAGAGACGATCTCTAGTCTCAGACAGGGATCACACTGTCATCACGTCCTTCTCCTTCCTCCTGCCCGCTGAGCTGGCGTGCGTCGTTTTGAGGAAGGGGGGGGGGGGGGGGGGGGGGAAGTGGGCCTGTGCTGTAGCGTCTCAGCGATCGCTACCGTGTTTGTTTTTCCTAGAAGTGGAGCAGAGCACTCCGACTTCTCCACCCAGAAGGTGCGGACGGGGGGTCTGCTGGCTGGTAAACGTCGTCACCCAGGATCCTGCGCTGGGATTGGTGGAGGGAGGGAGGCGTGTGGGCCTCGAGGATTGTGAATGTCAAAACAACGCAGGCCTTTCTTCTAAAGTGTGATGTTGGCCCGGAGCCACGGCCTAAATAACCAGAACCTCATCGTGGGCTCTTGCTCAACCTGTCCTTACTTCACCGTTGATGTCCACGCGTTTCTGGAAGTGATAGACTTCAGTACCGCAATCCCTAGAGTATCTCTTCCAAGAAACCACTGGTGATCCAGTAAAGACCCGTAGAAACAACTAGAGACCAGTAGAAACCCATTGATACTAGTTTAAACCAGTAGAAAAAACTAGACCAGTAGAGACCAGGGGAAACCAGTAGAGACTAGTAGAGACCAGGAGAAACCAGGAGAAACAAGTTGAACCCAGCAGATACTAGTAGAGACCAGTAAAGACCAGGAGACACCAGTAGAAACCAGCAGTAACATCCACCTTCTAGAAGGTCCTTCGTTAGCCTTAAGAACGTGAATGTGTTCACTAATGTGCTAAATAGCTAAATGTCAAATGGCCACACAATCCATGGTTATGAGGTTTATTGATCACGTGTTGGTATCAATAGCAGTAATGAGCTAGCGCGACTACTAATGGACTTCATCAGGGTTAAATTCCACCGGCTCAGCGCTAACGGGCTAGTCGGCTAGCGCTAGTGGTTCTGAGAGCAGACAAGGATCCATTCAGATCTCCCCTGCGGCTAACGCTAAGAAACTGGCAGAACTCAACAGAGTCCAATTACCTCCCGGCACTCCGCCAAGGCCTTCTCTCAGGCCTTGAGAGATATTAGAGAGCCGAGGCTCAGGAGGACCAAGGAGAGGAGCTACTGGACGGTGTGAGAAGAGATGATGGGGGGGAGGAGCTAGAGGGCTAACAGCAAACGCTGCAGGCAGCTTAAAGCTTAATAGAAAAAGTAGGTGTAATAGGTAATAGTTATAGTAGGTATAATGGTAATAGTAGATCTTATAGTATTCGTAATAGTCATGTTAATATAAACAATAGTATTAATCATTTTTATAAAGTTTGATTTCAATAAGTGCAAGTCCTTCCTTCCCTCCCTCTCTTCCCCAGGTCACATAGGGACCCCAGAAGTCCTCATGAGGGGATATTAAGTCAGCTTAGTGCTGATTAAGCTGACTGTTTATTCATGTAATGGATGCTTTTTTTGGTAATAGATGCTTTTATATAGCGCTTTTATCCAAAGCGCTTTAAAATGTATACTGCGCTGGACCATTGACCGGGTCGTGGAAACATGTGATTGATGTTCCACAGCGATAACTTCAGCCAATCACGCGGTCTACAGGGGCTGTAGCGCTACAGTCACTGTAGCGTTAGTTACAGTCACTGTAGCGTTACAGTTACCGTCACTGTAGCATAACAGTTAGTCACTGTAGCATTACAGTTAGTCACTGTAGCATTACAGTTAGTCACTGTAGCGTTACAGGTACAGTCACTGTAGTGTTACAGTCACTGAAGAGTTACAGTTAGTCACTGTAGCGTTAGTTACAGTCACTGTAACGTTACAGTTAGTCACTGTAGCGTTTCAGTTACAGTCACTGTAGCGTTACAGTTAGTCACTGTAGCGTAACAGTTAGACACTGTAGAGTTACAGTTAGTCACTGTAGAGAAACAGTAAGTCACTGTAGCGTTACAGTTACAGTCACTGTAGCGTTACAGTTAGTCACTGTAGCGTTACAGTTAGTCACTGTAGAGTTACAGTTAGTCACTGTAGAGAAACAGTAAGTCACTGTAGCGTTACAGTTACAGTCACTGTAGCGTTACAGTTAGTCACTGTAGTGTTACAGTTAGTCACTGTAGAGAAACAGTAAGTCACTGTAGCGTTACAGTTAGTCACTGTAGCGTTACAGTTAGTCACTGTAGAGATACAGTAAGTCACTGACTGTAGCATTACAGTGCTACAGTCACTGTAGCGTTATAGTTAGTTACTGTAACGCTACAGTTAGTCACTGTAGCGTTAGTTACAGTCACTGTAGTGTTACAGTTACAGTAGCCTCTCTCTCTCTCTCAAATTAGTTTTTAATCTCAATTATACCTCCAGGGTTTGTCAGAGTGTGTGTGTGTGTGTGTGTGTAGCTTTGCATACATTGCATGTGTTTTTGCGTGCGTGTGTGTGCGTCTGTTTGTAGTGATTTAGAGCTTTGGTCCAGATTTTGTGTGTGTGTGTGTGTGTGTGTGTGTGTGTGTGTGTGTGTGTGTGTGTGTGTGTGTGTGTGTGTGTGTGTGTGTGTGTGTGTGTGTGTGTGTGTGTGTGTGTGTGTGTGTGTGTGTGTGTGTAGTGATTTAGAGCTTTGGTCCAGATTTTGTGGATGAATGAGCGGGTGTATGTGTGTGAGAAAGCGTGTGCATGTGTGTGTGAGTGTGCACGTGGGACTGCCCTGAACTCATACAGTAAAGTTCTGTGTCTCAGAGCTCCCAGACAGCAGAGCTCTCCCCCGATGACTCAGACTAAATTAAAACTGGGACTAAATTAAAACTCAGACCACATTAATGCTGTAGTTATGAGCATGTTGGGCCTTCCACAGCCAGCAGGTAAATAAAGACATCCAGACACATTCAGACCTCTGTGGCCGCTGGAATCACTCACACACAACTCACACCTCATTCACCCATGTAAACACACATTTAAACACACATTCACTCATTCATACATGCACTCCCCCAATCATACACACACTCACACATATAAACACACATTCATTCATACATGCACTCCCCCAATCAACCCCCCCCCCCCGTGTGTACCCAGAAGGAGATAAGAACCTGTGACCTTCAGGGTGGAACACAAGCTACTGGACAGGACCTGCGGCCCGCCTCACATCCACCCATTCATACACTGACGGCTGAGTCAAACATGCAAGGGAACAGCCAGCTGGTTGGGGGCAGAGTAAGGGGTGGGTGTCTTTCTCAGGGACACGTCAACACTTCCGGCGATCTAACCAGCCACCTTTTGGCTGACTATCGCCCTGCTCCACACAAACCCGTTGAACGAGCGGTGGCCCCGAGCTCCCGCCTGATCCTGATATGAGAGGACATGAAATCTGAATTATCACGTCTACTTTGTACAACGTGACTTTCACCTGGTGGGAGGGTCCACCCAGTGGACACGCATAACTGACAGTGGCATCTGGTGTATGATTGCATAATTTTGACCTCATTGGGCCTTCTGGCCCACCAGATGTTATCTGGAGTCCGTTATCTCCTACTGACACGCCCTTCTTCACAAAGAATCACCTGGGGTTAGATCAAAGACAGGCCCTAAGGTACACTTACTGTACATACGTGTGAACATTAACATCTAAAGCTGTTGTGGTTACGGGCTGTAAAACACGGCAGGGAATTCTGAGAATGGAGGGGGAGGGGGGGGGGGGGTTATGAAACAATGAAGCCCCGAGGTCATCATCCCATGAGAACAACATTCCATTCATTATTAGATGGTCTATTCAATAACCTAACTACAACACACCAAACACCAAACCACACGCTTAGCAAAACAAAACCACCATCAGCCGACAAGATTTTACGGACAAGAGTGTCACGCTGGGTATCGTTAACATTAGCAACGCTGGGTTAGCGGCCAAGCCCAAGCCACCAGGCATGCTAGTCCTGCTGTGCGCGAGCCGCTGGAAACGCCAAAACCACCCTGTGATCACAACAAGGATCTTTGTGACCTAGGGATGTGTTAATGATTGAGGTCCAAGGGAACTGTGGTACCCAGACCACTATGTAGGCCCCGTCCAGAACTCTAATTTCTGTCTAATTGGAAACTGGCCACTCTAGGACATTGTTTGGTCAATTTAACCAGGTCAGGGTGAACTATTGATAATAATGTCACTTTACCTGGAAAAACAAGTTCATCACAGTCGGGGTCTAAAATTCACTTTCTGAATTTGGTGTTTTTACTCCCGAGTGGAATTGACCAATAGTTACGGAGGTTATGTTTTCACTCCTGTTTGTCGGTTAGCGAGATAACAACAAACTAAGCTTGGTGGACAAAACTTGGTGGTTAATTATGGGCCATGGAACAGTTGATTTGATTTTTGGCACGGATCAGGATCTGTATCCGGATCCAGAGGACTTTTTGTTGTGGCGGAGGTATCTGCTGAGGGCCCTCTAGTTTTAATATGTAGTCCTGACCCGTGTTGTGGAGAGAAGCATCTCTCCTGGGTTCTGGGATGTACGGTATGTCCAAGAAAAACAGGATAACTGGAGTAGGACCAAACGCACCAGGGTCAAAGTAGATTAAACCCTGAAGTAGATTAAAACCTATACTATATATAGAGTATGGACAATAATCCACATAGCATGAAGTGGGGGGGGGGAGGTGCATCTCCGTTATAAGTGGCGTACACGCTGTCAGATTTCAGATCTCCATCCCCATTACCAGGAGTTATGAATAATGGAGACGCTAATGGACGACGAAGGGACCTAGAATCATACCTGTCTGCTAGGGTTCCGTAACCACCACCATCAGCATCGGACATGCTCCCACACACACACACACACACACACACACACACACACACACACACACACACACACACAGCCCCGGTCCTCCACCAATCAGACGGCCCCGATGACCGTGGCGCGGTGGACAGAAGGTCACTGCAGGTCACGGCAGGCTGTTATTTTAATTATCACCTCTGTGGGGATTTAACGGGACTCTGTAACACCAACCTACCTCAGACCTCTTCTACCAGAACCACCACCACAGGACCCCAGGGGGGGAGGAACCAACACACACACAGACACACACACACACACACATCTGAGTGTTTGTGGCCAGGCTTCACAAACTCCCCTGTTAAATGTTTTCCATCAAGAGGGGCCAGTGTGTCTACACACTGGATTACCCAACTCAGGGTTTGTAAATCCACACAGTTTGGATTGTTTGGCTGCCACTGAAAACAGAAAACAGGGGGGGGGGGCGGCAGCACCCTGGCACCAGGGGTGCCAGGGTGGCTGGAGAGACGAGAGAAAAGCAGAATGTGAGTTGGGAGTATTCCAGTCAGGGAGTCACTGTGTGTGTGTGTGTGTGTGTGTGTGAGACAGAGTGGTTAGTCTGTGGGTAGTCAGACCCCAGAGGAAGAACTGCTGAAACACAGAAAAGCAGAGGAGGAGAGAGGATGACAGTTCTAGAGACAGGAGAAAGTCGTGAGAATGCTGCTTATATAAATGATATATTGGCCCCACCAGAGACTCCACTTTAATTAGGGACTTGTTGGGGGGGGGGGGGGGGCGTTCCTCGGCCTGGATTGGTGGAGACCTAAGGAGTAACCAGGAAGTATGTAGATACATGATGATGTTTGGTAAAGTCAATTGGTCTCTATGGTAACTGCATCTTCCTCTTGGCCATGGCTGGCAGACCTGCCCTGGATACGGCCCTACGCTCTCATCGCTAACAACTTGTTTATGCTACCGTTAGACAGCATATCTGGAAGGAGGGACCTCTGTGTTCCTTCTCTAGGTCTGTTGTGGTTCCTTGTCTTGGTCTCTTGTGGTTCCTTGTCTTGGTCTCTTGTGGTTCCTTCTCTAGGCCTCTTCTCTCTTCTGGTTCCTTCTCTAGGTCTCTCCTGGTTCCTTCTCTAGGTCTCTTCTGGTTCCTTCTCTAGGTCTCTTCTGGTTCCTTCTCTAGGTCTCTTCTGGTTCCTTCTCTAGGTCTCTCCTGGTTCCTTCTCTAGGTCTCTTCTGGTTCCTTCTCTAGGTCTCTTCACTCTTCTGGTTCCTTCTCTAGGTCTCTCCTGGTTCCTTCTCTAGGTCTCTTCTGGTTCCTTCTCTAGGTCTCTTCTGGTTCCTTCTCTAGGTCTCTCCTTGTTCCTTCTCTAGGTCTCTCCTGGTTCCTTCTCTAGGTCTCTTCACTCTTCTGGTTCCTTCTCTAGGTCTCTCCTGGTTCCTTCTCTAGGTCTCTTCTGGTTCCTTCTCTAGGTCTCTTCTGGGTTCCTTCACTTGGTCTCTTCTCTGTGGTTCTGTGAGACTGGAACTAAATGTTAAGACCAATATGATGGCTTTAACCTGCTTTCACTGGGCCCTACGATGATAACCCAGAGATCAGCGGTACCATGTTGTGTTGTGTTGTTGTCTGATATCGATTGATGTTGCCTCTGTAATGTGATGCTGTGTGTGTGGCCGCTGTCTGGGTATCAAAAGGAGGAAGTGTTACATTAAACCCCATAGATGGTCTCATAGACACTTTCTGGATATTATTTAAGGTAGATTCATTTTACTGACCCAGAAGGATCAATAAAATAAAATACTGCATTGGATTAACGGGTAGCATCGCGACACAGCGGAAGGTGGATTGACGATGAGAGGGAATTGAACGTGCGGTCTCTACAAGCTGTACTTCTCACACGGTCAGCCCACTGGCAGGAGTTCTTGGGGATGGCAAAGTAACCGGTTGAACGGCGGTTGAGTGAACCTGGTCTTGAGATGAGGGCTGCCCGGTCAGTTTGAGAGTCTGTGCCCCCGCCTTCTCCTATTGGTGTGCGTTTGCAGGACCTTTATGGGACCTTTCAAATAGCGTAACACATATCTATAGATATCTATTTATAGATATATATATTGGTTAAAAGTCAGCAATCTCCGGTGACCCCCATATGCATATCAGGTGACCCCCCCCACCCCAAGTGGGGTCTCCGACGCACGGGTTGGGAACTACTGTGCTGGAGTGAGACTAGAGTGCATTTAAGACCAGCAGCTGCATGTACTATAGATGCTAACTCTGTTATCTTTACATTAGAACCTCCTGATGGACACCTGGGAGAGGTTAGGGCAGCGCCAGGCAGGCTGGCCATCAAGGGGTGCTAGTCACTGTTAGCTGCTATGTGCTAATATATGTTAGCCTCCATGTGGGCTAGTAGCTGCTATGAGTACTAGTTGCTGTTGGCTGCGGTGTGTGCTAATAGATTTTAACCTTGTAAGTGCTAGTTCCCATTAGCTAGCCATGGCAAGGTGTGTGCATATTTAGGTAGGTTTTAAGTGCTCAGAAATAAACAGAGAACCAAATAAATTAAATAAATTAACACTTAACAAGTTCAACCAATTATCCTGAAACTAAGCGTGTAAGCCTACAGCATCTAGTGCTGGTCTCTCTGAGCGGGTCCTTCAAAGACCGGGTCTAAAGGAACGAACCGCCAGGCAAAGGGAAAGAGATTGAGAGAGAGTGTGTGTGTGTGTGTGTGTGTGTGTGTGTGTGTGTGTGTGTGTGTGTGTGTGTGTGTGTGTGTGTGTGTGTGTGTGTGTGTGTGTGTGTGTGTGTGTGTGTGTGTGTGTGTGTGTGTGTGTGTGTGTGTGTGAACCTAGTAACATTCCAAGGCTTTACATTTCAACATTTATCCTCCTGTTCCGATTGGATAACCAGAGAGTCTGGTTTTTAACGCCAGGAAAAAATAAAAACATTCATTAGAGGCAGAAACAACACACTTTACATTATCATACTACATTACATTATAGATGTATATTAAATTACTGTTTATGAGAGCCGTCTGCTGATATTGAATATTAATCATTAACTCAGCATTAGACAGCAGCTTATCAGAGGGGTGTCCGCTACAACCCAGTGTGCTGCCATGTGCAGCTGACAGCCATGGAGACACGTGTTGTGGGTTCTATTCCCTCCAGGAGGAGATCAGGAACACACGGATCAAGCGTCTCACGCATTGGCAGGCTCAATCACAATAACAATTCCCTCAAGGTTTGTTTAAACATGGACGACAAGGGGAGGATTCTGGGAATTTGATCTGCTGTAACGGCCTACAGAATATCACATGATGTGATATATGATCTATAGCACAGATATAGTGTCTATATATATATATATATATATATAGAAACATGTGTTTACACTCAAAGTAAGGTACCAAAAACACGGATTGATTCGGCATCAGAACCGAGAGCCAGGTAGTCGGTATCACCGCCCTGACCCGATGGTGATAGGTCACATTCACCGACACAACAAACACCTCCCAGACACGTATTATCAGCTCCTCGTCTCCAGGTCACCAACACACCGCACATCCTCAAGGCCTGCATCTGCGTCCCCATGTTATTGGTCCGTCTGTTGTTGTTGTTTCCCGACCAACCGGGGGGATCGCATTTCAGAAACCAGACCCCCACCCTGACCGTAGCAATATGCGGTCACTCACACTTTAACATACAACACAACAACCAGTCTGTAGTTTCACATCAACGCAGGGAACGCTGATGAGGTGATACACCTGGGTGACGGATATCACTACACCCCTGGAATGAGAGAGAGAGAGAGAGAGAGAGATCACACCTGGGTGACGGATATCTCTACACCCCGAGAGAGAGAGAGATCACACCTGGGTGACGGATATCTCTACACCCCTCGAGAGAGAGAGAGAGAGAGAGAGAGAGAGAGAGAGAGAGAGAGAGAGAGAGAGAGAGAGAGAGAGAGAGAGAGAGAGAGAGAGAGAGAGAGAGAGAGAGAGAGAGAGAGAGAGAGAGAGAGAGAGAGAGAGAGAGAGAGAGAGAGAGAGAGAGAGAGAGAGAGAGAGAGAGAGAGAGAGAGAGAGAGAGAGAGAGAGAGAGAGAGAGAGAGAGAGAGAGAGAGTAAATATAGAGATTAATTATATAGAGAGATTAAATATAGGTGAAATATAGGACGGTAGTGTTCAGCGCTAGGTTTAGTGGAACCACTGGAAATAAATAAATAACATTTATTAACATTACTACTCCCTAAGTCACTAGTGTTCCCCAATTGTGTTTTTGTTCCCCAATTGTGCAATGAGTGTTTCCTACTGCCTATTCACTACAATGTTCCCTACCATCTATTCACTAGTTTCCCCTGCTTCCTATTCACTAGTGTCCCCCGTTTCCTATTCACTGGTGTCCCCTGCTTCCTATTCACTGGTGTCCCCTGCTTCCTATTCACTAGTGTCCCCCGTTTCCTATTCACTGGTGTCCCCTGCTTCCTATTCACTGGTGTCCCCTGCTTCCTATGTGCTAGTGTTCCCTACCTTCTACTCACTAAGGTTAGGCCACACCCCCACTTCAGCGGGAGAACTTCCTCCGACAACCCGGGTAGCCGTACAGGTCTTACAAAACAAACACACAAGTCGGAACGAGTTGAGGGGGGCGTCGTCAAAACCTACGTCACACGTGTTATTGGTTCATGAGTTCTTAACCAATAGAAAACCACCACTCTGGAAAAGTGTAGCTAGAAGCTGCAGAGTTCTTGGTATTTTACAGAGAATGTTCCCTGTTAAACAAACTGGAAGTGGTCACCTGATCAGGTGACCGTGGCTCCATAGAATAATCAGCGCAGGAGGTGGTGTCAGGAGGAGGGTCCCGATTGTATTGTGCATGTGTGTGTATGTGTACGCGTACGCGTACGTGTGTGTTTGTGTATGTGTACATGTGTGTGTGTGTGTAAACAAACCGTTGGGAGAGTAAGTTGCCATCTCAGCTGAATGAGCTAGTAGTTCTCCGGAGACTATAAACTATAAACACAGGGGCAGTAAAAAAACAGACCGAGAGGTCAGGGAAATTTGTTTTGTGGCGAGGTGCGATGATGTTTGCAGTGTAAATAACAGATATCGGCTGTAAGGTATCGGTTCAATCCAGACGATATTCGGAAATCTGACACCACAGAGCTCCAGGGACCGAGCGAGTTGACTTTAATTACACACTACACAGCTACAATTAAAGTGTGTCAGCGGCGGTTGTGCATTCAAACTACAGGAAAAACCGGAACGCATTCAAACAGCTGGGACACGCCTCCCCTACCCTGTAGTCGAAAGACACACGGCAGCGCCTCCTCGCCCCGAGGCTTCCGGGCTCTCTCTAGAACACCCTCTACAGGTTAAAGGTCAACATAGTGTTCCCTACTTCCTAAAGTGTTCCCTACGTCCTAAAATGGTCCCCTACTGCCTATTCACTAGAGTTAAAAAGGAATTCTATTCAGATTCCGATGTGGAAAGATGTATTACCACAACCTTACTGGGGAATTTGATATAGATAATATATACTTATAAAGAGTCTTAAGAGCCTAACTGAGGCTCATTTCACATTTTCATTTCGAGACTTAAAGACCCTATTGTGGCCACGCCTGACTCCAGGCGCTCTAGTAAACCATCACCCTTCACACACACACACACACACTTCCTCTCCTTCAGAACTAAGTCAATACAGTGATCCTGGATCAACAGGCTGCTCTGGTCCAGGGGGAGGATCTACAGCTGGAGGCACGTGGGTCCTTTCAACTGGGATAGCAGGTGGATCACAGAGGACCACACCCCCTCTCCTCCTCTCACGGTCTCCTCTCTTCTGCCCTCCCTCTCCTCACACTGTTCTTCCTCTCCTCCATCTTCTCTTCTTCCCCTCCCCTCTTCTCCTCCCCTCTTCCCCTCCTCCCATGTGGACGATGTTATTGTGTGCTCAGAGCAGCTGACAGAGCGATCAGCAGGGCTGTCCTGTTGGCCCCAGACCCCTCACCAGCCGCACCGCTTCAGGGGGGGGTTATCCATCCATCATCCATCCAACCCCTGACACCATTATGAACCTCTTTGATCTAATACGGTGAATACAGCGATATGACCAACCTGCAGTAGGCAGACCCGCCAGAACCTGAGGACCTGAGGACATTCCAACGTTTAGTCGGTTTAACCGTTTCCTGTGTCCAAGTTTTGGAGACAAGGAGACCGAGGAGCTTCCGGCCACAACTCCATGCACGGTCCAAAACATTTGACAGATTCATCGATTCGCAAATCCTCTCTCTCTCGCTCTCTCTCTCTGCTAAACCTGTAGAGACCAGAACAGGAGATACCATGAGATTCCAGAGTGAGAAACCACGTCTCTCTCTCTCTCTCTCTCTCTCTCCCCCCCCCCCCCACCCGACATCCGTCTCCACCCGCTGAATCACACCTTCCTCCTCAAGGAGAGGAGACGCTGAACGTGTCAATGTTGTATGTATGTAACAACCAGAGGTTTCCCA
>CM051020.1:16045021-16120021 GCA_027704905.1 Muraenolepis orangiensis | reverse complement strand
CCCGGATCCACATCACCACCATGTAGCTGAGGGCTGGCGGGAGGGCGGAGACATGATGTTATAAGGACCACTGCGGATCTCCTCCTGGCGGCTGGACGCTCCTCGAACTTCACGCAGAAGAAAACAGATTGAGCAATAACCAGGTCCTGGTCCTGGTGCTGGCGCTGGTCCTGGTGCTGGTCCTGGTGCTGGTCCTGGTCCTGGTCTCCCGTTCACACGAACCGCCGCTTGACCATCGCGTTACACATCAAACGCCGCCACCTTCTTCTCCTCCTCTTCTCCTCTTCCTCCTCTTCTTCTCGTGCTGAAGAAGCGATTTAATGTTGTCGTCGGCGTCGCGCGCCGCCCTGCCTAGGAGAAGAAAAGCCGTTGGGCTCGCGCCAAGCACGCTGCTGCGAGGGGGAGGGAGGAGCGAGGGAGGTACCGTAAAGTCTGAACGACCTGCGCAGTATCTTTTTAACATGGTTGACCAGAGGAGCCGGTATGCGCAATATCATTCTATCTCAGATTTACACAAAATAACAATATTAATTATTGTTAAAAATGTTTATGGATATATACATATTGTTTTTATGGCACGAATAAAACCCTGTGCAAAAACAGTAGCGCCTGTCTATTGTTAATCAGTATGTCATAATGTCTATTCTTATAATAAGATAATTCATATGACAATGGGCATGTCACTCCCCTGTAGGTCCTTATCTAACAGGAATATGTTACAATAACATGATTAATATGATAACAGGCCTGTTCCTTACCTGGAGGTCATTTTTATTTACCATTAAAACGGCAGCGTTCTAGTGCAAGCTGCTCCCCTCGCGTTACACCGCCCCCTAGTGTCCATCGACCTTCTACAATGCTATTATATAAATATATACAATTATACAATTACTGCAATGTAATTTATTGAGTAGTAGACGATGGTGAGGCCAAATTGAACTATTCTTCGTCACCAGCAACATATATCTACATAGCTTCGTAAGAAAATTAGACCCAATGTTCCTTCAATATTCGACTCAATGTTCACTCAATTCTAATCTAATCAGACAACGTCCGTCTAAATACACGTAAAGGAAAATGTGTAGTGCCGTAGTTCTCCACACGGGAGCACTGTTCTAGACAGAAAGACCTGAGTCACTAAAGTTGTGATGCGCTGCCTGAGCAGATTGTGTTGGTAGATGACTCAGCCCTCGAGAGAGAGAGCGAGAGAGAGAGAGAGAGAGAGAGAGAGAGAGAGAGAGAGAGAGAGAGAGAGAGAGAGAGAGAGAGAGAGAGAGAGAGAGAGAGAGAGAGAGAGAGAGAGAGAGAGAGAGAGAGAGAGAGAGAGAGAGAGATGACTCAGCCCTCAAGGGAGAGAGAGAGAAAAAGAGAGAGAGAGAGATGAGAAAATGTCTACTCTGACACAAAAAACAACAGTAGACAAGTTATTTAATGTTGTAACAAGGCTTGTTCAAGACAGAAAGACTGATACCTTCTATATAACAACATGTTTGGTGTGTGTGTGTGTGTGTGTGTGTGTGTGTGTGTGTGTGTGTGTGTGTGTGTGTGTGTGTGTGTGTGCGTGTGTTTGCATATGGGTCAGTCACCTTTGAAATGGCGAGTTTAAAATGGGGAGTAAATAACAGTTGGTTGTTCATCGGTTGATCATTGACAGACGAGGCCGTTCAATAGCATCGTGTAGTTGTTGTTATATATTATAGAAGATATACCAGCGTCACCTTCAACACACACATACAAACACAACTATATACAATACCCGACACTAAAGCGGTAAGGAGCGTTCCCGCCAGCAGGGGTCGCTGTTCCCCAGAGGTTATTATGTCTGTGTTATGAAACCAGTTTCAAACAGAAACAAAAAAACATGTTTTCGAGACTTTTTAATTGGAAAAATATTTCATTACAAAGTGCAAATTAGCCTCTTACAAGAGTTGATATCACAAAGTCCTCGAGTCCCGCCAGTTACAAATATTACTTTAGAAAGTAAAATGACAGGAGATTAACATAACAAAAACCACCCAGAGCACCAGGGGTGTCATGGGGTGTTGATGGAGCGGACGGTGAGGAGCGTGGCGCCCCCCACGTGGTGCAGCATCCTGCGGCAGTGGTCCATCCGGGCCGTGCTCATCACCTGCTCCAAAACAACATGGAGGATGACTTGGGGTTAAAGGGGCCATTGATAAAAAAAAATGTTATCTGTACAAATCATTTAAAAAAAATAATAAGAAGAAGAATACATCCACAGAGCTTTTAGAAAGGTGGGGACTAAAAGGAATATAATAAATATACATGAATTAGGATTGGGAATTAGTCATGGTAAACATTTTTGACGGGTCCGAAATTAATGATTCATTTATCTCTGGGTAAGATGTCGACTGGTTCCCGCTTCTCACAAGTGCGGTCAACAATCGAATTACGACGTTGGTGTCACGTGGTGTGTCTGTGTGTGTCGTACGCCATCATTCCCCCTGTGTCAACTGTTGCACCTTAATTTCCCTCGGGATTAATAAAGTAATCTGAATCTGAATCTGAATCTGAAGAGTCCACTGGTTTGCCAGTTGCCAAAACTGCCAAACCAGTGGACTGGACTGGAAGAGCGGGAGGGCGACACCTAGTGGCCGAACGTCACCACGGTTAGACCCGTTTACCAAGAGCCCCTTAAAGTGGCGTCTCTTACCGTGGTGAGCCTCGGCTTCTGCATGCAGTGGATATACGGCTTGGGGTCCGCCTCCATTCGGTCTTCAAACATCTTGTAGCACACGGCGCAATCCATCAGAGGCTGGAGGAGAAAACATGTATAGACAATATGTAGTAATTTGCTCTGCTTGTACACACAGGCACACATACAGGCAATATGTCAACAACAACAACCACAGTCCTCACCCGGTCGGTCCTGAAGGGGCAGGCGGTCCACTCGGTGGACGCGGTGCTCTTGGAGCACCTGGTGGGTTTGAGTTGGAACCGGTGGAACAGGCTGGTGGTCCCGAACCCGGACTGGAACCACACGGTATGAACCACATGGTATGAACCACACGGTATGGAACATCGGATCTTCACTAATAACACCATACGGACCTCGTTGTTTTAAAATGTCGTTTTCACGACATTTTTTTCATTTAGCAGACGCGTTTTTTTTTTTTCGTCCAAAGCGGACTGACATGTAAATGAGAAAAGTGTATTGGACTCTATTAGGAGTTAAATGTTGACCGATGTAATCCTCCCCAAGTGTACAGTACAGTCGTCACGGATAAGACCTTTTTAACCTTGCGTGCTTGTGGCCTACATTTCATTTATTATATATTTTGAATTATTTATTTATTTATCTGCCACAAACAAAAAGTCATTACGGTCATTAATAACCAATACTATAATACCAATAATAATGTCCACGAAATGGGACATATGCAAATAATGCCCAGAATACCTGACTGTCTGACATGGAGACGCTCTGGAAGAAGAGGTAGTGCAGCTGCACGGTGGTGTGGCTCTGGAGCTGCTTGAAGACCTCCTCCACCCCGGCCCGGTAGTCGGGGGACAGCCTCTCGAAGGCCTCCTGGCTGTTCCCCGCGGGGGGGGCCCCAGGAGCCCCCACCACCCCCCCCATCACCACCCCTAGGACGACCAGGACGACCAGGACACACACACGCATGGTTCTCCGCTCTGTGTCCGCGAAGCTCCTCGACTGAGGAGTCCCTCACCCGGGTCGACGGGGATAAACAGTCACCACAACAAGTCCCTACAGGCCCCTCCCTCCATTCCCTCTCCTCCCTCCCTCCCTTCCCTCCCTGTCTCCCCCGTCATAACACACCCACTCCCCCCCCGGGGCTGTTCCCGTAACCGCTTAGTCTCAAGCTGAGAGACGCATTTCTGAGAAGTTATTTACATAATCCATCTTCATGGTATTGTTGGAGGACTCTAGGACTCTAGTTAGGAGCGTTATCCAGTAGTCTTTATATGTCTCCACGATGGAGATAAGGCTGAAGAGGAGCTGGTTTCAATTGAATGGAAAAGAGGAAATGTCCAAACACATTTTTCTTTTACAGTCAGACTTTATTGAATGTTTGTTGGACTGTTTTAATGTGAGACATTTTGGCAGCAGAATAGAAAGGAGCAGATATAACATTTAACTGAACAACAAGGTCAGTTTAGCGTTTTAAAACGAGGGTTTAGGACTTAGGTGTTCAGTCCCCGGTGGAGGCCAGCAGGGTTGGCGCTCCGTTGCTGTAGCTCATCTGATTACAGTGGTTCACCCTCACCACCCTCATCTCCTGACACACACACACACACACACACACACACACACACACACACACACACACACACACACACACACACACACACACACACACACACACACACACACACACACACACACACACACACACACACACACACACACACACACACACACACACACACACACACACACACACACACGTTAACATTCATTTAGCAGCCACGTTTGTCTAAAGCAACTTCCAATAAGGTAACTCAACAGACAGACAAGATAACTACCAGTCACCATAATAATATAATATACACATCAATACGTTACATTACAATAAGCTCATTCAACAGGCAGACAAGAGAACTACTAGTCACCAGAAGTCAGAAGTTCATTTTCTCCCTAACAAGCCATAATAATATAATGTATACATTCATATACACATATATAATAACATAATATATGACACATTACATTTCCTTCCTAACAAGCTATATTAATATAATATACGCATATATAATAACATCATATATAACATACATACATACATTTCCTCTAAGAGCAGAACCAGTGTTCAGGTAAAAGTACAATAAGTTGTCTCTAGACTTGAAGCAAGAGACTCGAGAACAACAACAACAACCCATCGACAGGAGGCCGTCCCCCCGGGGGTTACCACCGGGAAGGGGGTCCCCCCGGGAGGGGGTTACCACCGGGAGGGGGCTACCACTGACCTGTGTCAGCGTCGGTTTGCGGACGCAGTGGAGGTAGGGCTTGGGTGTAGTCTCCACCGCCCCGGCGAAGGTCTTGTAGCACACGGCGCAGTCCATCAGCGGCTGAACGAACCGAGACCCGAACAACACACAAACACACACACACAGTCCCGACCACCCAGGGTTATCCTTCATCCTCCATAATCCGAACCCGGTTCTCCGGGTCTGGAGCGGTGATCTGTCGGTACTCACCCGGTCGTTCCTGAACGGACAGTTGCTGGTGTCCACGGTGCCTCTGGGACACCGTGTGGCCTTCAGGTAGAAGCGGTGGTAGATGTAGGACACGTCAAACCCGGGCTTAGAGTAATAAAAAAAAAAAGGGAAAAAAGCGAGTATTACGAGTCGTAGTATTGATCAGTCAGAGCGTGACGGTGTAGAAGTTACGCTTTGCGTAAAAGCGCTTTATGAACGCAGTCCATTTACGCGAAAAGTGTATTGAGCGATAAGTTGGCTCCGTTAGTCGCCTACCTGGATGTCGGATTGCGACAGGCTCTTGAAGAACAGAAAATGATGGTTGATCCCGACGTGAGAGTTGAGCTTTTCCACCGCCAGGTCGACCCCCTTCTTGTAGGTGTCGTTCAGCTGCTCGTAGGCCTCCTGCGCCCCGCTGGGGAGTACCAGGCACCCCGCAGCGAGGAGCCAGCACCACCACACGGCCGCCATGTCTCTCTCTCTACTAGACCTCCAGCTCGCTCTACTAGACCGGGATTCCAACTACCACCGCCCCCCACCCCCCGGCCCACGGGAACAACCCGTCCCAGATGAGAACAACAGGCTCTTAGGCAACATTGGAACCATGTGATGATGTGAGGGATCGAACCACAGGCTGCGACTCAGACAATAAGGGAAAATAAGAGTCGCACAATCCGGCAACTTTATCCTTATTTCCAACTATTATTCTTTTTTGGAACTATTCAGGTTCACTCGGTAAAGTCCTGAAGGTCTTCGCATTTCTACGTTTGGCACTCGAATCCACCAGAGGTCTGACGCCCCCTACGGTTGGTTCTGGTACCACAGCGAGGTTCGTCACCCCCTGCCGGTGGGAGTGCCCACACCGCCCCCCAGGAGACCATCCTCCCCCAGGAGACCATCCTCCCCCAAGAGACCATCCTCCCCCAATAGACCATCTTCCCCCAGGAGACCATCCTCCCTGACTGCTGACGGTTTCATTTGATGGTTTCAACCAGCGGACTGACACCTGACAGTACTGTCCACCAAGAAGACAAAACACTGTTTGTTTTTCTCAGAATCAAACTTTATTGTAAATTGTCGGTCTTAATTGTATTTTGTGACGGTGTAAAAAGAATCGGCTGAATATAAAAGAGCGTCGTCGATATATGTAGTGTTGAGAAGCAGGACCGGTCTCCAGGTCAATAGAAGGGTGGGTCGTTCCTCACCGGGTCGGCCATCCCTCCTGGGGCCCCGCTGCTGTAGCCCATCCGGTTACAGTGGTCCACCCGGGCGTTCTTCTTGGCCTGACACCAAACACACCTTCAACATTAGCCTCCCGTGACCCGGCGGTGGGAATAGGACCGGGGAGTCCCGCCAGGTGACGGGTATGAGCGCGGGGTACTGACCTCGGTCAGCGCCGGTTTGTGGGTGCAGCTGACGTAGGGTTCGGGCCAGGCCTGGATCGTCCCGAGGATCGCTTTGTAACAAACGGCACAGTCGATTTCCGGCTGCGTGAAGAAAAACACAAACAGATACCCGACGAGTCTCGACAGAGAGACCAATTATGAACGGGTTGGATCTCACCGGGAGGATGAGGAGGAGGAGGAGGAGGAGGGAGGGGGGGGGTGACTCACCCGGTTGGTTCTGAACGGACAGTTGCTGGTGTCCACGGTGCCTTTGGGACAGCGTGTGGCCTTCAGGTAGAAGTGGTGGTAAAGGTAGAGCACGCCAGAGCCAGGCTACAGACAAGGAGAAGGTCTGAACAGGAGGACACACGACCAGCGGGTTGGAAGGGGAGCGGTGGTGTCGACTGGTCCTACCTGGATGTCGGAGCGCATCAGGCTCTTGAAGTAGAGAAAGTGATGCTTTCCTTTCCCTCTGGAGTTCTGCTGGGCCAGCCCCAGGTCCGCTGCCTTCTTAAACTCATTTGGCAGCCGGTCATACTCCTCCTGGGCCTCGGCGGGCGGCAGCAGAGCCCCAGCGGCCAGCAGGAGCCACAGAAACAAAGCCGCCATCCTCTTTGTCTGGTCTCTCTCCCTCTGGTCTCTCTCCCTCCTCCAACAGACCTGAACCACACACTTCCAAAACAACCACCTCCCCCCTTTTGAAGCCAGCACACCCACACGGATTCCTGAGAGAGGGAGACAACTGAACAATGCACTTCCACCGTTTAACCGTTGAGGTGACGACAGGCTTTCAACGAAGACAAACCACACCACACGTCCAGCAGAATAAATAGAAAATTATCTTTATTTGCCATCGATATTCGAACCATTTATGTACAAGGTAAAATTCTGTCTTTGTATTGCTTTTTTTAAATTTAAATGGAACAAATATAGCATTTACTGAACCTTCACGTTCAGATCAACACAGGCCACACACACACACACACACACACACACACACACACACACACACACACACACACACACACACACACACACACACACACACACACACACACACACACACACACACACACACACACACACACACACACACACACACACACACACACACACACACACACACCCTTCATTACGCCTTTTCTCTTTACATAGTCAATCTTGTAACAATGCATTTGGATAAATGGATGACCCTTTAACTGGACGAGACGGGCCAGGATGGGCCCGAGGAACACCACCCAGGTACAGTAGACTCTGAAGCCAAACAGATCTTAGTGCGACTCAAAACCATAATTTAATCACCACTCAAGCCTGCGCTGTTGGCCACCAGATTAGTGCCAAGATTGTCGATATAACGGTGTAGAATTTTGGTAAAAGCAACGTGTGTTGCTAAATAGTTTGTAACCAGAGACACACGTACAATAAAGTTATGAACACAATGTGGAATGTTAAAAATAAAAGACAATAAAAAGCATTTTCTTTTCTCCTTCATTTTTGAGATGAACGAACTGATCAACGTTCCGACTAACACACTCCCATCACTCGGTTTGGCACTCTAAAGTCTAAACAACATACACAGAAGTAGCACCCTCCCACTGACAAAACTATGTTTTAATTCACCAAGTGAACAAGTCAGAGCGTCACGCCACAATGGCTTAAGGCAACACAAAAATACCAGGCCCACAAAGAAGCGATTTGATGGAGCTACGGCAGACGACTTGTTTGGACGAGCGTTACCGATCCAGTAACCGGTGGGCAGCCTGACGCTGGAGAGTTTTGGTACAACAGCAATGTTTATGTCTCCCCCTACTGGTGGGGTGTGTGTACTGCGGCCCCAGTCCCCCAACACGGATAATATCCACTTCAGCTTATTGTCACTAAAGCAAAGCCACACAGCTAGCTACTCTATAGCTAAAACCAACGAATTTGACGCCAGTTAGTTTGCATATAAATAAGGTTTTTCGTAAAAGGCAGCAACGTTACATTAAACATGGGTCACAGGAGGATAGATTTAGAAGGATAAACAAAGGTAATTAAGGCAACAATGATTTAGTTTAGAGTGAGTATACGAGTCCGACCGGACGCCACATAATTATTACAAACATCTGTTAACACACATGAACGGAAATGATCTGATTCTGTGTCCTTAGAAAGTGCTGGAAGCTTCCAGTGGCTGCGGTCTAAAATAAGGCAGATCAAGGCAGGAAACTTTCTACTCCTAAGGCGCTTGGTGAGTTCAAATCAGTTTGGTAACAGAGGAATGTGTCTAATCCATTTTATAATCCTAGTCCGTTGTTTGTGTTGCTGTGCACTCAGGTTTATTAGTAAGACTCCCCTTCTATGCTAATGGCTAATGCAGAGGAAGGTTTGATTGGGTCTTGAATGCGCTGGTACTGAACTGAACCCATCGTCGTGACCTACGACCCCGCGGCATCTGCGGAGCTTCGTCCAATCAGCTTCTGGTCTCACAGAACACCGGGCCCCAAGGTTTGGGTTTATCTCTCCTGGAAGTCACAGTGCATTCTGGGAAAGTGAGTCAGACTCGGGACTCTCCCAAGATTGGTTGTTGAAGCGGGATTGGTCGCTAGACTGGCATGTGCATGGTGTCGTATTCGTCGTGACCCTCCCTCTCATCAAACTTAGGCTCAGCATCATCAGCATCCAGCTAGAGAGAGAGAGAGAGAAAGATGGTATATTATGGGATGCATGTAGTGGATCCATAAGTAGACCACGGAGGGTGTATTATGGGATGTACTTACACAGATCATCTCTCTGGGGGTGAAGATGCGGGGCAGAAGGAACATCTTGACGGGGACGGTGAGGATGAGGACGAAGGGGAAGGCGAGCGACGCCTCGGTCGACATGACGACCCACAGTGCGACCAGACACACCAGCTGGATGAGGGTGAACAGGTGCATGCGCAGCGTTCGCACCTGCGGAGGACAACACCGTGACCACCCAGACTCACACCTGGGGTTGCTGCGGTTACCTTGCGGGTTACGCAGGTGATGCGATGCTAAGCGGTTGCCGTGGTTACGTAGGGCGCGGTCCGGGTGGCACTACATGATGTGATGCTGAGCGGTTGCCGTGGTTACCTTGCAGACGTAGGTCTGGTCCGGCTGGTACTACGTGATGTGATGTTGAGCGGTTGCCGTGGTTACCTTGCGGACGTAAGTGCGGTTCGGGTGGTACTACGTGATGTGATGCCGAGCGGTTGCCGTGGTTACCTTGCAGACGTAGGTCTGGTCCGGCTGGTACTACGTGATGTGATGCCGAGCGGTTGCCGTGGTTACCTTGCGGACGTAGGTGTGGTCCGGCTGGTACTACGTGATGTGAGGCCGAGCAGTTGCCGTGGTTACCTTGCGGACGTAGGTCTGGTCCGGGTGGTACTACGTGATGTGATGTCGAGCGGTTGCCGTGGTTACCTTGCGGACGTAGGTGTGGTCCGGGTGGTACTTGGGGGGCATCAGCAGTAGCATCATGCGCTCGGTGAGCTGGATGCCGTTGAGGGACATGACGCCCATGTAGAGGAAGATCCCAAACAGGACGGCCAGGGGGATCTGGCGGAGGAGGTCCCCGATCACGATGGACAGGCCTGGGAGGAGGAGAAGGAGGAGGAGGAGTAGGAGGAGGAGGAGTTAACTACAGCCTCTGGGGCCACTTCATGGTTTCTAAAGTAAGTCCTCCATGTTTTGGATTCAACCGTGAAGCAAATTAATTATTTATAAATCCACCACACTGAACAAAGTCTCCTGGATCTGCAGCTAAATCCAATCAATTGTTCTTTAGTCCATAAGTAATCTAACCACCAAGTTTTCAGTTTTCTTGCTTTACAGACAAACAGGCAGCGGTGAAAACATAACCTCCGTAGGTAACGATCAATATAATCATCACCATAAGACGATACAATATGAATAAGAAAAACCACGACAGGTAGTCACATGAACTACAGAGGGAGAAGGACCACCACTCACCGACCAGGATGGCCACCAGCAGCCCGGTCACCCTCTGCTCCTTGACCTCCTGGATGCGGGGCTTGTCTCCGGGGGCGACGGCCTTGCTCATGACCGTGAGGGCGTTGGCGTGGGTGACGGAGCGCACGGTGGCCGCCGCCATCCAGGGAAGGCCGAACAGCGCCGAGAAGCCTCCCAGAACCACGATCAGGAACAGGTCCAGATGGAACCCAGAACCCTTCACCAGCATCCTCTCCTTCTTACTGACAATCAGCCTGCAGACACACAGACACACAGGTAGAGATATACAGAGAGACAGACAGAGGTAGAGACACAGAGAGAGAGAGAGAGAGAGAGGGAGACAGAGAGAGAGAGAGAGAGAGAGACAGACAGAGAGAGAGAGAGACAGACAGACAGAGAGAGAGACACACAGAGAGAGAGAGAGAGAGAGACAGAGAGAGAGAGACACAGAGACACACAGAGAGCGAGAGAGAGAGAGACACAGACACACAGAGAGCGAGAGAGAGAGAGAGAGAGAGAGAGAGAAAGAGTGAGAGAGCTACAACCCTGGGTAAACATGACGAGAAGGTCATAATTCAAATCAGAATATCGAGATCCCGTCTCACAGTGTGTCTGGTGCTTCAATAGTCTTCATCAGAACAGCATGGACCCTTGGTCCCATGGTCCTGGTCTAACTCACGTGGTGATCTGGGTCTCCATGAAGATGAGGATGAAGACCAGGAGGGCCGGCAGCACGCAGGCGAACATCATCCAGATGGGGAAGGGCTGGTGGGTGCCCAGAGGGTTGATGAACCAGCCCCTCTTGTCTGGACTGGTGACAGAGAAACCATTGGGGACACTCAGCTTCTACAGGGGGGGAGAGAGACCGGGGAGAGGGGAGGGAGAGACAGACAGGGACGAGGGGGAGGGAGAGACAGACAGGGACGAGGGGGAGGGAGAGACAGACAGGGACGAGGGGGAGGGAGAGACAGACAGGGACGAGGGGGAGGGAGAGACAGACAGGGACGAGGGGGAGGGAGAGAGAGAGACGTCAGATTGAACCGCAAGGTCATGTTAGTAGGTAGTAACGTAGATAGTAAGTTAGTAGGTAAGTAGGTAGTTAGTAGGTTAGTATGTAGTTAGTAGGTAGGTTAGTAGGTAGGTAGTTAGTATGTTAGTAGGTAGTTAGTAGGTTAGTAGGTTGTTTGTAGGTAGGTAGTAGGTTAGTAGGTAGTTGGTAGGTAGTTAGTAGGTTGGTCGTAGGTTAGTGGGTAGTCAGTTCGTAGGTTAGTAGGTAGTTAGTAGGTTAGTAGGTAGTTAGTAGGTAGGTTAGTAGGTAGTAAGTTGGTTAGTAGATAGTTCGTAGGTTAGTAGGTAGTTAGTAAATAGGTTAGTAGGTAGTTTGGAGGTAGGTTAGTAGGTTGTTTATAGGTAGTTAGTAAATAGGTTAGTAGGTAGTTATTAGGTTAGTAAATAGGTTAGTAGGTCGTTTGCAGGTTGGCCAGTACCTGAGTGTAGGTGTCCTTAACACAGAAATCCACCAACACGGTGATGAGGATGGCGATGGGTACTCCAAAGTCTCCAATAACCCTACGGAACTGAACACACACACACACACACACACACACACACACACACACACACACACACACACACACACACACACACACACACACACACACACACACACACACACACACACACACACACACACACACACACACACACACACACACACACACACACACACACACACACACACACACACAGTCAGACCACCCCTCATCCTTCCCTTCCTGTCAATCACACAAGGCTCCATTTCTTCTGCTTTACAAATAAAAACGGTAGCACACGTTAGCTACGGCTGTGCTACCATGTGCTACCGGGCATGCTAATGAGCTAGCGTGCGTTGCCAAGTGCCCGTCTCACCCTCCCGGGGAAGAAGGCGCTGTTCTTGAACTTCCGCAGGTAGAAGGCGATGAAGAATGTTCCCGCCATCAGCACCAGGGACAGCAGCGCTGTGTTGGGCTCCCCCAGGACCTCCACCGAAGTGCCGTTACCCAGGGCGAGCGCATCGTTACCGACCGCACTCAGGTTCCGGAGCACCAGAGAATCAGCGCTACTGTTGCCTAGGGAACAGCGCTTCAACGGGTGCTCGTTGAAGATCTGTACGGGGAGTCAATAAATATACAGCCAATCAGAGAGACACTGATATAATCACATCCAATCAGAGAGACACTGATCGAATCACAGCAAATCAGAGAGACACTGATCTAATCACAGCCAATCAGAGAGACACTTATCTAATCACAGCCAATCACAGAGACACTGATATAATAACAGCCAATCACAGAGACACTGATCTAATCACAGCCAATCACAGAGACACTGATCTAATCACAGCCAATCACAGAGACATTGATCTAATCACAGCCAATCACAGAGACACTGATCTAATCACAGCCAATCACAGAGACACTGATCTAATCACAGCCAATCACAGAGACATTGATCTAATCACAGCCAATCCAAGATAATTCATCAGCCTCCAGATCAGACTTTGTTATGGAAACTTCAGTACTGAAACAAGTTCAACTACCACTCACTTCTACCACACACACACACACACACACACACACACACACACACACACACACACACACACACACACACACACACACACACACACACACACACACACACACACACACACACACACACACACACACACACACACACACACACACACACACACACACACACACACACACACACACACACACACACACACACACACAGGACTGAGAGGTACACATTCCACCAGCCTGGCTGGAGGTAAGACCTGGCCAGAAGGAGCTCCAATTCACGGGCCCCGAGCTGAGACAACTATGAGGAGGAGGAGGAGGAGGAGCATACCCTAGCCAGCTTGATGAAGGTTTCGCAGATGAAGATGAGGGAGATGAGGAAGGAGAAGATCTCCTGGGTGAAGCGGGAGACGAAGCGGACCAGGAAGCTGCCCTCTAAGGCCACCATCACCGTGACGATGACGATGAGCCAGAAGCCGATCCAGACCCGGCCGGTCAGGTACTCCACCTCGTTGGCCTTGCAGAACTGGAACACACACGACAGAACTCAGAATCAAACGGGTCAGATCTTTGGTTCGGTGGACGTCTCTTCTTGTCCGTCTGATGTCTTTTTCCTTCAGCCCAATGCATGATGGGATATCTGCTGGGTTAGTGACCGTCGGTGGTACTCTACTCCTCAGGATGCATTGTGGGATACGATGAGTGCACTCTACAGGGGATGATAATTATCTAACTATACATTCAGACAGCACTACAGCACGGAGAACTCACTGTGTAGTGAGGAGGGAGTGATCCGAGGAGCTAGGTGGTGTACTCACGGTGTAGAAGGCCTCCTCAAACACCAGCAGGGGTCCTGAGAAGCCCACCACCAGGAGGGGCTGGGCCCCCAGCAGGGTGAACACCACGCCCTGCATCGCCGTGGAAATGATCAGCTCAGACACACCGATCAGACCCTCCGTCTTCTCCCCTGGACACGCCCACACAAACCAAACTTTATTTATAGTAGAGTGCAAAACGGGAGTCCGATGGCAGAGAGAGCACGTGTAGAGACTGACCCAGCAGTCCTCCGAAGGTGATGGCGGGGGAGAGGGCGGCGAAGTAGATGAAGATGACGGCGGCCATGCACTGGACGTTCAGCGCGTCCTTGAAGTCACTCAGGTACTGGGGGTAGCGGCGCCGCACGTCCCGGACCAGACCGCCGAACGGACTGCCCGTCCTCGCCAGGGGGTCGTCCTCCTT
The DNA here is from genome assembly GCA_027704905.1 of Muraenolepis orangiensis. Taxonomy (NCBI): domain Eukaryota; kingdom Metazoa; phylum Chordata; class Actinopteri; order Gadiformes; family Muraenolepididae; genus Muraenolepis; species Muraenolepis orangiensis. The sequence continues at coordinate 16,105,675 of CM051020.1, read as the reverse complement.
CCTGGGAGGCTTCAGCAGCGCCTCTGGAGGAGACCAGGAGAGGAGACCAGGAGAGAAGACGAAGAGAGGAGAGATAAAGAGAGGAGATGAACACTCGAAGAAAGGAGACGAGGAGAGGAGACAAGGAGAGGTGGCATCAGTTTACTCTCGTTTTATCATTTAGTCATGGAGCAGTGATGACCAACCTGTGGGTTGTGGTACACTTTAGAGATGTTGCAGTGGACCTTGAGTAGTGAACCCCTGATTCAGCATTTACACCCGTTTACCGTCCAGTTGCTCAGGGGGAGCCCCGTCATCTCAATGCAGTGGACCGTGTTTGGGTTCTGGTGTCTGGATCGGGACCGAGAGACTCACCCTTGTCCTCCATGCTCTTGGGCTCCAGCAGTTTGACGTCCTGCTCCTCCCTCTTGCGGAGCATCTCCCTCTGGAAGCGGGCCACCGAGTGCAGCAGCTCGTCGCCGCCCATCTCGGAGGGCGGCAGCACGATGCTGAGGTCCAGGAAGCTGTTGATGGCATTCAGCAGGTCCTGCCGGTCATCAGCCAAGTAGGCCGCCTCGTGGAACAGCTGGCCGGGACCGAGGAGGAGGAGGAAGAGGGGTCAGGGTGGAACTACTGTGGAGTCACACCGGGTTCACACCGGGTTTACACTGGGTTCACTGGATCTGGTTCAGAGTCTGGACTAAGGACTAAGCCGCTACTTCGTGAGTCCCTCCCACCTTGTCAGACATGAGGGTGGAGATGGAGCGTCCGATCTGGTGGTAGTCCATGTTGGTGCTGGGCGGGCCCAGCAGGACGAACAGAAAGCGGACCGGCACCGGGACCTCCAGCACCGAGGCCAACTCCACCGCCTCCTGCAGCCGGACGAAGGCCATGGTGGGCTGCTCCAGGAAGTCCACGCTACCTGTAGAACCACAACAACAACACAGCTCGGTACACTACAGGACAACCGACCAGAGTACACGGAACAGAGAACAGACGGACGGTTGGATGATGTGTGGTTGGGAGGTTGGGTGAGCTGGACAGATGGTTGGGTGAATGACTGGTTGGGTGGTTTCCAAGCAGATTTTCTCTGTGGAGGACAGAGGACGGAGGACCCACTGACCCACGAGGACCACCGTGGCCTCTGCATTTTCCGGGATCTTCTCCAGGAGCTTCAGCTCGTGTTTGGACTTGGAGCGATGCATCGACCCCAAGGAGGACTCCTTCGCCTGGGAAAAGTACAGGAAGACATCAGGACTACAGTCAGAAAAGTACAGGAAGACATCAGAACTACAGTCAGAAAACTACAGGAAGATACCGGAACTACAGTCAGAAAACCCTAGGATCTTGGACCAACCTGCACATCACTCTTCTCCATGTCGATGCGTAGCTCTGCATCCCCGGGGACTGTGGTGGAACCCATGAGGGGGTCTGTGACGGAGGGCTCGGCCGGGTGGGGGTGGTGGTTGGAGGCCTGGTGGTGGTGATGGTGGTGGTGGTGGGGGATCAGGCTGCCCAGGCTGGCAGCGGAGATGTTCCTGGGGAAGTGGGGAGCATGCTCCTTCTCATCGCTCGGATGACTGGAGAGAGAGAGAGAGAGAGCGAGAGCGAGAGAGAGCGAGAGAAGAGAGGGATGGGGGGGCAGTGTTAGCAGGAGGAAGAGAGATCACATCAATTACATAATTTGTAGTCCTGGTCTGGTGTTACTGGTCCTGATCTAACTGGTCCTGGTCCAGCTGGTCCTGATCTAACTGGTCCTGGTCCAGCTGGTTCAGGTCCAGCTGGTTCTGGTCTAGCTGGTCCAGTTACCTGTGTTTGAGCAGCAGGGCCCGCAGGACATTGGCCCGGTCCTCAGCCTTGATCTGGTCTGAGATGATCATCTGCTCCACCACCTGATGAGCGATGCCTGGGAGACACTTCTGTTCCAGGTCCAACAGAACCGCACCTGGAACCATTTAGAGCACAAAAAGACAACGCTCAAGACTGGGGACGCTCACAGAACAGCTGATTATTTACCTCCTCACCCACTCTCTCCCTCCTCAGCCACTTTCTCCCTCCTCACCATCTCTCTCCCTTGTTGTCCCCCCGTCCCTGGAGGACACAATTTCCTATACTGACAGGTTTTTCACCTCCTCACTCTCACCTCTTCATCCTTCCCTGCCCCTCATCATTTCCTACTTCCCTTCCTCCTCTCCCCTCTCCCTTCCTTCCTTCCCTCTCTCTCTCTCCTCCTCCCCCTCCCCTCCCCTCTACTCATCCTCCCTCCCTTCCCCTCTTCTCTCTCCTCCTCACCATGGGAGATGGTCTTGCGTAGCTCCAGCAGGGAGCGGAAGGAGAGCGAGGCGACGTGGGGCTTCCCCCAGCGCTCCGTCTCCTCCTCCACATCCTCCTCAAACTTGATCCAGCGAGCGGTCTCCTTCCACTGCATCTCCTGGTTCTTATCCATGGTGAGTTCATTGAGCTCCACAAACACCTGGACACACACACACACACACAGTGAGTGAGAGGTGGTACCGGTGAGAGAGAAAGCGTGCACATCCAAGTTTGTGCTGCAGGCGGCCAGGAAGCAGTGGTTAGGACACACACACCCACACACCCACACACCCACACACCCACACACCCACACACCCTGTTTACTGTGGAGGAACGTGGAAAATACCTTTCAAAATAAAAGCCTCATAGCGTGTGGATGTTAAACCAAAGAAATCTCAGCCAACGCGTTTCACTGGGTTTCGGGTTATTCAGGCTCAAACAACAACAACAGTCGTTACCTGGTAAGTACCGCCACAGTCACAAACCACCCACAACCCGACCCCCCGTCTGTTCTGAACCATCCGGAGGCTCTAGGACGCCACACCATGCCCTGACTACCAGACCACGCCACACACAGACCCGGCCCCCCGGGGGGGGGGGGCGGGGCCTCACCTTCTGCTGCCGCATCGTCTGAAACTCGGAGAGCAGCTGGGCCCCGGTCCGAGACGCAGAGTGGTACAGAACCACCGGGACGGGCTAGGGGGGGGGGGGACGGAGCGACAGGTGGGACAGATGATGGAGGAGATCCAGAGACCCTCCACACAATCATCCTCAACTACTACTACTACCAACTCTGAGCTCTTACCTGTCCGTGGGTGTGTGTTAATAAAACATGGCTCAAAGTGTCTGGTTACCTGGGCTCATCTCTCTCTCGCTCTCGCTCTCTCTCTCTCTCTCTCTCTCTCTCTCTCTCTCTCTCTCTCTCTCCCTCTCTCTTGCTCTCTGTGTGTGAAAGGAAAGAAGTCATCCATTCATTTTTAATGGTGTCCAGGTCTCTGGCAAATCCCCCACAGAAGAGGAGATGGAGGAGAGAAGGAGGAGAAGATATGAGGAGGCAGAGAGAAGAAGGAAGAGAGGAAAGAGCGAATGAGGTGAGAGAGGATGAGAGGAGAGGAGAAAGGGTCTGTCTAAAAGAGTGGAGAGGGGGCGTGTCCAAGATAGTAGAGGGGGGCGTGTATTGGAAAGAGTAGAGGGCGTGTCCAAGACAGTAGAGGGGGCGTGTCCAAGACAGTAGAGGGGGCGTGTCCAAGACAGTAGAGGGGGCGTGTCTAAGATAGTAAAGGGGGCGTGTATTCAAAAGAGTAGAGGGCGTGTCCAAGACAGTAGAGGGGGCGTGTCTAAGCCTGTCATTTTCCCGGATCATCATTATGCGGCTAATCAGATCCTTCGGGTCCTTTTTGTTCCATCTTCAACACTTCTGTCCATCAAACAACAAGTGATGTTTAACCCCTTCACGCTTTCATCAGTGTCTCCTACTGGAGAACGCATACTTGACACTAAATCACAAACATCCCATCCGCCATCAGGAGAGTCTAAATGTGTATAATAAGGATGTAAACGGTGTGAACGTTGTAGTTGCAGTTGAAAACAACTTCTGTTGGATCATGTATATGTATACACATAGACATATATACATCCACATGTATACACATAGACATATATACATCAACATCTATACACAGAGACATATATACATCAACATCTATACACAGAGACATATATACATCCACATGTATACACAGAGACATATGTACATTAACATGTATACACATCCACATGTATACACAGAGACATATATACATCCACATGTATACACAGAGACATATATACATCAACATCTATACACAGAGACATATATACATCCACATGTATACACAGATACATATATACATCCACATGTATACACAGAGACATACATGTAAGTCAACATATTGGAGATGTCAAGACATGGTGTCTACGGTAGCGGACCCCCCTGGTTCTGCCGGGTTCTGGATCTCTCACCTCGTGGGGCGTGTGGTCCTGCTTGCGGCTGCGGGTGCTGGGCTCCTTGTGGTCGTTGCCTGTGTGGACCACCTGGCCCTTGGTGCTCTTGCGGACCAGGTGCCTGCGGACACCGGGGACATCCTCGAAGCGATGGCCTGGATAGAGGACACACACGCTGAGGTGAGGAGGAGGGAGTCTGCTGTAGGCTGGACAAAAACCTCTCTCCCTCTCTCTCCCTCCCTCCCTCCCCCTCTCCCCCTCCCGAGACAGACAGCTAATGTAAATAAGTCTCTGTCTGTCATGCTTTCCGCGAGGGAGTGGAGCAACCCATCATAAGTCACCTGGCTTGGCCCCCCGCCCCCTGATGTGTCAGAGGGCCAAGCAGGTGTAACCAAATACAGAGCTAAAGATAAAGCCAGATAAAGCTCCACAAACACAAGATAAAAAAACACTCCCATGTCCCTCTGCTCCCGCCCTCCCTACATTTGACCCCACTGAGACGATAACTAAATATGATTGACAGGCGAGTCGGATTCCCCCGAAGCAATCAGGGAAGAGATGCCTCAATGGGTGAGCAGTGAGCCTCTTACTCTTGATGCCGTCCAGGTCGGCGGAGGCCAGGGTCTGGGCCTCGCTCTCATCGGTGGGGATGCGCTGGTACTTGGCCTGCTCCGCCCCCGTCATGTTGCCCGTCCGCCGGCGCTCCTGCAGGTCGTAGCTCCGGCCGGTGGAGGACACGCGGCCCAGAGGGGCGTGGTCCGTCTCCGCCTTGGCTGGGCCGGGGGACGTGGCTGGCTTACTGGGGGAGGGAGGGATGGAGGGGAGGAGACGGAGGGGAGGAGGAGGGAGAGACGGAGGAGAGGGAGATGGAGGGAGAGATGGGGGGGAGGAGGGAGAGATGGGGGGGAGGAGGGAAAGATGGAGGGGAGGAGGGAGAGATAGAGGGGAAGGAGGAGGGAGAGATGGAGGGGAGGAGGGAAAGATGAAGGGAAAGATGGAGGGGGAGATGGAGGGACGAGGAAGGAAGGAATAAACGACCAATCTTCACGGACATAACTTGATTTGTATTGTGTCTAGCAGAGCTGAGGTGTTGTGAACTACTAATAAATAATAAACAAACAAACAAAATCACTAACCTTGTTTTCTATGTCCAGCTGTCTAGTTTTTTTTAGAAACTTGGTTCACGTTAAAGCTTTGTGAGCATTTTGGACGACAAAGTCCACTGAAAGAGGAGATGAGGAAGAGAGGCAGCCACCGAGTGGGAAAACTCCTGAAGGATGAATATCAAACCAGCTGGACCTAGACCAGGTGTCGGGACTGGTTCTCCTGAAGACTAAATCTTTGATCCTTCGGCTCTTTGGTTATTCCAGAAGACACTTTGAGTAGTAGAAGAAACTAGTAGTCCACCCTAACACCGCTACGCATCAGGGTGTTCGGCGGCTCCGAAAAGGGTCCAAACACAGTCTGGGACTAGAAGAGACGGACCGACCTGTGTTTCGGGTACCGGAGGACAGGGGGGTTTCTATGGCAACGGCTGATATACGGGGGAGGTTATTGGGTCTGGTGGGATCACACGCAGCAGGCCCTCTACATGCCGGGGTCATGGTAACCCCAACGGCCCAATCGGACGAGCTCCTGAGCGGCTCTGGGCCAATGGGAGCGCAGTCGCCGAGCAGACGGGGTCAACTTTTCTCGAAACACGAAATGTTACACAACAGCAGGTTCACCAACATGGAGACCGGAGAGAGACTTCTCTCTTCTCAAACCAGTAACCATGAACTAACCGTGTGTTCCTGAGTGTGCAGATGTGTGTGTGTCTAATGTAATGTGGGGTGACTTTGAAGATCGACCAATGGTGCGTAAGAAAGGAGGGGCCTTAGCCTCTATAGCCTATCAAAGATCAACTTCAACATTCCACACTCATAGGCTGTGTCCAAAACCAATTCATACTGCCTGTACTGTAGCGCTGTCTGAATGTATAGTGAGAATTATCATCCCCTGTAGAGTGCACTCATCGTATCCCACAATGCATCCTGAGAAGTAGAGTACCACCGACGGTCACTAACCCAGCAGATATCCCATCATGCATTGGGCTGAAAGATAAACATCAGAAGAGATGTCCAATGTGTGTCCAAATGATGTCCAAATGACCTCATTAACGGAGACTCCAGTAGTGTCCCAAAGTGTTTAAACTATATAGTCCTCTACATTGAACTACTAGAGAGGGAGTAGGGAGTAGGGAATGAGGGAAGGATTTCACTATGTAGTCCTCTACATTGAACTACTAGAGAGTGAGTAGGGAGTAGGGAATGAGGGAAGGATTTCACTATATAGTCCTCTACATTGAACTACTAGAGAGGGAGTAGGGAATGAGGGAAGGATTTCACTATATAGTCCTCTACATTGAACTACTAGAGAGGGAGTAGGGAATGAGGGAAGGATTTCACTATATAGTCCTCTACATTAAACTACTAGAGAGGGAGTAGGGAATGAGGGAAGGATTTCACTATATAGACCTCTACATTGAACTACTAGAGAGGGAGTAGGGAATGAGGGAAGGATTTCACTATATAGTCCTCTACATTGAACGACTAGAGAGGGAGTAGGGAATGAGGGAAGGATTTCACTATATAGTCCTCTACATTGAACTACTAGAGAGGGAGTAGGGAACGAGGGAAGGATTTCACTATATAGTCCTCTACATTGAACTACTAGAGAGGGAGTAGGGACATTTCAGGACTCACTCTGTGGAGGTGGAGTCATCGGTCTCGGTCCGGTCCGCCCCGGACTGGGGCACGATGCTCAGGTCACGCACCACCTGGGGGGTGGTCGGGGGGGCGGGCCTCAGGTGGGGGTCCTCATAGGAGACGAAGAACTATGGAAAACACAGGAAGTGACCGTTGAAGAACAGCTTGAAAAGGCCTTGAGATCACGAGAAGGGCCCGATGAAGTTAGTGGGTGTGGCTTGGTGTGGGCGTGGCCGGTGTGGGCGTGGCCGGTACGAGTGTGGCTTGGCGTGGGCGTGAGCCAGGAATGGGTGTATCTTGGTATGGCAGTGGCTCGGTTTTGATGTGGCACGGTGTGGGTGTGAGGCTTTGTGATGGTCAAGTCTCCATCATACTATTACAAAAAAATGCTCTTAAATTGACTTATTTCATCTTGAGCCAAGGAATGGTAACATAAACTATTGTCTGTGGATAAATAAATATTCTTTAAAATGATTGCTGACAAATATTTGAGGGTGCAATTCAACAAAAGGTTGGAGATGGAACCTAGTACCTTCGTGCTGGGAGTGAACCCCCTAAGCCATCCCTGTTCAGATCAGGAGTGAACCCCCTAACCCATCCCTGTTCAGATCAGGAGTGAACCCCCTAACCCATCCCTGTTCAGATCAGGAGTGAACCCCCTAACCCATCCCTGTTCAGATCAGGAGTGAACCCCCTAACCCATCCCTGTTCAGATCAGGAGTGAACCCCCTAACCCATCCCTGTTCAGATCAGGAGTGAACCCCCTAACCCATCCCTGTTCAGATCATAGTGAACCCCCTAACCCATCCCTTCAGATCATAGTGAACCCTCCTAACCCATCCCTGATCAGATCATAGTGAACCCCCTAACCCATCCCTGATCAGATCATAGTGAACCCCCTAACCATCCCTGATCAGATCATAGTGAACCCCCTAACCCATCCCTGATCAGATCATAGTGAACCCCCTAACCATCCCTGATCAGATCACAGTGTAACTGCAACCCGAAACCCAGCGCTGGCTGACTGACATCATGAAGTATTCATAGAGGAAAATATGGTCACACAGACCAGGTCTGACAGGAGGGTCCAGGACTGTGAGAGGTCAGGGGTCAAACCCCTACCCAGGGGTCAAAAGTTAAACAGATGCATAGTTGATACACAGTTGTGGGGACTTGAATGTATTCTTGGTCATTGTAATACTATAATATTAATACTAATAATAATACTATAATAGTAATTAAGTTAATAGTTAATAGAAGAGGGTGTTAGGGTGAGAGATGAGGGGGTTAGGGTGAGAGATGAGGGGGGTTAGGGTGAGAGATGAGGGGGGTTAGGGTGAGTGATGAGGGGGGTTAGGGCGAGAGATGAGGGGGGTTAGGGCGAGAGATGAGGGGGGTTAGGGCGAGAGATGAGGGGGTTACCTGCACATCTTGGGCCCCTTCCGTCTCCGACTGGGAGGTGTGGCTGTCGGGGCCCTCCTCCTCCTCATCTTCTTCATCCTCCCCCTCCTCGATGGCCCCTCCCCCGGCGGTGCCGCTGCCCTTATGGTCTCGCTCCTTCTTCCTCTTCTTGCTGCTCTTCTTCCTGCGACCGTCCTGTGGCAGCTTGGAGAGCGGTCGGTGGATGTGGTGCGAGGAGTGGCGGTGGTCTGGGGATGGAACACGCACCACCGTGATACACACCACCACAACAACAACAACAACAGCACACCGTCCAGAAGACACGGGCGCCTGGGTCGGCGGACACTAAGGAGGTAGAGCAGACCGTCTGGCAACCAGAAGGTTGCTGGTTCGATCTCCCGGCTCCTTCCTAGCCGAGTGCGGAGGTGTCCCTGAGCAAGACACCCTAACTGCTCCTGAGCAGCTGGCTGTCTCCTTGCATGGCTGACACTGCTGGAGGTGGATGAATGTGTGAATGAATGTGTGTGAATGTGTGTATAAATGTGTGTTTGGATGTGTGACTGTGAGGCTTGACTTTATGAATGCAGTCCATTTCCCATCATATCCAGCTAGAAACCATCTGGTCCATCAATCAGAGTCGCAGTGAAGGCCCAAGTGAACCAGTGTAAATGTATTCTGTTTCTGAGAACCCATGGCGAGTGATGCCATCATCATACGTAGTTCTTGTTCCCGTTCCTGTAGTTTCCACTGTTTATAGCGTATGAAGATATAATCAGTCTGAGAAGGTTGCGGCAGCTTACACTCTATGTCTTCCTCGTGGTAGTTGCGGTGCTGGTCGTCGGGGACGACGGAGGCGGGGCTCAGGATCTGCTGGAAGCGCTGGACGCCCAGCGCCTTGTTCAGGTCATCTTCCTCCTCCTCTTCCTCGGGCCGGGGGGCCGCACGGAGCGACGAGGACGAGGACGGGGCCTCGGGCTGCAGGGAACACACCGTGACACACCATGAATTAAACTAGCTCAAGAAGCGCTCCTGTGCTTTTAATATGAAACGCTACTTTACCACAGGCCATCCAAGATGGGAGGAGGCTATGTTTTATAAGCTGCCTGTTTGCAAGATAACTCCCAAGATAAGGTGCCGACCCGGATGTGTGAGGTATGCGCTCTACTGAGGGCCCGCTTGTTTTACTTGGCTGTTCATAAATCAATAAAATGTTTTGTTAAAAAAATAATTAAGTATATGAAATGTGAAATTTGGATATAATGTAATATAAAATGTTATGTTATGTTATATATTTTAAATGGAATGTGAAGTGTGTTTAAACTTGGGAACAGACAACCTCCTTCTTGTTGGTGGGCGCACTTCCCATAGACCGCCACCAGAGGGCGCTGCGGCGCAGAGAATCTCCCACCGCAGCCGAGCAGCGGATCAAATGTTGCTGTGGCATGACAAAGGTCAAATTAGCCCGGTTTAGAAACCACGTAACACTTGCCTGCTTTGATGAAATAGCTTTTTATCTTCATGAGTCAGGCGTGAGTTTGATTAGTCATTACAAGCAGTTTCAAAATTGTCACTAATTGTGAGTAAAATCGTCATCGACACCAGCCTACCCAGTGGACTGTGCCAACTGGTTAGGGTTATTTATCCATCCCTTCAGCTGATGCTTTTATCCATAGTGCGTACAGATGCGTGCCATTAAGGAGCGAGATGGGGGTTAGGAGGTCATCTTGCTCTCGGACTAATAAAGGTTAGACTGCAACTGGCGTTGGGGGATCAGGGATCGGGGAAAACACCCCAACCGGACTAGACCTGCAACACTGCTGTTTGTTTGGACAAGGAAGAGATGGAGGAGGAGGAGAGCAGGAGGAGAGCGGGTAGATTCATTCTCACCCGGCACGTCTGCTAGCCCCGTTGCCGTGGATACCGCACGTTGCCCTTGGCGCCTGCCCTGACTGCCTTCTGCGGCAGACGCAGGGATGGGCATTGCTACGGTAACCTAACCTCCCCCCCACAGAGAGCGCTCTCATGGAAACCCAAGACCTGGTCCCAATACTGAACTCTCCCCTGGTGGTGGGTAGGAACACTACCCTCTCCCCTCTCTCCCCTCCCCTCCCCTCTCGTCTCCTACTCTGTCCTCTCCTCTCCTCTTGTCTCCTCCTCTGTCCTCTCACCTCCACTCTGTCCTCTCACCTCCACTCCTCTCCTCTCCTTCCCCCTCCTCCTCCCTTCCCATTGAGGTTGTTCCAGGACCCCCTGGTGGTGGCTGACGGAGAACAGTGGTTTCACATACAGAACCCTACAGTGGTCCAGGTTAACCTCCTGACCTTCACATGTTGACACGTTAGGGGCCGGTACCTGCAGCCAACCTCATGGGGTGTTTCCATAACATGAGGAGAAAATCCTATCAAAATATAGGCGTGGCATCTGGATCAGGTGTTATGGAAAGGAGATCGCAAGGTAAAAAGACACTAAATCTGTACTTTTAAAGGCCACGACAAAAACATGCTCTTGTGATGATGATGATTGCATTTTGATTAAAGAAGTATTTTTCTGCAGGAAAGTAGGGCTTTTCATAAAACAGGGCTTTCTGTGCAGCATAAAAGCACAACAAAAATTGAAATTGGTCCTACATGACCAGAGAACAACAGTTGGAACAACAGCCCTAGAGAACTGGTGCTACATGACCAGAGAACAACAGTTGGAACAACAGCCCTAGAGAACTGGTGCTACATGACCAGAGAACAACAGTTGGAACAACAGCCCTAGAGAACTGGTGCTACATGACCAGAGAACAACAGCCCTAGAGAACTGGTGCTACATGACCAGAGAACAGCCCTAGAGAACTGGTGCTACATGACCAGAGAACAACAGTTGGAACAACAGCCCTAGATAACTGGTGCTACACGACCAGAGAACAACAGCCCTAGAGAACTGGTGCTACATGACCAGAGAACAACAGCCCTAGAGAACTGGTGCTACATGACTGGTGCTAGATGATTTCAGAATCCTCTGGATGTGACCCATGTGACTTTTTATTTTTTAAATGTATTATAATTTGTATTATTATTATTATTATTATTATTGTTAATAATAACGTGTGCATAGATATTTTTATTATGTAAGTCTGTTTAATATGTAAGGGTGACAAATAAAGGAATTCCGACAGATTCATGACAGTATCATTTGCAGCTGAAAAAAGCCACACACAATGTTCGCAATCGCGATCACCCCCCCCCCCCCCCCAGTTGGACTTCACGCGATCACCCCCCCCCCCCCCCCCCAGTTGGACTTCACGCGATTACCCCCCCCCCGTTGGACTTCATGCGATTACCCCCCCCCCCCTCCCGTTGGACTAGAAAATGTATACTCCAGGAGGGAATGGGGAGTAAGCATTCCATTGTACTAGCTGCATATGGAAAATACAAATCTTGAACACACAAGACAAAACATGCTAATCCAATTTGTAAATCAATCCATCAGAAATAGAAGTATTCAAATATCTCCAAAAAAAATTCTTCCATTCCCATGACCCACTGGGAGAGGATGTGTTGACCTTTGACCTGTGTGTAAACACACACACCCAGGTGAGAGTGAGAGAGGGGAGGAGAGAAAGAGAGAGAGAGCAAGCGAGTGAGAGAGAAAGAAAGAGAGAGAGAGAGAGAGACTCAGGTTTGGCTGCTCGGCACACATCCAATGTTGACCCAGGGTTCGATTCACCGTAAAAACTAACAGGCCTGGATCCAGCAGACACAAGTAGGTATTCACCTGACCTCTGACCTCAAACATCAGCATAGCTGGAGGTCACGGGAGGTGGACAGCACACTGTAGTGTAGATCATATTTATTTATACAATATAAATCCTCAGGCTTACATTTCATATCCTTAAACCACAACCTCTCACTATTTAGCCATTCAAAAAAAGAAATCACCTACTCTCCTATTCACTACCGTCCTAGTCTCATGTACACTACCGTCCTTGTCTCCTATTAACTACCGTTCTAGTCTCATGTATCGTCCCCGTCTTCTGTCCACTACCACCCTTGTCTCCTGTACACTACCGTCCTAGACTCCTGTACACTACTGTCCTAGTCTCATGTACACTACCTTCCTCGTCTCCTATTAACTACCGTTCTCGTCACATGTATCGTCCCTGTCTCCTGTACACTACCACCCTCGTCTCCTGTACACTACCGTCCTAGACTCCTGTACACTACCGTCCTTGTCAAGCTGTTTTACTGCTTGACAGATCACGGTTTCACGGTAAATCTCTGGACATGGGAATGATGTGTGAGACACCTTCAAAGAGGTGAAAGATTCTCCACACAACTCAACCATGATGTCAACAAGCCCTGGTTGAAATAATGACATAATCATAAATCATCATCATAATAATGATGATCCTTGATTGGCCGATGACTAGTCAACAATAAACCTGAAAGCAGGTGGGTTAGCCGTGAGAGGAGTCTTACCTGGGTCATTCCAGCGCCTGTTTTCACGAGACTCACAGACCCTGTTTGTGGCGATGGCGAGGTGTTAGCGGCTTGACTACCATGGCAACAGTGTGAGCCTGAATCAGGGCGCTGCTATTAAGAGTGGCGAGCTAAGGTGGCGCGAGCAGCCAGCGGCGATGCTAGCTACCTGCGCTTATCAAACCCTCGTGACCGCTGCTTTTAAGTGTGTGTGTCCCTATCAGCACACACACACACACACACACACACACACACACACACACACACACACACACACACACACACACACACACACACACACACACACACACACACACACACACACACACACACACACACACACACACACACACACACACACACACACACACACACACACACACACACACACACACACACACACACACACAGTTTTCAAGGGACACGGAAAAGAGGAAAAGAGATGTTCAAACACGCACACACAATAAGCCGCTCACATTTCCACTTGGGGACATGGAGCTCAAATATTGACCGAGGTGCTCTGGGTCCATCAGCCTTGAAGGACACACGCCTGGGAGAAGGTGTGGCTGGCAGTGCGTGTGTGTGTGTGTGTGCGTGTTTTGTGTGCATGTTATGCAAGTGTGAGTAGTGAGTGTGTGTGGAGTGAGAAGGACAATTGCTCCACACCATATGATTTAGTGGATACTTGAGGTTCAAACACTTCAAATAAACAACCACTACATGTCATGATGACCACGAGAGGCAGCTTCACAGGTGACCTCCAGGTGACCTCCAGGTGAATTCATAAAGTCCCCTCAAGAAAAGACTTGGGTAGCAGGTGACTTTACAAGCAGGTGCCTTTACCAACAGCTGACTTTACTGAAAGGTGACTTTACAAGCAAGTGACTTTACAAGCAAGTGACTTTACAAGCAACAGTTGGAAGACTTAATTAACAGGTGACTTTTCATGTCATGTCACCTCATAACTGTAGTCGTTCCCGAGTGTCGGCTTGCACGGCATATAACCAATGCAGGGGCCATGGCAACAGAGTGTGATGTCATGTGACTGTGACATGTGACGCCACTCAGACCTGTCAATCATCACGGCGACCCTTCTGTTAGTTTTACTAACAGATTCAGGGGAATCCAGAGTTCCCATTCTGGATTTGGTATTCAAGTATTCATCCCATTTGTTTAGCAAAGTGGATGTTTGACTTGTTAGTACACATATGTTAGTACACATATGTTAGATTTAAACAGATACATTATATAAATGTTGGACGGGAGTCTCTCTTTAAACTCACAATGTTCATCATCTCAATGTCTTCGTTTTTGAAGTATGTACTCTAAAAATAACAAATCATTATCATGTTGCTATTATAGTGACTGTGACGTAGTGTTGCTGTACATATCTGTACCACTGGGACTGTATGTCCTCTATAGCGGATGTGTGGACGTGTGCGTCCCGTGAGCTTGGTCTCAATCCTCCAGTCCTGCAGAATCAGCAGGGAGATGAGGGTGCATGTGGTCGATGATGCAACACCACAAGAGCCCAGGTTCCTTCTCAACTATAAACACTGAAGGCACCAACATGGACGCCCATGTTTGGTCTTGCACACAGAGAAAGAGAACATGCACCGTTTATCAGCACTATGGTGGGCTTTCAGACAGCAGTGAAAAGAGAAAAAAGCAAGGAGTCCACACTGGAGTGTGTGCGTGCGTGTGTGTGTTTGCGTGTTTGATTTCTCTTCTAGTTTTGTTTTCTTGTCTCAGCCATCAGCAGGCCCCCCCCCATCTATTATGTAGTCAGAGATTCCCACAGAATCCAAAAAAGGGAATCTGGAAGATGAATTCCACTGTATTTATCTTTCTCTCAACACCGTGTCCACTACGTCATCAGAATGTGTATGTTTAACCTCCAAGTTCTGCTGTGGGCTTTTTCAAATGGAGAGGGAAAGTGAGGCTAGATTTGAGGGGTTATCAGCTACTAAAAGTGTTCATGCGGTGTGATTAAGATATGTCCAACAGTAAAGTGGGAAGAGATTAGGACGCTTTAGTCCATGTTATCACTCCTACAGTAGGAACCCACAGAAGCCCACAGACGCCTGCAATACTAATATTTGGGGTTTCGTCGTCTCCGGACCACGACGTCTTTATCTTGTGACGGAGAGATAGAGGATGATTGTGAAAGCATAAACTATGAGGACGGCTATTACCGCATGCCAAGGGTCACGGTGATGCTACGTAAAGATAAAGACGCTAACCATAGCCTCTGTTTTTAGTGTCCTACACTCATCTGGGAGTTGGCGATTATTGATGAATATTTTTTTTGAAGTTCTGCACAAGTCTTTGGGTGGTGTAAGTGAACTGTAGTGCGGTCGTCTATCACGAGTAGCGGCTGTAGGGACAGCGTAGGGAAGTGATTAGGGCAGCTAACAGACCGCCTATCTTAATAGTCAACACTTTCACCATCAACACAACTTTTTGTCATGTTGTGAACTGGAGAGTTGATTGATTATTGATTATCTAAGTTTTAATAGTGCACGGCATCTACGGACGACCATGGTAACCGGACCCTGGGACCGTACCTACTGAGAGACAAATCACTTCACATAATCAACTTTAATTAAATACTAACTCTACTTTTTACCATCCAATTTATTCTCACACTTCTCAAAGCAACTGGCCAAAAGATTCCAAAAAGCAGGTAATATTGATCATATTGATGATATTGATAATACTGATAATATTGATATGCAACGACACATGGCAATAACCGCTCCGCAGAGATCGAAACTTTTAATTGGGCACAATAAAGAATCTCCTTGCTGTTGATTGGTGGAATGTCCCTGGAGACACATTAAACCACCACCACCAGCAGGGAGCCCTGGGCCAGTAAAGACACTATGAGACCACCGGTTAGCACACCTGGTGACTACAGGTAATGGGTGACATATTAGAGGGAGAGACGGCGTCTGGGCGGAACCCAATGGCGTCCTCCGCTTTGTGTTGTTTCAGAGGCAGAAGTCTAGAACTTTACGGAGCTCAATTCAGACTTTAAAATGACCTTCTGGACTGTGATTCAGAGAGCTCCTCTCCAGATGGTCACACAGCGCTGACCTGGTCTGTAGTTCTCTGATGGCTCTCTGCCTCACTTGTAACACCACTTTGGATAAACTTGGACAAAATGTAAATGCAAAAGGCTATACAAATCCACTACTAGATGAACCGCAAACCAGAGGTCATTCATAGGTTAACGTTAAGCTTTTTTAGTCATGTTAAAACAGGAAGGCGCTATTTAATAATACGCCTGACAGAGCCACTAGGGTTCTCAAATCAAACCGTGTGGATAAACCTTTAGCTGGAGAGTCCTCTGTGATGGAACCGCGTGAACTCACCTTCAGCGTGTGCAGGAAGTCCATCACCTTGTCAAACATCCATCATTGGCTAAATATAGGAACGGTGTTAAACGTTTCACAACTATTCACAAGAATCCCCGCTGACTACGTGCATAGTCTCTCCACCGCACCTCTCTCTTCCCTGTCACATGACCCGGGTCGCTTCCTTGGAATCAGGAAGTCCTCATCGACCATGTTTCAAAATGATGGATGTTGAGAATCCAAACAGTGTTATCTGAGCCGCGCATGAGCTAGTATAAACACATTGTTGTTGAGGAGATAATTATTAACCCAGAGCGGAGAAAGCTGCGAGAGAGACGAGAGGCGGTAAATGAACCTCTGAGCTCTATGTCCGTTAACGTAGATTAACTATACGTTACTGGGACTGGAAATGTTCCTTGACAGGCGCAAGTTCCTATAGACATATCCAACAGGCAAATGGGCAAATTAGCTTTATTTACATCCGAGTCGGTCAGTATTAAATACTGTTAAACATTCACAGGCTTGAAATAACTGATGATTTACTTTTGCGTCATTGAGTCCTTCCTATAATCCAATAGTGGACAACACTCCCTTCAGTAGGTTTCAAACCTCAACGTCCGGAGGAGAACTAGGTCTAGTTATCAGGACCGCCTGGTCCTTGGGCACTCCACAGCGCTGCCCTGGCCACCACCATGGGATTGAGCAACGCCCGGACAGGAAGTAACAGCTAGCCCGAAACGCCAAGCTCAGTGAAACTCTCGGGCACTTCCTGTATCGGAGCTGCCGCCGCTGGTTGGGCGGAACTTCTGTGGCTGGCGTGCCAACGTTCTAGAATGAGTTCTAGAATGAGTTCTAGAACCGTCCACCGTGTCAGAAGGCCTTTGATTGTACACGTTCCTAACCGGCATTTACATTACAGGCTACCTTTACCAAGCGCTTCATTATTTGACCAGAATGAAGTCTTTTAATGCATGTTGCCAATGTTCTCTATTTAACACAAGGGTTGTTTTGTATGCATGTATTTATTATATTGTCTCAGTCCGTCTTCTCAGTTTTGAGAAATTCAAGTCAAAGACTTTCCCATAAAAGGATCTCTGTGAGGACTACAGCCTGAACCTCTCATGTTTACCCTCACTAACCGTCACTCATCCCGGACGTTTATTGAAACAAAACTGGAATAAACCAAGAGCAAGGCGGTGAACTGTACAACCTTTGACCTGCCTGGCATCCGTCCACATGTGACCCCTGGGGGCCAGAGTGTGTGGTCAGGAGAGTCTGTGGTTTGTACACAGAGCCCAGATTTCCACAAGGAACAGCAACAACAAACCAAAACACACAACGAGATGCCAGGCGAGCGCAGAGAGAGAGAGAGCGCTGAGACAGCAGAAAACCAGAGGGGGGGGAAGAGAGACCTGATTTGGTGCTCAACGGCTCCAGAGCCTCAACATTACAAAGACCTTCTCTTCAGCCAAGACCTTCTCTTCAGCCAAGACCACTTCCTGTTCCAGAGAGAGAGAGAGAGAGAGAGAGAGAGAGAGAGAGAGAGAGAGAGAGAGAGAGAGAGAGAGAGAGAGAGAGAGAGAGAGAGAGAGAGAGAGAGAGAGAGAGAGAGAGAGAGAGAGAGAGAGAGAGAGAGGAGAGAGAGAGAGAGAGAGAGAGAGAGAGAGAGAGAGAGAGAGAGAGAGAGAGAGAGAGAGAGAGAGAGAGAGAGAGAAAGAGAGAGAGAGAAAGAGAGACGAGATCGCACCTGGGTGACGGATATCACTACACCCCGCGAGAGAGAGAGAGAGAGAGCGAGCGCGAGAGAGAGAGAGTGTGTGTGTGTTGATGTTATTAATTCCCAACATGGGTTAGGGTTCCCTAATTCCCCATCTGGGATTTATAAAGTAGATCTAATCTTAGAATAACAGATTGCAGTGCTTCCCACGATGCTAGTCGTGTGTTTATGACCCATTCCTGTTTACCGTTTGGCGGAGAATCATCAATCACCCAGAAAACCAGATACACACACACCCATCTGGGTGATCCAAACACCACATCCCACTAGCTGTGGAGAGCTTCTTTGAACCATGTGCTAAAACCATGTCGCCAAAGCCTCATACTGTGGTAACCGGACACTATATCTGATGTTAAATCAGATCCCCTTTGACCCACGTCTGGCAAACATACACTGTCCATTGGAACAGTCCACCTCATGCGTTTGATTAGGTGGTCAGGCTCAGGACTGGCTGGGAATACACCATAACTACAGTGGCTTTAGCTACAGTGGAATACACCATAGCTACAGTGGCTTTAGCTACAGTGGAATACACCATAGCTACAGTGGCTTTAGCTACAGTGGAATACACCATAGCTACAGTGGCTTTAGCTACAGTGGAATACACCATAGCTACAGTTGAATACACCATAGCTACAGTGGCTTTAGCTACAGTGGAATACTCCATAGCTACAGTGGCTTTAGCTACAGTGGAATACACCATAGCTACAGTGGCTTTAGCTACAGTGGAATACACCATAGCTACAGTGGCTTTAGCTACAGTGGAATACTCCATAGCTACAGTGGCTTTAGCTACAGTGGAATATACCATAGCTACAGTGCTACAATGCTACAGTGGCTTTAGCTACAGTGGAATACACCATAGCTACAGTGCTACAGTGGCTTTAGCTACAGTGGAATACACCATAGCTACAGTGCTACAGTGGCTTTAGCTACAGTGGAATACACCATAGCTACAGTGCTACAGTGTAGCTGTATTCCGCTGTAGCTACAGCGGAATCCACTGTAGCTACAGACACCGTAGCTACAGTGCTACAGTAGCTGTAGCTACAGTGGAATCCACTGTAGCTACAGTGGAAGACACCGTAGCTACAGTGCTACAGTGGCTGTAGCTACACTGGAATCCACTGTAGCTACAGACACCGTAGCTACAGTGCTACAGTGGCTGTAGCTACACTGGAATCCACTGTAGCTACAGTGGAATACACTGTAGATTACTGAAGATAGTTTATCTTGTGTTCAACGGTGTTGGTCTTAGCCCAGGTGTGGCGTGGGTTGTTCTGGTTCGGTCCGGTGTGGTGGACTTACACTGTGGACGACGGATGTCGCGGTGGGGGCGTTGGGCTTGGGGTCTGACATGTCTCTTCAGGGTGGAGGGGCGGGGCGACGATAGCTTCTGGTTCCGAGTGTGTCTTTAGCCCTTCTCTTTCTCACTGGGACTCAGGCAACTTTTGGGCAGCATAACCTGGGAAGGAAACACACAGAACGACAACACGGGTCAACAGGGACTCCATCGCCGTCATCACATTTCACCGCATTAGCGCATAACGCCATGTGACGTCGGTCCAGGTTCACCGGGATGTTGGGGCAAGACAAAACATACTAGGAGTGCGTTTTGATCTTTCAGAATGGGATTAGTGATTGAGGTGCACTGCGCTCTACATGCTTTGTGTGTCAAGTCAAGCCACATATATTTACACAGCCTTCAATCACAGTGGAGAGTCTCGAAGGGCCCTCTGAAGGGCCCTCTGAAGTGCAAAGGAAACACTCAGAGGGGAGAACCCTGGAGCAGGACCACAGAAGAGAGAGTGCAGTAGGTTCACACATATAAAGGCATGGTCTTCAAGATGCACTACAGTTCGGTGTCAATGAAACCAGAGCAGGAACTGTGGTGTCCTGCGTGTCAAGGACAACAAAGTTCACAGAATTCAGGACTTCACAATCACGGTCCTCAACATCCCAGCCGGTACGCAGACACCGCCCCATGTATCGACCAGGGGCTGGGAAAAGCCTGCGAAGGAAAGCAGATCCCCACTGTGTTCTGTAATGCTGCTAGAGGCCCGCGTCAGGCCTCAGGACGCCATTCGATGAGGACTCATCTGAGCCAGTAGGACGGAAGACCTGGGCCCAAATCGACCCCAACTGGCCACAGGACCACAGACCTCACTCCTCAGGGAGGAAGGTAGAAGGTTAGCTTGAGTGTTGAACACATATGAGAAGAAAGTAATGTGTTCCAGCTAGAACACTAATGTCATCTAACTCTACTGCCCTGATGTTCCTGATTCCTCTGTCACACTAGAGGCAGCTCACACAAGTATGCAGAACACAAGTAGCTACTTGTAGTAGTAGTACATTATCCTCAGCCTCACTTGTAAGTCACCTTGGATAAAAGCATCCATTCTTAATAACAGCCAATCTCCCAGCCCTAGAAAGAGATGTATCCTACCTCCACAGGTAAGGTCTGTTCATTGGGCCCAGCAGCCACTGCTTCTCGGGCCCTCCAAGGTCATTAGCCAGACGGATAAGAGAGCTGATAACAGCCACTGTTGACCGGCTGCTGAGCGATAAGCGGTCGTGTGCGGTTTGACCGGCCGTTTTTCCCTCCTGGACATTTTACAAGAGCCCAAAATGACATCTGGAGTTCCCAGGCGCTACGCTGTGGCAGCCCCCTGCTCCAAGCTCCTCTCTAGGATGACATGCAGAGGATGAATATCCTCATGGGATATTAATGGTGTGTGTGTGTGTGTGTGGTATATATATATATATATATATATATATATATATATATATATATATGGGATCACGCACACATTTGACAGAACAGCCAATCAGGGAAGAGGATCAGGAAAACCCAACTTTTGATATAAAAAAAATTACCTTGTCATCAGTCTTTTTTTAAACCATTTAACTGATCAAATGCACATACAACATGTAATAGAAGAAAGGTGGAAAGAAAACATAAGAAGACAAAGAATAGGTGACTGAAGGCATGGTAATCGATATAATCAAATACAATTTTATATTTATAGAAAACAAGTGAAGACCGTGTAGTCGATTTAACCTTTACCTGTAGATGGCAGTGCGAGCACAAGCCTACACAGTTCCTTTTTAGTTAATAACTTATATGAAAGACAGAAGACCAAAACACATGTAGAGCAAATTATGATAAGGCTTCAAGCTCAAGCCATGTCATCATGTCACTACGGCGATAAGTCGACGACAGCCTTGGGAACGGTAACCACACAGTGGTTCACATAGATACCACAGAACCGTAGATTACTACTGCACATTAAATAATCATGGTACAGAACAGAGAAAACCCAAGTGTATAATAGATATACAAACAGACATTTTAAGCTGATACCTAAAAACATCTCACATGTGTCACATAAAAGTCAGTGTTTTGCATGACCATCATGTCACCATGAATCATCACATGGGAATCATCACATGGGGAAGCATCTCCTGGGAATTACTGGATTAACAAAAAGAACAACAAACCAATGTGATATGTCTCATATATAGGGGCACCTGAAGCAGACCTCCTACTCTCTGGAAAGGGGGCGGAGCTCCGAACTCAAAAGAGACCGAGAGACCGAGAGACAGAGAGATAGAGAGACAGAGAGACAGAGAGACAGAGAGAGACAGAGACAGAGACAGAGAGAGAGAGAGACGACAGAGAGACAGAGAGAGAGAGAGAACGATAGAGAGAGACAGAGAGAGACAGAGCGACAGAGAGATAGAGAGAGACAGAGAGACAGAGAGACAGAGAGAGACAGAGAGACAGAGAGACAGAGAGAGACAGAGAGAGACAGAGAGACAGAGAGACAGAGAGAGAGAGAGAGAGAGAGAGAGAGAGAGAGAGAGAGAGCGAGAGAGAGAGAACGACAGAGAGAGACAGAGCGACAGAGAGAGACCGAGAGAGAGACAGAGCGACAGAGAGAGAGAGAGAGAGAGAGAGAGACAGAGAGAGAGAGAGAGAGAGAGATACAGAGAGAGAGACAGAGAGAGCGACAGAGAGATAGAGAGAAGAGAGAGAGAGAGAGAGAGAGAGAGAGAGAGAGAGAGACAGAGAGAGAGACAGAGAGAGAGACAGAGAGATAGAGAGAGCGACAGAGAGAGCGACAGAGAGATAGAGAGCGACAGAGCGACAGAGAGAGAGACAGAGAGACAGAGCGACAGAGCGACAGAGCGAGAGAGAGAGAGAGAGAGAGAGAGAGAGAGAGAGAGAGAGAGAGAGAGAGCGAGAGAGAGACAGAGCGACAAGGAAAGACGGCTGGCTTTCTCTACTGCATTTGTTTTCAATTGTAGCAGGAATATTTTGGCTGTGTGTATATAAACATACACACGTGTGTGTGTGCGTGCTTGCGTGCGTGCGTGCGTGCGTGTTCTGGAAACACTTCAGAAGTGCAGTGGTCAGAATGTAAACCTCCTTCCCCTCTATTTAAAGCAGTAGAGTTAGCGGGTTTCACTGTAACAAGCAGCTTCCTTTAACTAGACCACGTCTCTGCTCAAAATAAAGTTAAATCACAGGTAACGTGTACCAGAGCTTCGTATGCATTCGCGTACATCATGCCGAGATACGGTGCATTTAGATTACGTTCAGACCGAGAAATTAATTTGCAAACATTTAAGATTTGTGGTGAAAAAAGTAAGCCACACCCACATGCCTTTCTAGTAATCAGGCCGCTGCTGTAGTTCCAGAGAGAGAGAGAGAGAAGTGTGTTAAATGCTAAGCAGCGGTGACTGGAGAGCGCTGGCTGTGGACACAACTTTTACCTTTTTACTGCAATAATGGGGGCATTGAATGTCTATCTATCTATATGTGTATCTGTGTGTGTCAGTCGATAATAATATGAATGACAACTACTAGTATGTTTAACATCTTGATTCATCTGGAAAGTAAACCGTGTTTAGGGCAGACATTGTGCCATGATTAAGACACAGACTTTGAATGCAAATAAGAGGCCATAAAAAAAAAAACCTTCAAATGGAGCTTGGTTATGAAAACCAAACGGTCCATCGTTTTGCGCGATTGTAGACGAGACATGCCGTTAAACCGTGGCTAGGAAGCGTAGTTAAAATGTGGTTCTGTAGGACGGGCGGAGTCATTAAGACTAAAATGCTTCTTATATATTTGCCCGTTTTTAACCAAATGACGGTATCCATTCTGGTCAGGGGATACCAGTCATTGAAGAAGAAGAGGATAAAGGAGGAGTAAAGTGAGGTTGAGGAGTGGCAGGTGGGAGGAGGACCTGAAGAAGATGACTGCGGGTGACTCAACATGTAATGGACACCAACTGTGTGGAGGATGGGAAAATGAGTTGCTGCCACCGACCTAAACCACAGGAACACGGGGCATGTGAAAAGTGTATAAAAATGGGATCACTGCACTTCTAAATATATATATATACTGTATATAATCAATAAGGAAAAAACATTCCAACACAGGGGGTTTTGGGCCCCGGGTTCTGGGCCACGTGGGGACCTTGTTGTGGTCCAGTGACCACGGGGCGGGCGGGCGGGCGGGCACGCACACGCACACGCACACGCACACGCACACGCACACACACACACACACACACACACACACACACACACACACACACACACACACACACTACCATTTAAAAAACAGTTAAGTAAGGGGCCTCTTTTTAAACTGCCTGTTAAAATGCCGGACCAAAAATAGTAGCGTTCGTCTTGAGAGGTTAGATGCAATTAAACCAAAAAGCCTCAGCTTGCTTCATTGAGACTCCAGAGTTTCACTCCTCGTCTCTGGTGGGATTCATCTCAGCGAGGAGCGAGGAGACTGTATTCCAATAAATGTTATTCCTTTGAAGGTACCGATAGATCAGGCTTCACCGGGCTCATCTAAACCCAAACATCACACTGACACATTATGTCAAGCACCATCTATTCATCTGTCCATAGAACAGGCACAAATACGAAGAAGACAGAACCTGATAAGTTTGGTCCTTTAAAAAGACCATCATCATCACCAGCCTGACGTCATCGAAAAGCACAGAGAAGCACTTGATGCTGACCACCACAGCTATCACTAGCTTTATCGGTTATCATTAACACAACGCCAAGGTCCTCAGCACACGATACAGAATATATACAAAGTACACAGGCGGACTGCGTGGTGAGAACCTCACACCAGTGAGCGGAGCAGGGAGGGCTTGAAGGAAACAACAAAGACTACACTTTGCTCTTTGAAATGGAACCGGAATTTAGCAAAAAATGGCTATAAGCAAACCTTATAAAACCAGAACACAAGGAAACCTAACCCTGAACCAGCAGTTAGATGAATGGGTTGGTAACCACACACACACACACACACACACACACACACACACACACACACACACACACACACACACACACACACACACACACACACACACACACACACACACACACACACACACACACACACACACACACACACACACACACACACACACACACACACACACACACACACAGACAGACAGACAGACAGACAGACAGACAGACAGACAGAGAAGAGACCAAGAGAAGGAACCAGAAGAGACCTAGAGAAGGAACCAGAAGAAACCTAGAGAAGGAACCAGAAGAAACCTAGAGAAGGAACCAGAAGAAACCTAGAGAAGGAACCAGAAGAGACCTAGAGAAGGAACCAGAAGAGACCTAGAGAAGGAACCAGAAGAGAGAAGAGGCCTAGAGAAGGAACCAGAAGAAACCTAGAGAAGGAACCAGAAGAGACCTAGAGAAGGAACCAGAAGAGAGAAGAGGCCTAGAGAAGGAACCAGAAGAAACCTAGAGAAGGAACCAGAAGAGACCTAGAGAAGGAACCAGAAGAGACCTAGAGAAGGAACCAGAAGAGAGAAGAGGCCTAGAGAAGAAACCAGAAGAACCCAGGCGCTTCCATTGTGAGCATCATCTCACGATACAAACACAGAGAAAATAAAGAGAGTGGAAACAGAAAGAGAATGCAGAAGGCAGATTTAGTTATTTTTCCTCTTTTTAAATCCAGTCTCCAACCATCCGATCCTAATCCCTCCTGGAGTCTCCCCCTGACTTCACTTCAGATTCCTCAAAGTATTACAACACCCTACAAGGAACACATGTACACAAGCATCCATGAGGAAGGGCTCCCCTGGAAGAGACCACTGAGAGGGGGTTATTATGGACTGTTAGGGACCAGCAAGCTTTGGTTTCTACCTTACCTTGGATTACTGCAGAGGGACCAGCGCTGGCATCATTGCAGAGCCACTCTTCTGAACTCTGAGAGAGAAAATGAGAGAGCGAGAGAGAGAATGAGAGAGAGAGAGAGACAGAATGAGAGAGTGAGAGAGAGAGAGAGAGCACTGATCAGAGTTCAAGACCAAAGCAAACAGAGCGCGGGAGAGGGAGGCTAGCAGAGCGGCATGTCCTCTCCCAGGTTAGGTAGAGCAGAGTGATAAGATCAGCCTTCTTCCTCAGGGCTTCCACTTCCCCTCTGCTGACAGGACCATGTGACCATGTGACCACACACATACTGAGTCAGCACACACACATCACCACTGGCACACACATATTTGGATAAAAAGGTAACACGCTGAATGGTTGCGGCTACCGCAAGTGTCTGGTTTACCACACCTGCCTTTCAGGAAATAGAATTAAACAAAGCTACAACTTATTGCTTCATTATACCCACCCACCCACACACACACACTCAATTGTGGCACAATTAGCAGGTTCCCAAAGCCTGGTTTAAATACCCTACAGTAGTCACACGATTACCCCTCATTAACCTCACAGACCACTCTGCCCACATCTGGTGGAACCACAGCACCACACCCCAGAGAACAACATGTTACCTAGAGAAGGACCCAAGAGGAGGGAAGACTCCTAGAGAAGGAGCCCAGAAGAGGGAAGAGACCTAAAGAAAGAACCAGAAGAAACCTAGAGAAGGAACCAGAAGAGACCGAGAGAAGGAACCAGAAGAAACCTAGAGAAGGAACCAGAAGAAACCTAGAGAAGGAACCAGAAGAGACCGAGAGATGGAACCAGAAAAACCCAGAATGAGTTTGAGAGGGGAGGGAGAGGAGACGATCAGAGAGCTGACAGCAGTCAGCACCACCACCCTTACCCCCCGTCGGAGAGGATGTGGTCAGGGAGGGGAGAGAGCCTGTGATGTGATACGAGATGGCTGGCATCAGAACACATCACTCCACAATCTAAATCCGGTTATGACTTTTAACGCCCGACGTCAGCCGAACAAGATCAGGGTCCTTTGTTGGTTTATTGGACCGAAGACCGAGGTGGCGTAAACAGCGCCACTGGGGGGGGGGGGGGGGGGGCACAACAATTCAAGAATAATAATCCTATAAGTAGGGTCAGCGTTTCTTCCACAGAGAACAAAGGGCAGCGCTGTAATCTTGACATGTTGCTTAGCGCTCCACCAAACCTTAGAGCCTTAGAAGGTGAACACACATGGAGTACAGTAGGCTCGCACCGCGCTGACTAGCTGCTCTGTTGATAACAAAGTGAGCAACAGGTGTGGGTGTGAACACTAATAAGCTATCCAGGGGGCATTGACTCATTATGTTATTACATTAGTCTTAAATGGCTTCATTTGATCTCATATGTGCAATACACAGTTGAGCTGTGTGGTCACTGAATGTGTGTGTGTGTCTGATAGTCGCCAGTGACGTGTACCCACAACAGAGTCACATGCCAAGTATTGGCTGAGAAGGTTAGGGGTAAACACTCACACACAGCCTACTTCTTTATCCAGACCCTGATCTGGTAATAGCATTACCCACCACACAACAACACAGCAGACTAGGAGAGACTGTAGTGGGACAGGTCTCAGTAGACTAGGAGAGACTAGTGGGACAGGTCTCAGTAGACTAGAAGAGACTAGTGGGACAGGTCTCAGTAGACTAGGAGAGACTAGTGGGACAGGTCTCAGTAGACTAGGAGAGACTAGGGGGACAGGTCTCAGTAGACTAGGAGAGACTAGTCACTAGTCTCTCCTAGTCTACTGAGACCTGTCCCACTAGTCACTAGTGGGACAGGTCTCAGTAGACTAGGAGAGACTGTAGCGGGACAGGTCTCAGTAGACTAGGAGAGACTAGTGGGACAGGTCTGTGGTAAGTCCCATATCTTCGTGCCACGCAATAACGGAAAAAGCGGAGATTCTTCTTCTGTTATCTTATTTTTAACTGTGTCACAGTCGGTTTCCCCCCCCCCCCCACACACACTAACACCTTTTGGATATTTTGATCTGGAAAAACACTCTTTTTGGACTCACATGCTCAACTTTGGCTTCCTGTTTTGGACCCAAAATAGTTTCAAAGCTTGTGAATGCTATGAATAACAGGGATACAATGTAAGGAATCATTAGTTACACCATAGCCGTCAACAACAGTGTTCTGAGCAATATTGAACCATCATGATCCTCATCGGATAAAAACTCAAGTGAAAGCTGTATCGCCATATGATATCTGAAAAAATGCAAGACAGCGGAATGAGCTTAAGATTCCATATGAGTTGAACTGAGGACTGATCCTCAGTTGGACTGCTTTGAATTAGTAACAGTAAGAAGGGCTTTGAGTGAGGACATAGTGTGTGCTGATGTGCACACGTGTGAACGTACGTATCGTACTGGTGACCAGGAAAGAGGGCGGACAGCTCTTTAAGCCACAAACAATGTCCCGTGCACCCAAGGGTATATTGGTTGGGGAAACCCTAGCCTCCAGCCAGTCTCTAGTGAGAGACGGAGAAGGACAGGACCTTCCTGATTGGGATGCAGCTGCCCTGTTTACTGATCTCCATGGGGACCGTGTGTTGATAGTTCTGCCTGGCGACAAGACGCGTCCTTCTGGAAATAGCAACAGCAGGCCAGGGCTAAGGGGGGGGGGGGTTAGAGGGGTACCCTGGGCCTCTGCCCCCCACTGGGCTCCCCACAGGAGATGGGGTCACTGGTCAACACAGCCATGGCAAACATCAGGACCAAGATCAGGTCATTGCATTCAAACGACTACTGTAGCTTCCCTTGAAGGACACAAACCTTGGAGTCACAGATCACAACATAATTAGCATCTACCAACGGATCACTTAAGACACAGTGTACCGGCTCACTAGGGGGTTCAACTCCTACCTGAAGGGAAATAGGTTCAATCCCTAATGTGCAAGTGTGTCCCATCTTCCTAGAGGACGATGCTCCAACCCAATTGAGTTAGTAAACTGAACAGTAAGTAGTAGTCACCACTTTGAATTATTCCGGCTGGGCAGGATAAACAGAAATCTGCCCTGATTTATTAATAGAATATTATTAATTAATAATAATATTAATAATAATAATAATAATAATATTAATTAATAGATAAGTACTTATGATTTCCCCCCCCCCTTTTTCCCCTCAACATACGGAATTCTGGCTGTAGGACAGACAATCCAAGCGCTCATGGGGCCTCTTCATAACAGCCTCCAGGAACTGACTGTGGGCCAACGCTAGTGGAGGTGGAGTCCCAATCCTCTGCTAGAGCCCTGTGAGACAGCACCTATCCGGTGGGTGCAGAGGGACGGGCCGACCAGCCGGAGGGATCCTCCCCCAGGGGGCATCTATTGTCCTTCAGGTCTAGAATAGCCCACAACGTCAGCTCATCTGCCCTGTGGTGTTTGTAGATACCAAAGGAGTGGTTGTGGGGCTGAGATGCTGTGGTTGGGACATTCATTCAACCACTTGAATCATCCTCTTGACTAGGGAGTTGTGCGCTCGCTTTACAGATTACGTAACAAAAGTGCATTCAGATCTTGCTTCTATGATCTGAGGTATTTCCAAGTAAAACACAGGACACTAGGATGAGACGATAGCAGGTAGGGGTTAGACAGTACAGAGAAAGGTCATTAACGAGCAGGTAGGGGTTAGACAGTACAGAGACAGGTCATTAAGGAGCAGGTAGGGGTTAGCCAGTACAGAGAAAGGTCATTAACGAGCAGGTAGGGGTTAGACAGTACAGAGACAGGTCATTAAGGAGCAGGTAGGGGTTAGACAGTACAGAGACAGGTCAATAAGGAGCAGGTAGGGTTAGACAGTACAGAGACGGGTCATTAAGGAGCAGGTAGGGGTGAGACAGTACAGAGACGGGTCATTAAGGAGCAGGTAGGGGTTAGACAGTACAGAGAAGGGTCTTATGGAGCCGGTAGGGGTTAGACAGTACAGAGACGGGTCATTAAGGAGCAGGTAGGGGTTAGACAGTACAGAGACGGGTCATTAAGGAGCAGGTAGGGGTTAGACAGTACAGAGACGGGTCATTAAGGAGCAGGTAGGGGTTAGACAGTACAGAGACGGGTCATTAAGGAGCCGGTAGGGGTTAGACAGTACAGAGAAGGGTCATTAAGGAGCAGGTAGGGTTAGACAGACAGAGACGGGTCATTAAGGAGCAAGTAGGGGTTAGACAGACAGAGACGGGTCATTAAGGAGCAAGTAGGGGTTAGACAGTACAGAGAAAGGTCATTAACGAGCAGGTAGGGGTTAGACAGTACAGAGACAGGTCATTAAGGAGCAGGTAGGGGTTAGACAGTACAGAGAAAGGTCATTAAGGAGCAGTTAGGGGTTAGACAGTACAGAGACGGGTCATTAAGGAGCAGGTAGGTGTTAGACAGTACAGAGACGGGTCATTCAGGAGCAGGTAGGGTTAGACAGTACAGAGATGGGTCATTAAGGAGCAGGTAGGGGTTAGACAGTACAGCGATGGGTCATTAAGGAGCAGGTAGGGGTTAGACAGTACAGCGATGGGTCATTAAGGAGCAGGTAGGGGTTAGACAGTACAGAGAAAGGTCATTAAAGAGCAGTTAGGGGTTAGACAGTACAGCGATGGGTCATTAAGGAGCAGGTAGGGGTTAGACAGTACAGCGATGGGTCATTAAGGAGCAGGTAGGGGTTAGACAGTACAGCGATGGGTCATTCAGGAGCAGGTAGGGTTAGACAGTACAGAGATGGGTCATTAAGGAGCAGGTAGGGGTTAGACAGTACAGAGACAGGTCATTAAGGAGCAGGTAGGGGTTAGACAGTACAGAGACGGGTCATTAAGGAGCAGATAGGTGTTAGACAGTACAGAGACGGGTCATTAAGGAGCAGGTAGGGGTTAGACAGTACAGAGACGGGTCATTAAGGAGCAGATAGGTGTTAGACAGTACAGAGACGGGTCATTCAGGAGCAGTTAGGGGTTAGACAGTACAGAGACGGGTCATTCAGGAGCAGGTAGGGGTTAGACAGTACAGAGACGGGTCATTCAGGAGCAGATAGGGGTTAGACAGTACAGAGACAGGTCATTAAGGAGCAGGTAGGGATTAGACAGTACAGAGACGGGTCATTAAGGAGCAGGTAGGGGTTAGACAGTACAGAGACAGGTCATTAAGGAGCAGGTAGGGGTTAGACAGTACAGAGACGGGTCATTAAGGAGCAGGTAGGGGTTAGACAGTACAGAGACGGGTCATTAAGGAGCAGGTAGGGGTTAGACAGTACAGAGACGGGTCATTAAGGAGCAGGTAGGGGTTAGACAGTAGGGTAAGGGTCATTAAGGAGCAGGTAGGGGTTAGACAGTAGGGTAAGGGTCATTAAGGAGCAGGTAGGGGTTAGACAGTAGGGTAAGGGTCATTAAGGAGCAGATAGGGGTTAGACAGTAGGGTAAGGGTCATTAAGGAGCAGATAGGGGTTAGACAGTAGGGTAAGGGTCATTAAGGAGCAGATAGGGGTTAGACAGTAGGGTAAGGGTCATTAAGGAGCAGATAGGGGTTAGACAGTAGGGTAAGGGTCATTAAGGAGCAGGTAGGGGTTAGACAGTAGGGTAAGGGTCATTAAGGAGCAGATAGGGGTTAGACAGTAGGGTAAGGGTCATTAAGGAGCAGGTAGGGGTTAGACAGTAGGGTAAGGGTCATTAAGGAGCAGGTAGGGGTTAGACAGTAGGGTAAGGGTCATTAAGGAGCAGATAGGGGTTAGACAGTAGGGTAAGGGTCATTAAGGAGCAGATAGGGGTTAGACAGTAGGGTAAGGGTCATTAAGGAGCAGATAGGGGTTAGACAGTAGGGTAAGGGTCATTAAGGAGCAGATAGGGGTTAGACAGTAGGGTAAGGGTCATTAAGGAGCAGGTAGGGGTTAGACAGTAGGGTAAGGGTCATTAAGGAGCAGATAGGGGTTAGACAGTAGGGTAAGGGTCAGGGGACAGCTGATGCCTACAGGGAAACTGAGGACATTCAGTCTCAAACCCAGAACCTTTGGACTGGGAGTGGAACACCCTGACCACCAGACTCATGTTAGAACAAAAAAAAGCACCTTATATTTTTGATTGGCCTTTTAGTTGTGTTTAGTTTAGTGGTGCTTAGGCGTGTCTGGCACCTGCTCAGGTTGCACCTGGAGGTTCAGGTTGACTCTCACTCCATAGTGTTCAGGCCATGCCTCTCTGTTCCAACCCCCGGTGGCCGCGTGGGACCAGC
Organism: Muraenolepis orangiensis; assembly: GCA_027704905.1. Lineage (NCBI taxonomy): Eukaryota > Metazoa > Chordata > Actinopteri > Gadiformes > Muraenolepididae > Muraenolepis > Muraenolepis orangiensis. The sequence continues at coordinate 16,074,177 of CM051020.1, read as the reverse complement.
GATGGGAAAGCAACCCAATATCCCTGTTACTGTGCTCTCACAGTAACTTTAATGGGTGTGTTACTAGGCAGGTTTTGTGGAGATGGGACAATGATGGTGTTGTCCGAGGTGGTGTTGAACACTACAAAGTGGTAAATGGGGGATTGTTCCAGGGAAACCAAATGGACTCAAATATCTACAAACCACCACTCTGGGAAAAGGTAAAGTCACACAGCTCCTGATTGACCAAAACAAAAAGAGACGATATATATTTATATAAAACAACAGCTCTGACCTGTCCCTCTGTCTGTCTTTGTGCAATGGGATGTGTGATTTCAATATGGCAGACCATTATCTCCAGACAAGATAGACTGTATTCATCAAGACGAGAAACTATAAACACCAAGCATTTATATTTTCTCTCATTATAAGGACTAATGCTTCTCCAACATTCTCCAACCAGGCTAAACTTTAGTGTGTGAAAAGTCGAGTTGAGAAACATATTTCCAGCTGAACGACAGCAGAGTTACTGCTCAAACAGGGGTGGCAGAGACAATGAAAGGCACTTTAACATATGCCTGGAAAGTTGGACAAAGGACAGTTTTTGTGGAATCCACAAGTTTAGTCTCGGAGGCCTTCACTGTGAAGCCCTGCAGGACAGCACTGTAACAGCAGTGTCAGCAGTGTAGACACAAGATGAACACAAGCAACCCTATTGGTCATTTTTTGCTTTGTAATGCAACCTACAACCACAATGCTCACCAATGCCATTATCTCAACAGGAAGTACAAGGGGGACAGTTTAAGTAAGGACAACCAGGGGGAGGGGGAGAGAGAGAGAGAGAGAGACAGGTAAGAAGTTACCGAATGCTGAGAGAGAGAGAAAGAATAGTGAAGAGAAAGAGAGGTTCTGTTGAAGAGAGATGGTTGAACATTGTGTGTTTGCAAAGTGCTTTAATGCTGCTTGCACCCTGGCCCAATCCACACACCCAGGGCCAGTGTGTCAGTGGTGGTGGTTGGCTGTTGGTGAACATCGCCAATCGGTGCCAATAATAATAATAATAATAATAATACATTTTATTTGTGGGGCGCCTTTCAAGACTCAATCTTAGAGAGAGGCTGTGTGTGTCTGTACCTATAATCTGTCTGTATTTCAATCTGTCTATCCCTATATTTCAATATGTGCAGAACCAGGGAGAGAAAACGAGAAAGAAAGGGAACGGAAGGAAACAAGAGAGAAAGAAAAAGAGAGAGAGAGAGAACAACAGAGAGAGAGCGAGAGAACAACAGAGAGAGAGAGAGAGAACAACAGAGAGAGAGCGAGAGAACAACAGAGAGAGAGAGAGAGAGCGAGAGAACAACAGAGAGAGAGAGAGAGAACAACAGAGAGAGAGAGAGAGAACAACAGAGAGAGAGAGAGCGAGCGAGAGCGAGAGACAAGGCGTGTATAACCAGATGATGGAGACATCAGAACTCTGTTGCAAACTGTAAACTTTACAAGTTAGATTTACTGCCAACGCTCTGCTAATCAAACAGCACTTAGCTAGTCCAGCTGCCACGGAATACTGCACTACAAGTTACACTGTTACTAAGGGTAACTAGGGGCTAACACTCACTATAGTGAGTATAGTGACTATCGTGTACAATGCTGTATGTAATAATGTAGTAATATGTTGTCAATAATAGGCATGTATCAGAATCAAAAGGTTTAAGTTCTTCTATTGTTTAAAAGCATTATGGACTTGTAAAACGATACCAGGATGTGACTCCGAACACGACGCCAAGACGTTTATCCACTGACAGACAGGGTGACCACCAGGAAGCCAACTGACGGTCTGCTCTATGTTCAACCTCCGGCTCCAGCATGACGAGGCCAGTTGAACTGGGTTGGGGAATATGAGTCATCAGTGGGGATTTCTAGTACCAGAGGCTCACAGAACAGAGTCTGTCTGCGTCTTCTTCTGTCCAGAATGGTTGACAGGTAGTTTCACTTCCTCTGGAAGATAGATTACCAGAGGACAGATAAGATGGATATCTTCCAAAAGCTGAATGATTGTATTGTAGTATTGAATAACTGCAGAAAAGCTAAATAAAGATGCCTTTTATGAGCACAAAGAACACCAGGACACAGATATAAACTGCTCTCGTTTTATTGGAAATAAAATGAGATATAAAGTGAGATATTTTATTGGCAATAAAGCGTAGCAATGGGCATGACGTCATGATGGGGAGGGTTCAGTATGGATAGGATCCCGCACTCATCCCTAACGGCGTCATTTATAGTATTGACGTGGCGGAATTAAAGCCAGTGAAGACGTAGGCGGTCATCTCTATAAATAAATAAAAATATACAAAAACTTTATTGACTACAGGATACCGGCCAGTGGGCAGGTGCTGCCGGCCATCTGAACGGAAGGGAATGAATCGAACTACTACTACTACTACTACTACTACTACTACTACCAATATAAACAAAACAGATCTCTGTTGGGAAGAAATGAATGAATGGCCACGCCCCCTGCAGTGACCCCCCCATACCGTTGAATGGTTTTGCGTCAAAAAAATGAAAAACGAGACACGTCTAACTTCAGAGTTTATGAGTGACAGGTTCGGGGGGGGGGGGGTTTGAGTGACAGGTTCGGGGGGGTTTGAGTGACAGGTTCGTCCGTCTCGGGACCGGGATCCTTCGGGCAGGGCATTAGCCGACCGGCGGCTGTTCAACTCTCACCATCACGTCAACACGGTCAGGGTCAGTCTGACAGTCGGTTGTAGCCAGGAGAAGAAAACAAAATAACAACTTTCAACAAACCAGGTCTAAGTCGTTTCTTCCCCGAACACTTGACCTGGTAAACATCACGGAAAGGAGTGAAGAAGAAGAAGAAGAAGAAGAAGAAGAAGAAGAAGAATCCATGACCGGCCATGGAGGGACACGCATGAAGCCGACGGTACAGTGAGATACAGTTAGTCTATAAAGACACCGTGTACCGTATTCCAACAGACCCGCTGACCCGCGGGGGGACGACAACACGCTCCGACTAGCCGACTATCACCGACCTATCACACCCCACCGAGGGAAGGTGGAGGTAGTCATAATAACCATTTAATGTACTCACCACCACCACCACAACTACTACCACCTCCTCCTCCTTCAGACCACCGAGTCAACTGAACGGCTCGCTCGCGCCGCTTCCTCTCGAGAGGACGTAGCGCGCGTGCGTACGGACTGATTTCATACTGGCGACGACGACGATGATGATGATGATGATGATGATGGTGGTGGTAGTGGTGCGCGAGGCGCGTGGGCGGGGCTCCCGATTCCGTTAGCTGAAACATTCCGCTGTAATATGTCCACTGAGAGCGAAACTTACATCTCTGGTGATCATTTAAAAATTTACACTACAGTAGTGTTTACACTACAATGTTACGTTTCCGTTTCAGATTCAGATGTGGTTTACGAAGGCAAAAAAAAACAACAATACTATTTAGTAGTTCATAGGCGTACTGTTTAAACGACTAGCATTCACCTTGTCACTTTATATTAACTTCAAACCAACGAGCCAAGCGAATATACCGAAGCACTTCTCCAATGGGAACACTATGGGCGTGGTTAGGGCGACCTCTGGTGGATCACATTCACATCACACCCAGGCAGGTCTATTGTGTACAGTACAACGACATGGTGTTAGCAACCCTCCCTTAGTCCCACTCTTTACTACACACTGATATCAAGATAAATTATTAAAAACAAATCAACTTAACATAATAAACGTAGTAAAAAAAAAAGCCTAAGTATTCCTGCTGCAATTGAAAACGAATGCAGTAGAGAAAGCCAGCCGTCTCTCTCCTCGCCGTCGCTCTGTCTGTCTGTCTGTCTGTCTGTCTGTCTGTCTGTCTGTCTGTCTGTCTGTCTGTCTGTCTGTCTCGCGCAGCCCCTCCGTCAGTCACGTGGCAAGTTGTTTGTGGGCGTCACCCAGCGCAGTGTACTCCGGTTCTGATTGGCCGAATCCTCGTGGATGTCCTGTCAATCACGCCACAAGTCGAAGGGGCTAGAGGTCAGTTAATCGTAAAATATATCCTTATATTCTTCGACCGAATGCACCGTTAAACCGGCAGCATGGACTCTCCGGTTCCTCCGGTAAGTTCCCGTTAGGACCGTCATCTCCGGGCTGACGTTGTGTTGCTACCTGCTGTACTTTAGCCTCTTCTATGGTGACACCCATACAGTTAGCTTAGCAGAAGTTATGCTAACCTAGCCGTTTGTTATTGTCTCATGGTGACGTGACTGTTTTTATAAAAATGAGTTTTTCCGACATGTTCAGATTCAAGACTGACAGCCAGTTATCCCAACTTGATGTTTCACTTTAAGGGTTTTACATTATTGCATAAATCAAGTATTTTTTTTAATGTGTACATTTAATCCAGTCCATCAGTTGATAACTGTACATAGTCTTATAACGTTTACACTAAGAAATACAATAAGCTGGAACTATCCTACGTTTTAAAATGTGTTTCTGATATAGCTATGTCACTTGCCAAAGGGCGACAAAGCGCTTTGAGACATTCTCATATGGCTATGATGACAACATCACATCACTGATGACGTCCAGCCATATAGGACCGTCTAGCTCTTAGAAGGCCATGTTTATTCATGACACCCCCCTAACCCTAGCTCCCAGCACGTCATGAAACACCCTTGTGTGGGTCAGAGTAATATAACATATAATGCACTTTACATCAGGTGTGGTTTAGGGAAAATGGGCAGCACTAGGGCATGGAGGGATTTCTAGGTGATAAATGGGATGGACTCTCTGGCCCATGTAAGTGATGTCCAGAGGGGTCAGAGCCTTTGGGACCACCTTAAGTCATGAGGGGACTGGGGTGGAGCTACATGAGTCAATGGTCATGATTTTGTTTGTGGTCAGCGTAAGGTCAAATGTTATATAATATATAAGTACCTGGAGACTAAGCAGGTGAGCGTGTGTTGCAGACTATCGGAGCGTTGTTCGTCACGCTGGGTGAGATGGGCTTTACCAAGGACCAGATCCAGGGGGCGCTGCAGGCAGGACACTTCTCAGTGGCGGATGCTGCCGAGTGGTGAGTGGCGGTCTGTCGTGGAGTAGAACGGCTGTCGTGTGAGAAGAATAGCAGGTTGATATTGAGTCCTGTGTGGGTAACAGGCTTTTACAGGCACAGACCGCTCGTCACAAGCTGCTGAAACGGCCGTCGGAGCCAGTGGGGTCGGCGTTCTCCGCCTTCAACCCTCCCAAGGAGCAAGGAGGCGCCGGGTCACATGACGGGTCAGCTGACAGTGGAGGTATGACCCGCCACACATCTGACTAATCACACATCGAGTTGAGTTTGGTCCTGTTGGTTCAAGCTGGGAAGGCAAGGTAAACATAGAGATTCATAGTTGTGTCCACATGCTGACTTATTGTATTCCTTAGTTTTTATCGGTAATAATTTGTTGACCTAACTTGCAAAGTTCAGCGAAGTCACTGAAACGCTGACATGTGGTTTATTTATTATTGATCGGACCACAAAAGAACCGCAAGGTGAAGACGTGATCTATAGGGGACAGGTTATCTGTTGGGTGTTTGACTCCCAGACAAAAGGTTCTGGGTTCAATCCCCAATGTCTGTTTGCATCCTTGAGCAAGAGACCCCAACTCCTACCTGCTCTTTAAAGTGTCTGCTATGTGACTTGGTAGTAAACAGTACCTCCATCTCCATCCTCCTGTGTGTGTCTCTTGTTATCTCCTCAGCGTCTCGTTCCCTGAGCCTGAGGTCTCCTCCTCCCCCCGAGGCGTCCTCCTCCTCCGGCTGCTCCCCCCCGGACCCCCTGCCTCCCCTGGAGTCTCGTATAAAGCCCCCCCAGGGAGACTTCCAGGAGCAGCAGAGGCAGCGTGTGGCCCAGGAGGCTCAGGAGGTCAGGGCCGAGAGACGGCAGAAGAAACAGGTGAGACACACACACACACACACACACATGCTCACACACACACACACACTCACTCACACCCTAACAGGCCCCCTGTTTGACCCTCAGGAGCGTGAGCTGGTGTTAAAGCGGATCGCAGAGGACCGCAGAATTCAGCAGGAGAAGACCAAGGCCGCGTCGTCGGCTGAGGAGTCTCAAACCACCAAGACCTCCGGGGCCCAGAAGCTGGGAGGAGGAGCACTGCAGACCAACGTGGACAACAACAACTGTATCCTCATGGTGAGGATGGACCTCAGAGAGGACATGGCTGCACCGTGATAAGCAGATAAGAACAGTGGCACTGGTTGCTTTAATGTTTTGTGTCTCCAGAGGAGATTTTTTTGTGTCTCCAGATGAGATAAGGTGGTGCCTTTTTCTTTAATCCCAGACAGATTTCCGTGGAAGTACAGGTCATGCTCTGCTCTCTCCTTGTTTGCATCCTACCTGACGGATTGCTCCTACCAGGTGGCACTCAGAGGGTCTGTGTCAGAACCATGCAGACTGACTACTGGGGTTCCACAAGGATTGGTCCTGGGTCCTCTTCGCTTCTCCCTGTACACAACGTCCCTTGGTCCTGTTATCCACTCCCCCGACTTATCCTACCACTGCTATGCTGATGACACCCAACTGGTCTCCTTTCCCCCCCTCTGACACGCAAGTGGAAACACGCATTGCCGCGTGCTTAGCAGACATCTGGTCAGACGATGCACTACCTGAAGCTGGACAAGACGGAGCTAGTGTTCTTTCCGGCAAAGAGCTGTCCACACCGAGACCTGGCTGTCACCAAGTCAAGTTTATTGTCACTTCACAGTTTATACAAGTATAAGCAATGAGTGAAAATCTTATGTGCAATACCCGATGACAGACAGCAGTTATAAAAAAAACGAATAGAATAAAAAAAAAAGTACAAACTGTATAAAGTTAAATATAAAATAATATATAAAAATGCAATATATTAGCACAGAAAAAGAGCAATATATATATAAATCAATGTAATAAAATATACATTGTTATATGCTATACACCTTTGTTCAGCAGCCTGATGGCCTGACTGTGGAAGCTATCTCTAAGTCTGTTTGTGCGGCACTTGATACTGCGGTATCGCCTGCCTGACGGTAAAAGTGAGTACAGTTGGTGGCTGGTGGGCAATGTCTTTATGATGCGTTTGGCCTTGGCCATGCACCGCTGGTTGTATATATCCAGGAGGGAGGGGAGCTCACCTCCAACGACATACTGGGCGGTCCGCACCACTCTTTGAAGCGCTCTGCGCTCGAGTGCGGTGCAGTTCCCGTACCAGGCAGTGATACACCCTGTAAGAACACTTGATTGTGCTGGTGTAGAATGTTCTCAGGATGCGGGGGCCTATGCTGAATTTCCTCAGACGCCTTTGATGATGCTGTAGTGACGCTTACCTGGACTGCAAAGAATCTGGGTGTGACCCTGGACGACAAACATTGATCCTGGTTCTCGGCAAACATTGCATCGGTGACGCGCTCCTGCAGATTCCTCCTCTACAACATCAGGAAGATTCTGCCTTTTCTCAGTGAAAAGGCTGCGCAGGTGCTCATCCAGTTTCTTGTCATCTCCTGTTTGGACTACTGCAACTCGTTCCTTGCTGGCGCCCCGGCGCCAGTGTAGAGCTCATTCAGAAAGCTGTAGCTTGTATGGTGTTCAACCGACCCAAGTTCTCCCATACATCTACCCTTCTCTGGTCTCTACACTGGCTTCCTGTAGCTGCTCGCATTCAGTTCAAGACACTGGTGCTAGCCTACAAGGCAGTGAAAGGAACAGCTTCATCCTACCTCCAGGCAATGGTCAAGCCCTACCTCCCCGCCCGTCCACTTCGCTCTGCTTCTTCGGGCCGTCTGCTTGACCCCTCGCTTAGGGGCCCTTGTGGCCAATCTACACGTCACGGCTTTTCTCTGTCCCCAAATTGGTGGAATGAACTTCCCACTGATGTAAGGACTGCAGAGTCATTGCCCATCTTCCGCCGCAGGCTGAGAACCCATCTCTTCAGGACACGCTAACCGGATCCTTCCTCCTAGCACTCTTATCACTTTTTACTAGCGTACTAGCTTCTTTCTAAGTAGGTATTGCTCTATTGTTTGCCAACTTGTTGTACTTTTACCTTAGCACTGGCTCAGTTCTTGGAGACTTGTTAGGTGACTAGACTTTTGACTTCTGGTGACGAGTTGTTCTCTAACCTACCTTTGTTGAACGCACTATTGTAAGTCTCTTTGGATAAAAACATTTGCTAAATGACTGTAATGTTATGTAGAAGCTAGACAATGTTTTACATTGGAGCACAACAATCACAGACCATGAATACAGAAGTATGTCTATCTTAAGGTACACAATATGCATAGTAGCGACACAAAAACAACGACAGTTGAGGTACTAGCAGTATATACTACAGTATTGAAACTATACATTGACACTATACATATACGGATCTCACATCTGAAACCATACATCAACACTATACATTGGATCTCGCATCTAAATCTATATTTTGTGATGTTCCAGATCCGGCTACCCTCGGGTGAGTCCATGCGGGAGCGTTTCCATGCCGACGCCCCCCTGCGGACCGTGGTGGAGCACATATCAGAACTCCATCCCTCGTTGCCCGCCTTCTCCCTCCTCCAGGGGTTCCCACGGAAACGCTTCGGGGAGGCGGAGCTGGCGTGCTCCTTGCGCTCGCTGGGCCTCATGCCCAACACTGCCCTCTGCCTCCAGACCACGCCTCCGGGGGCCACGCCCCCGGGGACCACACCGCCTCCTCTCCCTGCTGCTGCTCCGGCTCCAGTGGTGGTGGTGGAGGAGGAGGAGGAGGAGGGGATGGAGGAGGAGGAGGAGGAGGAGGTGGGGATGGAGCAGAAAGATGTCCCGCCCCCAGCGCTGCCCAACCAGCTGTGGGAGGAGGCGGCAGGGTTCGCCGGCATCCCTGGTGCCCCACCCCCTTTCTCAGGCCCCTCCCACTTCTGGGGTAAGAACCCCGCCTGTCGGGTTTTACTTCCTGCTTTCTGACCAATCTGGACCAATTTCTGACCTAGATACTGGAATCATTTCTTTCAATATTCCATATTAAATGAAATGGCGGTTCTGTTTTGTTTGCAGGGCGAGGTCAGAAGCTGGCTCCCGTTGATGCAGGAGAGGCTGCCGCCTCAGAGGAAGAGGAGGATGGGCATGAAGAGCTGGAGGCTGACCGAGAGGAAGAACCACCTTTCATGCCTGGTATCTCTCTCTCTGCCTTCTTTTTATATTCGTTGGTCATTTATTGGTAGGCTGTGTTTCAAAGCCTGTTCCTTTAGGCCTGGATGTGTTAGCCTCATGTTTCCTGTGTTCTGGTGGTTCCTGCTGGTCCAGGGATGCCCCGGCTGCCTTTCCTCCCAGACAACAGGCTCCGCGGGGGGGGCGGGCCTCGCCACCAGTGGCCCCAGCAGGGCAACATACTCCGGTGAGCCACCGCTACATAAAAAACACGCTAATGCTACAGGTTAAAGATACGCTTATGTTACATGGTTAAAGCCATGCTGTATTAATTTAAACCAGGCTAATGCTACATGTTAAGACTCTGCCCATGCTCTGTGTGTCTGTAGGGAGGGTGTGGCGGTGGAGGAGGCGGCCCCAGAGGAGGCTGGGATGCGTGTGGGCCCGGGGGCGGCAGGCCTGGCGGCCGTGGAGCGGCTCCAGAGGGCAGAGCCCCACCAGGGCCTCCCCTCCCCCCCCAAGAAGGCCTACCGAGCCCCCAGCGTCACCTCGCTGTGTAGCATGGCCACACGCGCCACCGCACAGCTCATGGCCGGTAGGACAGCTAGGCTAACGCAATGTGTTAGTAGCTCCCCTGCTCACAAACGTAGCTCCCCTTGCTAACACCGATCGTAGCTCCGCCACTACCTTGTATAGCGCCACTGGTATCAGAGTTGTAGCCTGGCGGTTAATGGCTTTGTAACTAACTGCTGTATCTCCACTGCTAACTATCCTGCTAGCTGAACAGTAGCTCCAATGGCTAGCTGACTTTAGCTCCACTGCTAACTGACCAGTACCTCCACCGCCAGCTGACTGTAGCGCCCCTGCTAACTGACCAGTATCTCCACTGCTAGCTGACTGTCGCGCCACTGCACTGACTCACCCACACAAGGTGTTAGCTATGCTGAGCTAACGGTGTAGTGCTGTCTCTCCCCAGCTCCCAGCATGCAGTACAGCAGCAGCCTAGCGTGTCTGACCCCGGAGCTAGCCGAGCTGCTGCTCAGCCACATGGCCCGGGAGCGGCTGCTGCGCCCGCGCACCCTGGAGCTGTTCTTCGGATGCCCGCTGCAGAAGTTTGTCCTCAACAGCTACCCGTACTCCACCAACGACCTGCTGAGGCAGCTCCGGGCCTTCCCTGCCCTCAAGCACCTGAGCCTTGTCAACTCCCCGCTCATCACCGGTACGGCTGGGACCTCTGATAGGACCTCTAGTTGCTACCACCTCTAGTTACTACCACTTCGTTACTACCACCTCTAGTTACTACCACCTCTAGTTACTACCACTTCTAGTTACTACCATCTCTGGTTAGGACCTCTGTTAGAGGCTGTTTCACCACCAGGTGTCAGGTTGACCACCAATCAGAAGCCAGGTCTACCCCGTTAGTGACCTCACCAGAGGTGTGTGACATGTAGTCCTCTGCTTACTGATTGGCTCTGTGTTCCCTCTAGACTCTGGTCTGTCTGTGCTGTCCAGCCTGGTCAGACTCCAGCACCTCAACCTGTCTTCCTGTGGGAAACTCAGCGACTGCTGTCTGCAGTACATCACAGGTACTACCACCCCCCCCCCCCCCCCCACAGCCAGGTCCTATAACCTTGATTGTCCTGCTAGTTCATGTGGAACAAGAGTCCACAATTTGTGTGTGTGTGTGTGTGTGTGCGTAGGCCTGAGGAGCCTGAGCTTCCTGTCCCTGGACCAGACCAAGGTGAGCGACGCAGGGGTGCTGCCCTACCTGCGCTCGGCCCCCCCCTGCCTATCACAGCTCAGCCTCAATAACACGGCCATCACCGAGGCAACGCTGGCTGCGCTGCCCCCCTCAGTACCACACCTCCGCTTCCTCAGCATCAAGCAGACCAAGGTGGGAGTCAGTACTGGTACTGTAACCACTAAAGATACTGTTGTACTGCAAATACTACTTCTAAAGATACTGTCGGTACTAATACTTTAACTATTAGAACTTAAGATAATGTTGTACTACAACCTTACCTACTAGGACTAAATCTACTGTCCAAAGTGTTTAACAACACCAGAAGAACAATGGTCTTATGGTCCGCCCCCCCCCCTCAGGTGAGTGACGTGTCGTCCCTGGCAGAGCTGCTCCACCTGCAGACACTGTACCTGGATGGGACCCTTGTGACGGAGGTGTCCCTGGAGCCCCTGGCCTGCCACCCCTCCCTGGCCGCCCTCAGTGTGGCGGGGATCCCCGTCCAGGACCCCGACCACGCCCTGCACCTCATCTCAGGTGAGTCTTACCGCTTATCTCTACCTGCTCCTTAATGACCTCTAACCCCTACCTGCTCCTTAATGACACTCTGTAGCGGTAGTGAAGACTAAAGTGTGGTACTATGAGCTGAATTGGGTCTGCTCTGCCATTGATTTTTGCACTCTGCTGAAAAGTCCATGTTGAACCCTGGTTGTGAGGCCAGGTGATGAAGCCATGTTTCTCCAGGTCTGAGGCTGAGCCAGCTCACCCTGCCAGGACGCAACTCTGTGACGGACCGAGGGCTGTCCTTCCTCTCCAGACTCGGCCTGCTGACAGAGCTGGACCTCACCGACTACACCCAGGTCACCGACCAGGGAGTCAGCCAGCTGGCCTCCATGACCAGGTAACACCACACTGGTACCAAATGGTAAATGGACTGCTTTTATATAGCGCTTTTATCCAAAGCGCTTTAAAAGTCATGCCTCACACTCACCCATTCATACACCGACTGCGGAGTCAGCCATGCAAGGAGACAGCCGCATGTCAGGAGCAGTTAGGGTTAGGGGGTCTTGCTCAAGGACATCGACAGTTTTTGCTAGGAGGCGGCGGCGGGGATCGAACCGCTTGTGAGGCGACCGCTCTACCTCCTGAGCTATTCTGCCGCCTGCCAACACACTGGAACCAACACACTGGTACTGGTACCAACACACTGGAACCAACACACTGGTACTGGTACCAACACACTGGTACTGGTACCAACACACTGGTACTGGAACCAACACACTGGTACCGGTACCAACACACCTGGTACTGGTACCGGTACCAACACAACTGGTACTGGTACCAACACACTCGTACTGGTATCAACAAGCTGGTACTATACTGACTTCAATGGTCCATCGGAGGTGATTTGAACATGTCCGACGGCTATCCTCTCCTGTTAGACCAGCGTGATGTTAACCACCAGGTGTCCTCCTCCCGTCTCCCTGCAGCCTGAAGAAGCTGTCTCTCAGCAACACGGGGCTGACGGACGCCGGCCTGGCCCCCCTGCGGAGCCTCCGGGAGCTCCAAGAGCTATGTCTGGACCGCACCGCCGTCACCAGCAGGGGTGTTGCCACACTCATCACCTGTCTGCCCCACCTCCAGGTAACTCCTCCCCTACCTGCCCCACCTCCAGGTAACTCCTCCCCCACCTCCATGTAGTACTTGAACCCCCCTCTGTGCTCCCCAGGTGCTGGGCCTGGCCTGCACCCAGGTGGGCGACTCCGTGGTGCGGAGAGGTCTGATTGGCTGCAGACAGCTGGTCAAACTCAACCTCAGCCGGACACGGATCACCGACCGCGGTAGGAACAAGCCCCGCCGTCCAGCCATTAAAACCCCCACGCTAGGCTAACGCTCCCTCTCTTCTCTTCCCCAGGTCTGAAGCTGCTCAGACACGTTCACCTGGCCCAGGTGAACCTAGACGGGACGGGGGTGACCCTGACCGGCCTCCTGTCCTTGTCCCACATCGCCAGTGTCCGCGCCAGCAACACGCGCTCCATCGCCCCCGCCGACGTCTCTGATGACGAATCACAGTGAGGGACCCCCGGCTCACCTCAGATTAGCCCAGTTGAACGCCCCCCACCCCGAGGTTGAGACCGGTGTCGGTCAGTTATGGTCTTATTGTTCATTAATCACTAGTTAGCTGACCGCTCATTCTGGTGACGGAGGTCATTACAGCTCAGCGGTTGTAACACCCGTGTCGACGGGAACCCGACTTGTCAAATCATTAGATTCTATGGTCCAAAACCAGACGCCTCCTCTAGCATGCCGAGAGGTTTATGGAGTAACGGAGGGGATCCAGGAGCGTCCTGCTTATCGCTTGTGTAGAGAAGAAGAAGCAGGGCCTCCCTCCTGGTAAGATGCAGTCTGGCAACATCGTCGCCTGGAGTCTGAACTGAAGGTCTGCTTCTAACCCGTTACACCTCCCGTATTAGAACAGTCTTGCATACACACCCAGAGGACTTGATTAACACGTTTACTCAAATATACAGTAGTTCAATAAAACCCAGTGTTTAACAATCCCTTTTTGAAGCTAGTGTTCTGGTGTTAACTTATGTTTACGGCAACTTGATGGTGATTTTCTGTTGCTTTGGGAGGAAGTAGAAACCAGGAGGAGTGGAAGCAAAAAACGGACTTGACTGAATTTTTATTTTCAGAAAATGGTTATTTTTGGAGTCATGTGTAATGAATAAAGTCTGCTTCTTAAAGTGGGAGAACCTCATCTGTTTCAGCTCACATTCTAATTGATTTGTTAAAATGTGTCTTGGGCTCCATTTAGAGTTTTAAGAGACTTTGTCCCCACCAGTAGCAGCAGACTGCCATCGTCTGGCGTGAACCCTCAGAGGGACAGCCTGCAGTCAGTGTTCCTTCAACCAAAGACAGGGGGAGTTAAGGGCAGAGTAGAAGGGTGGAGCGTTGGACTCCACACATGACGTCATCATACCATCAGAAGACAGAACGTCTTAGTTTTTGATCTGATTCAAGAACTCATTGACTGAACACAATGGATTATTTCTTCAGACAAACCTTTATTGCATCATTTACAATGTTAAATAAGGCATAACTGCTGCTTCACAGGAGAGGGGGGAGGGGAATACAACTTTTAAATTTCATTAAATGACCTAAAAGCTGCTCTGTTCTTTAGGGGTGAACAACAAATCATTTCTATGATGACGGGTCAATGGAATGCGTTCCACAATGCACTGAGACGTGGTCTGGTGAATCAACCAATCGTAGTGCAGCTTGAGACGGGGAGGGCGGGGCTAAGGCGGGGCGCTCCGGTGTTCCGACTGTAGGGGTTAATAGTAGGATGTATAACGGACTGTTTAAAGAAGCTCCCGGTACGGACACATCGACCCGCCCAGCCCTGTTGCCGCAGCGCTGGCCCCGCCCACATGTGATGACCTTGGGTGGGCGGGGCTTGTGGATATGTTGGGGGCGGAGCTGCATTAGATGTCATGCACCTGCTGCTGCCTCTCAATGTTGGCCTTCAGGTGTTCCTTGTAGGCCAGAATGTCTCTGTTCCACTTGGTGATGGTCTGCTTCTCACACACCCAGATCTCCTGGGCCACCTGGACAGGAAGAGACACCTCCGTTTAAACAAACTACTTCCTGTTCAGACGCCATGCAATCAGAGCAAAAATGTTAAACAAGACGGTCATATTTGATGACAACTTTTGTGGTATCCTAACCGAAGTCTGCAGAATGTACTACTGTAAATTGATCACGAAACAACCGTCTCCTTCCTGTTGTGACTCACTAGGAAACAGTCAGTGGACAGCAACTAACCACCTGTAACACCTAAACTAACCATCTCTAACCCAACACCTAAACTAACCATCTCTAACTTGACACCTAAACTAACCATCTCTAACTTGACACCTAAACTAGCCATCTCTAACCCAACACCTAAACTAACCATCTCTAACCCAACACCTAAACTAACCATCTCTAACCCGACACCTAAACTAACCATCTCTAACTTGACACCTAAACTAGCCATCTCTAACCCAACACCTAAACTAACCATCTCTAACCCAACACCTAAACTAACCATCTCTAACCCAACACCTAAACTAACCATCTCTAACCCAACACCTAAACTGACCATCTCTAACCCAACACCTAAACTGACCATCTCTAACCCAACCTAACACATCAATGGTCAGACTGGTTCCTAAACATCTAAGAAACTAAAGAGTGAGTGGTCCTCTCCAGGGATGGGTACCAGGTGGGACCGTACCTGCTGGATGAGCCTGAAGTCGTGGCTGACCAGCATGGTTCCGCCCTCGAACTCATTGATGGCGTCGGCGAGAGCGTCGATGGTCTCGATGTCCAAGTGATTGGTGGGTTCGTCAAGGAACAGCAGGTGGGGGTTCTGCATGGCCAGCCAGGCGAAGCACACACGGCACTTCTGGCCATCCGACAGGTTCTGGATGGGACTCACCTGCACACAGCCATGTTAGCCATGTTAGATTGCGCACTTAACATGCAGTGGCTATTTTATGGAACAATTTGTATTTACAATCTTTGAAGCAGGAAGAGGTCCTTTATACACAAATTATTCATAGCCACAAGCAAACTAGTATAATGCGAGTTCAAATAATGGGGAAGCAGATTCACAAGAATATCTAGACCCAAACACAAGGTCACGGGTCGCAAACAATGTCTGGGAACCAGTCTAGTGTCTCCATGGTTACCTGCTGCTTGCCCGTGAGACCGTAGCGTCCGATGATCTTCCTCATCTCCTCCCGCTCCTTAAACTCCGGGTAGCACTTCATCATGTAGTCCAGGGGAGACAGGTCCAGCTCCAGCTGTTCCGTCAGGTGCTGAGAGACGGACACAGAGAGAGAGACACTCAGCGACTACACACTACGTCTGCACAGTCACCCTCTAAACTTAAAAAAACATCAATATCCTTCAAGGCGCTTTTCACCCACTTTCAAACGTAATTAACTATCTATGTCTCTTACCTGATGGTACCTGCCAATCTTGACATGGGAGTGTTTCCGGATCATTCCGTCTGTGGGAAGCAGCTGCAGAGAAACGACCGGGTTAAAAACAAGCTACGAGTTTTGATCCTGTGAGTTGTGGTCAGGAGGTCTCAGTGACTCCTTACCTCCCCCATGAGGAGCTTCAGCAGGGTGGACTTCCCTGCTCCGTTGGGTCCCACCAGGGCCACCCGCGTGTCCAGGTCGATGCCAAACTCCAGGTTCTTATAAATGTGGGGCTGAGAGAAGAGCAGAGACAACACATCAAGGACTAAAACATAGAAACAGACAGACCAAGGCAGGGAAAGACAGAGCGAGGGAGGTACAGACCGAGAGTGTCAGATAGACAATGGGGGGGGGGGGGCAGACAGTATCTTACCGAGTTGTCACTGTATTTGAAGCTGACGTTTTGAACCATGATGACAGGAGGAGGGATCGCCCCACAGGCAGGAAAACTGAACGACAGTGTCTGGAAGAGAGACAGGAAGTATCGTTACTACTAGAGGAATATCAACCATATCAAACAGATACTGTAGAAATATCAAACATATAAACCAACAATGCAGAACGAGTTGGAGGTTAACCGGTTGAGGCTGCCGTGCCGGCGGCTGGATCACTATCCTCACCTTGTCACTGACCACCTTCTCTGTGAGCCCGGAGGCCACCATCTTCTGCAGGGTCTTCTCTTTGCTCTGGGCCTGGCGGGCCAGCTTGGCCGAGCCGTGGCCAAACCGGGCAATGTAGTTCTACACACAGGAAGGAAACTACAGGTTAAAACTACAGACGTCGAGAAGGACATCACCAAACACCAACATGTTGGCTTCTTTGAGTCACAGCAGGTGGTCACCGGTTCGATCCCCGGCTCCTCCTCCTAGCAGAGTGTGGAGGTGTCCCTGACTGAGACACCTAACACTGACCTGAATGTCTCCTGTCACAGCGAGGAGAAGCCGGTTGAACCAGCAACCGGACTGACGGCTCAGGTGTTTTAATTGAGTCATAATTGTGACAGGATGGTTATCCAGAGTGGAGGTGCAGGTCCTCCCCTCCTTCCTACCTTCATGTGTGATATCTGGTCCTGCTCCCAGTTGAAGCGCTTCATCTGGTTCTCCTCCAGCTCCTCCCTGGTCTTCATGTACTGGTCGTAGTTACCCTGGTAACACAGATGCACAACACTTGATATACGGTCGGGCCGCATCACAGAAGGGCTTTAACTTGGTGAAGCAGGACGTAAACACTCACGGTGTAGTACTTGATTTTCCTTAGGTTCAGGTGCATGATGTTGGTGCACACGCCGTTCAGGAAGTCCTGGGAGTGAGAAATGAGCACCAGGATACGCTTGAACCTTTCAAAGTAAGAGCACAACAGAGGGAATCATATAGACGGCATTAAAAAAGGTGGTCAATATTGATAAACCTCATTTGGAACTGATGATCCAGGTGTGTGTGGTTTAGAGGGACCCAAGTTATCCAGAGGTGTGTGGTTTAGAGGGACCCGAGTGCTGTAGACATGGTAGGTGTGGTTTACAGGGACTTACGTCTTGAGCTCCTCCTCCAGCCACACGCAGGCGTCCAGGTCCAGATGGTTGGTGGGCTCATCCAGCAACAACATGAAGGGCTTGATGAACAGCGCTCTGAGAGACAGACGGAGAAACTTAGAAACCTGGAAGATTGTGCTGGCGCTCTTTACTGGTCAATCTTTGGTTCTTGAACACTAGCTGGCTCCAAAATGAACACATGGTATGTCAATAGGACGTAGATGATGGGAGATGTGTGCTTTTTCTCACCGGGCGAGAGCGACCCTCATCCTCCAGCCTCCGCTGAAGTCCTTAAGCTTCTGCTGCTGCATGGCGGCGGTGAAGCCCAGACCGTGAAGGATCCTGGAGGCCCGCACCGCCGCCTTGTCGGCGTCCAGCTCCTCCAGACGCTCGTACAGCTCCATCAGCTTCTCACACTCCGCTGGGGGAAGAGAGGATTAAACAGGCCGTTAGCCAATCACGGCTCATCTGTAGTGACAGTTATCTGTAGTGACAGTTATCTGTAGTAACTGTCCACATGTGGGCCAGCCCATCCCCACCCCGTCAGTTGTGAGGCTGAGGACATGAAGTCTGTAGACTGAAATGTAGCCATCAAGGAGACACCATCAGATTAAATAGGAGATTATTATGGATTTAATTCTGTTGATTCGGGACCTCAAAATCTAATTTTATACCGTTTTTTTCTTTGCCTCTACTCTCGTCTGCCATTTTGACAGTGGAGCCTTAAAAATAAAAAAGCAGCAACTCCACGCAAGGGATTTCCTGTACTAGAGCAGGCCTTCCTGTATGAGAGCAGGCCTTCCTGTACGAGAGCAGGCCTTCCTGTACGAGAGCAGGCCTTCCTGTACGAGAGCAGGCCTTCCTGTACGAGAGCAGGCCTTCCTGTACGAGAGCAGGCCTTCCTGCACGAGAGCAGGCCTTCCTGCACTAGAGCAGGCCTTCCTGCACTAGAGCAGGCCTTCCTGTACTAGAGCAGGCCTTCCTGCACTAGAGCAGGCCTTCCTGCACTAGAGCAGGCCTTCCTGTACTAGAGCAGGCCTTCCTGTACTAGAGCAGGCCTTCCTGCACTAGAGCAGGCCTTCCTGTACGAGAGCAGGCCTTCCTGTACGAGAGCAGGCCTTCCTGTACGAGAGCAGGCCTTCCTGTACTAGAGCAGGCCTTCCTGTGGGGACTCACAGTCCTCGCTGGCCAGCCTCTCCGCCTCCTTCTCCAGCATGATCCTCTGCTCGTCGACCTCCATCACACAGTAGAGGGCCGTCTTTTCGCTGGGGGCCATCTCCCGGGTCAGGTGGTAGATGTCGATGTGCTCCGGGATGGGGACCTCACGCATCCCGATGGAGGACAGCAGCATGGACTTCCCTGGGGAGGAAGGAGAAACACTCAGACATCTGTGGTCGTCTACTGGGCACATGTGGCTAGACCAGTGGAGAACATTCCAGTAACACAATAAGCTGAACTGTAATGTGGTTCTTAGATTTGTGTTGTCCAGGCGTAACAATAACATTACATTCCATTTTGTTGTTTATCACATGATGAGAATGGTGGTGAATCCAGACATGTTATTATCAGGTAGGGGTCATTAAGGAGCAGGTAGGGGTTAGGGGTCATTAAGGAGCAGGTAGGGGTTAGAGGTCATTAAGGAGCAGGTAGGGGTTAGGGATCATTAAGGAGCAGGTAGGGGTTAGGGGTCATTAAGGAGCAGATGGGGGTTAGGGGTCATTAAGGAGCAGGTGGGGGTTAGGGGTCATTAAGGAGCAGGTAGGGGTTAGGGGTCATTAAGGAGCAGGTAGGGGTTAGGGGTCATTAAGGAGCAGGTAGGGGTTAGGGGTCATTAAGGAGCAGGTGGGGGTTAGGGGTCATTAAGGAGCAGGTGGGGGTTAGGGGTCATTAAGGAGCAGGTGGGGGTTAGGGGTCATTAAGGAGCAGGTGGGGGTTAGGGGTCATTAAGGAGCAGGTGGGGGTTAGGGGTCATTAAGGAGCAGGTGGGGGTTAGGGGTCATTAAGGAGCAGGTGGGGGTTAGGGGTCATTAAGGAGCAGGTGGGGGTTAGGGGTCATTAAAGAGCAGGTAGGGGTTAGGGGTCATTAAGGAGCAGGTAGGGGTTAGGGGTCATTAAGGAGCAGGTAGGGGTCATTAAGGAGCAGGTAGGGGTCATTAAGGAGCAGGTAGGGGTCATTAAGGAGCAGGTAGGGTCATTAAAGAGCAGGTAGGGGTTAGGGGTCATTAAGGAGCAGGTAGGGGTTAGGGGTCATTAAGGAGCAGGTAGGGGTCATTAAGGAGCAGGTAGGGGTCATTAAGGAGCAGGTAGGGGTTAGGGGTCATTAAGGAGCAGGTAGGGGTCATTAAGGAGCAGGTAGGGGTCATTAAGGAGCAGGTAGGGGTCATTAAGGAGCAGGTAGGGGTCATTAAGGAGCAGGTAGTTACCGGTGCCGTTAAGGCCAATGAGGCCGTAGCGGCGGCCTGAGTTCAGCTCCAGGGTGGTGTCTGACAGCAGCTCCTGGCCGTGGAAGGTGAGGGACAGGCTGCTGATGTGGACGTCTGTGCTGTTGGGGTGGGAGGAGAGCACACCCGTGGTGGCCCGGGCCTCCGCCTTCTTCAGCTCAAATTCGTCTATCTGCTTGGTCAGACCCTCCATCACTAGAGAACAGACCAGGAGAGAGATCAGCATGCTGCGAGCACCATTCAGGTCTTCTACTTTCTCACCGTCAAATCAAGATTACTGAAATAGTACATTTTTGAACACTGACAAACACTGACTATGGGACTACACAACTTTATTGAACACTGTCAAACACTGACACTGGCTGTCCCCTATTGGTCGACCAAAGGCTAAACGACCAAAGGGTCATTAGTCGATCAAGTTTTCATTGGGCGTTGGTCGGACACGTGAGAGGACAGCGAGCCCGCACCAAAGAGAAAAGCACTACGAGATATCAACGCTGACGGATTCTGGTGAAGAGCAACAGACGGAAGCTGAGAGCAATGAAATGAAGACATACTTGGAGGACCAAACTCAGGTGGATACGGGACCACTGACTTGGTGGAAAATAAATGAGGAACGGAAAGGAATGAGCTTGCCAGAGCAGCTAAACACATCCACTCCATCCCTTCCACGCCATCGGAGCGCATCTCATCAAAAGCTGGCTTCATTGTGAGCAAGACACGGAGCTCACTTCTCCCGGACAACGTAGACCAAGTTTGCTTAAGCCTGTATTTATTTATATACATTTTTATTTATTTTACATTGTTAAAAGAAACGAAAAGTTTCAATATTTCTTTTTTCACAAAATACTTTTTACTCATCGTTTCTTTTATAAAGTTATTGTGTTGGTTTTAATATTTCATAAGTTGTGTGATGTTGATGTTATATGCTGTGTTGTGTTGAAATCAATTCAATTAATTAATTACGTGCCAGTGTCGTGGCAGGCGGCTTGTTTCACGTGTGCGCTTTCATGCGCGCCATTAGTCGACTAATGGCCTTAACTAATGGCCTTAACTGACGACCTTTGGAAATCTTTGGTCAGGGTAGGCCTAGTGACTATGATACTGGATTAAACACTGTCACTGGCTGTGTCACTACGGTACATAGGGCCACTGCAATAGGTCTATTTTTATAATCTTGTTTAACTTTTGATTTCTTTTTTAATATATATATACATCTCAACTGTTGTTGAGTGTGAAGAGTAGGGGCCGTAGGGATTGAGACACAAGCACACAATACAATTATGTTGTACTGTACAATGACTATAAAGGAATTGTGATTATGTAACACATTCCGACCACAGCACCATACTTCCTAACGGTAACATAACCATCTCTCACTCTCTTCTCCCCCTCTCTCTCTCTCCCCAGTCTCCCTTCTCCATCTCTCTCTCCCCAGTCTCCGTCTCTCTCTCCCCAGTCTCCCTTCTCCGTCTCTCTCTCTCCCCAGTCTCCCTTCTCCGTCTCTCTCTCTCCCCAGTCTCCCTCTCTCACCGCTGTCGGTTCCGTTCTCCGCGCCCCCGGTGGACTCCTGGTCTCCGTCCCCGTTCATCTCGTCCTCATTTTTCTTGGGTTTGTTGCGGGCCTTCGCAGCCTCCTTCTTCTTCGCCGCCTTCTTCTTGGCTAGGTCGGACGGCATCTCTGTGCTGCTTCTGCTGCTGCTGCTGCTGCTGGGAAGAAAAGACAGAGGAAGCTCACGGTTATCAATCGGAAAAACACCGACGAGCTGTCGTTCCGGTTCTCCTCCTCCCGACCGTGTAGCCGGGCCGGATGTCCATAAGACAGGGCTTTTTTTTTTTTTTTTTATAAACACAGCTACCTCCGGGTGACTCACTAAATCGCCGGTACCGACACTCGTGTGACATTGATAAGTGTGCCGCGTCCCGTACTGTTTTTTTTTGATGTACCACCTCGAAACATCAACCGAAATCGAATCATCCCCGTCCATCATTTATGATTGGCCGTCGCCGTGTGTGGTCTGCTCCCACATCGTGGTCCGGACCCCTACGGAAAGCCCGCTAAGCTAACCCGATACCGGCCGGTCACACCGGGACACTTTAGCATTGTATTAAAATCAACGACGACAGTATGGACTAGCCGTGAACGTGTACGCTCACCCGTCGTACACACACGGAACAGTGTCGCCGTGTGCCGTCGGGCTCACAATAAGCCGGCCCGGCGGTTAGCAGTTAGCCGCTAGGACACCAGGAAGGCCGCGGCGACACGACGCGCTAACCGTTACCCGTTGGCCGTGTTAAGGCCCCGACGGTGACCGTGTAAAGAGCTGGCTAACTCGGCAACACATTCGTATCATCAACGTCGCCCCACCATCGTGTAGTAGTAAGTAAGTTAGTACTAAACCGGCGGTTTTTCCACCGGTCGACGTACCTGTTCAATAGGCGCTGGACTCCTCGAAGCGCACCGGTGTCTCGTGTCTACTTCTTTCGCCGGGTGGAAGACAGAGCGAGCGCGGCACGGTTGCCGTATATGGGCACGAGGGGGCGGCGACAGGCCGTATATGGGCAGGGCGGGGCGGGGACAATTCACAGGGACCCTCCCTTCCGCGTGGGACTGCGGTACCGCTCCCCTCTTTGGCCACCAGGGGGTTTGGTCCATTTAGAAACGTAGATTGAATAGTGCAATAAAACAGACATATATATATATATTGGTAGATTCCTATATGCAATGTAACATAAATGGACAGTGGAATAAAACATATACATATATACTGTATATATATATGTATATATACTGTAGGTAGATTAATATATGTAATGTAACATAGATGAATAGTGGAAAGCAGGGAATAAAACATATATTGATCTACCTATATACAGTATATATATATTGGTACATAAAGCAATAAAGTATATAAATAAAGTAATAAAACAGATGGATCGTGATGGGAAACATGGGAATACAACTCATATATGTATATTGATAGATTGGAATATCTCAAATGAAAGCTGCATTATTTGGTTCGAGATTTAGATTGGATGCTTAAAAACAAATAAAGGAAATACATCTGGACTACTGGCACTTTAAATGGCTTTTAAATATGTTTGCAGAATTCAAAACATGTACATATCACCCGTCACTATATTGTTATTTTTATGTTCATTTTTTATTGTATATAGTATTTTTTTTATCGCATTTTTTTTAATATTCATACTGCGGGAGGGAATTTTGAGTAATAATTCCATTGTACTTGTTGCACATGGCCATTAAAACATCTTGTATCTTGTATTTTTGTACACTTTAAGGCTGGCTGTATTATTATTGCGCCCCGGGGGGGTTCATTCATTCATTAAATTGACTTGACGGGTCGATTCATGTCGATTCATGACGTGTGTTTATGATGGCCAGACAGAGCCGCCCCGGTGTGAATGGAGTCTGGTGACGTGTCTGCCTGCCTGCCCGTTGACTTTCTGTTGACTTTGTTGACACACACACACACACTCAGCCCCTGGCCCCAGGCCCCAGCGGGGTAGACAGCAGTGCTGGTGCTGCGGGTTGAGGAAGACGAAGAAGCAAAGCGCGTCTCCTTTATTTTAAACTGTAGCGTCGGTGATGATGTCGGTGGTTTTAAGGAAGTTACGAAGACGAGCAAAATGGACGACCTAGAACACACGCACACACATTCACACACACATTCACACGCACACACCTAAAGAGACTTGTGTGATCTTGCGTGCTGCTGCAGAAGACACGGAAGACGGATAACGACAACTAACTCAACGTTACTTCGCCGCGAGACGATTTTTTAACGCCGTTTTTACCGACATTTTTTAGTTCCATTTGAAGACCATGAGCCATGGAATATCTTTTTAGCGAACTTTTAGCATAGCCCCGGTTAGCTCGCCGTTGGAGTGTACCGGAGACAGTCGGCTAACTGCGCTGCCTGGAGGCGATTCGTCGCAAAAATGACAATAGTTTATGGGTTATCGCGACAGTGACCCACGCACTAGCCGTTAGACGAGTTATCGCGACATTTGCCAACACGCCAACGGTTAGACGAGTTGTCGCGAAATTGACCATCAGTAGACGTTCGACGAAATGTCCAGTTGTAACGGTGTCGTTAACACGTTATCACCACGGGTTATTACCATAAATAACAACACACCGGGACACGTTATAGTTAAATACAATATATCACAATGATGGCGATTATAACGTTGTGTTGTAAAAGTTTACCGCGTCGTAAAACGATCTAACGTTGTTTTTTGAATGGTGAACACACGTTACAGCACCAACCGTCACTTCTGTTTACGTCGACAAACTAATCCTATTTACTAAACTAATAGCACACGTCAAGACTTCACACTATACACAACGAACCATGGCGACATGTTGTTAGTCTAACGGTGCTTTTTGGGACCATGTCTGAATGAAGCGTGAATAGACGTAGTTGTTACCGAGTGTGTGTGTGAGAGAGAGAAGCAGGTGAAGTGTGTGTGAGTGTGTGAAGCGGGGGGTCTCTGTCGACATGAGGCTGTCGTCCGTCCTGGCCGTGTTCCGGCCCGCCCTGCCCCTCATCCTGGGCCTGTCTCTGGGCTGCAGCCTCAGTCTGCTCATGGTCTCCTGGACCCAGGGGGACGCGGACGACCTGTCCTGCGGGGACGAGCTGGGCAACGGCGCCGGGGGGCTGCTCTTCCGGGGAGGGGACGACTCCCGCGACGACGAGGACGTCCAGCCCCGCATTGTGCCCTACCACAAGGACCCCAACAAGCAAAACAAGAAGGTGCTCCGGTGAGCTGGTGAACGGTTCAACACTTCATCCATCCATCTATCATCCATCTATCATCCATCTATCCATCCTTCTATCCATCCATCTCCACGGAGGTAGCAGCTCCAGCAGCATTCAACAATATTGTGTTATTACACAATGGAAACTATGGGTGGAATTAGTACTTGTTGTACTTTTGTGGCACAGTGGCAGTCACTAGTAACTAGTTACTCATGTCACCACTAGTTACACAGTGAGAGAGAACTAGTACACAGTTACTCCTACACCTAACCCCAGTGACACTAGTAACCAATAGTTACGAGTGTAACTAGTCATGACTACAGTCTGCCCCGCATATAACAGAACAGCACATTGAAATATATACATTTCAATGAACTCTACTGTAGGTTCTTGTTGAGTAAAGTCAGCCATCATTTACCACCACCACCACCATCATCACCTATCCCAGAACTAACCATGTTCTCCACTTACAGCATAAAGGAACCAATGCAAAACGTTTACGTTACTTCATAAGGGTTCTAAGGGTTTCTAAAGGTGTCAAGATGTCCCCCACCGGGTCTGGAGGATGTGTTTAAGGAGCTTAGCAGCCCCGGAGCAGACTGGTTAATACCAGCCTTAAGACCCTCCTCAATGCATTAGGTTATGCTACATCCCTTTCACTTATTTACAAGCTTATTGTCTCTTTATGTTGTATCTCTGTATTTTAATCTCTCTCTCTCTCTCTCTCTCTCTCTCTCTCTCTCTCTCTCTCTCTCTCTCTCTCTCTCTCTCTCTCTCTCTCTCTCTCTCTCTCTCTCTCTCTCTCTCTCTCTCTCTCTCTCTCTCCTCCTATCCTCTCTTCCTCTCTCCCCTCCCAGGACCCGCTACATCCACTCAGAGCTGGGTATCCGTGAGCGCCTCCTGGTGGGCGTTCTGACATCCCGGGCCACCCTGAACACCCTGGCCGTGGCGGTGAACCGCACGGTGGCTCACCGCTTCCACCGCACCTTCTTCTTCACGGGGCTCCGCAGCGGCAAACTGCCGCACGGCATGACGGTGATCGCTCACGGCGACGACCGACCCGTGTGGCTGATGTACGAGACGGTGCGCCACCTGCACCGTCACCACGGCGACGAGTACGACTGGTTCCTGCTGGCGCAGGACGATACCTACCTGCGGGCCGACCGCCTGGCCCGGCTGGCGGCCCGGCTCAGTGCCGGGCGGGACCTGTACCTGGGCCGCGCAGAGGAGTTCATCGGCGGCGAGGAGAAGGCGCGCTACTGCCACGGAGGCTATGGCTACCTGCTGTCCCGCAGCCTCCTGGGGAGGCTGCAGCCTCACCTGGACGCCTGCAGGAACGACATCGTCAGTGTGAGACCAGACGAGTGGCTTGGGAGGTGCATCATAGACTATCTGGGACTCACCTGTCTGGAGGTGTTCCAGGTGGAGGACTGCACACACACACCTACACACACACACACACACACACACACACACGCTAAGCTACAGAGCCGCCTAAGCTGACTTATTTCTCTCCCATGTCTCCCCCTGGGGTCTCCCCCTGGGGCCTCCCCCTGTGTCTCGCCCGCCCTCCAGGAGATGCGCTACCATTACTTTGAGCTGGGGAAGAACGCGGACCCGGAGCGGGAGGACAGCGCCCGGTTCCGCGAGGCGCTGGCCGTCCACCCGGTGTCGGAACCCGGCCTCATGTACCGGCTGCACAAGCGCTTCAGCCAACTGGAGCTTGAGTGGACCTACCAGCAGATCGAGCAGCTGCAGGTGGGCGCTGCAGGGGTTCTGTAGGCTCACCCACTCAGAGTCCCCACCACACCGCCCCCTCTAGGACCGCCCCCTCTAGCACTGCTGACGTGAAGATGTCAGTCTGTTACAAGCATCACACCTCTCAGTAGCAGCACATGCAGTTTTAATGTTGTTTTTCCTAAAGTTAGAAAGATATATATTCAGGATCTTTATACTGAATTAGCAATGCATTCCTTGTGTGGGTTACAGTGTCTTTTTTGGTTGTAGACGCTGGGGCATTTAGGCATTTAACACCCAGCCCCTGTCCTGCCCCCCAATCACAACACACTAAGTGTCTTTGTATTGTCCTTTATTGCTGTTAAGATAAGATAAGACTTTATTGATGCCTAAGGCAGGTTGGAGTAATGTGTGTTTAGAGTGAAAGGGCATTCAGAGTTAAGCTGACACCCCTTGACTACCCTAGCCTAGGATAGCCTTGACCTCACTAGCCTAGCCTAGCCCTGATACCCTAGCCTAGGATAGCCTTGACCTCACTAGCCCTGACTAGCCTGGGGTACACAGTCGATCCGACATGATGAAGTTTAACGGCAATTTGAGAAATGCTTAATAAATAAAACACATTGTTATCATAAAATGATGAGGCAAACTAACAGGCACACCCCACTGTCTGTCTAAGAGACAGAGAGACAGACACACGTCTCATGGTGGCTGGAGTGGATCTCAGCAGACATTCCGGGCTGGTCTAATATTTAGACCCCAGAGCAGGAGGAGGTGGTGTGTACCTTCATGACCTCACATCACACTGGCCTCTATTCATCTCTCTGCTACTGCTACTACCACACTACTCCACGCTCAGCTGTACTGTTATATAGACAGTATGCCTTCTGTTATGTCAGGGAGTGTCAGAGAGATCCAGTGTAAATGGTGGACAAATATTTAGCCATACATACGAATAAATACAATCAAATTAGAGGGCCGTCAATAGGGCCCATACCTCCGCCACACCCAAAATAAAATAAAATTAACTGTTCATTGGCCCATAAGTAATCTAACCACCAAGTTTTGTCAAATTCAGTACATAACTTAGACAGACAGACAGACAGACAGAATACGGTGGAGGTAATAATAAGAGGAATGGGTCACCGAATGACAACAGGATCAGAGTTACACTTGTTTTCATTCTATATTTATAGATTTATATACTATCTATTTCTCCACGCCCTCCAGATGCAGATCAACAACCTGAGTCACCTGACGCCGGAGGGCAGGGCGGGCGCCACGTGGCCCATCGGCGTGACGGCGCCCTTCAAGCCATCCACACGCTTCGAGGTCATCAACTGGGAGTACTTCACGGAGGACCACGTGTACTCCTGTCCCGAGGGCGCCCCCAAGTGCGAGCTGCGCGGGGCGGACCGGGCGGACGTCACCGCCGTGCTGGAGATGGCGGTGGAGCGGCTGAACGCCCGCTACCGGCCGCAGCTGCGCTTCCGCAAGCGGCGGCTGCTCAACGGGTACCGGCGCTTCGACCCCACGCGGGGCATGGAGTACGTGCTGGACCTGGCGCTAGAGGCCCACACCCAGAAGGGCCACAGCCAGGTGCTGGGCCGGCGGGTCAACCTGCTGAGGCCCCTGGGGTCCGTGGAGATCATCCCCATGCCCTACGTGACGGAGGCCACGCGGGTGCAGGTCATCCTGCCCGTCACTGCCCGGGAGCAGGACTTCGCCGGCGGTTTCCTGGACAGCTACGTGTCCAACATGCTGGACACGCGGGACAACGTGCTGCTCACCATCCTGCTGGTGTACGACCCCTTCGACGCCCAGCGGGTCAGCCAGACGGACGTGTTCGCCGGCCTCAAGGCGGCGGTGGGCGAGGTAGAGAAGCGCTACGGTGACGTGAAGATCCCGTGGATCAGCGTGAAGACGGAGGTTCCCTCGCAGGTCAAACTCATGGACATCATCTCCAAGAAGCACCCGGTGGACACTCTGTTCTTCCTGGCTGGTGCGTGGACCGAGGTCAACGGGGACTTCCTGAACCGCTGCCGCATGAACGCCATCAGCAGCTGGCAGGTGTTCTTCCCCGTCCACTTCCAGGAGTTCAGTCCGGCGGTGGTGTCCCGCGAGCTGCCTCGCTCCTCGGCCTCCTCGGCCTTCGACCCGCTGCGGGACGGCCGCTTCGACCGGCGGGCCTTCGACGAGGCCTGCTTCTATAACGCAGACTACATGGCCGCCCGCACCAAGATGGCGGCCGACATCCTGGACAACGAGGACCTGCTGGAGAGCACGGACGTGTACGACGTGTTCGTGCGCTACTCCGGGCTGCACGTGTTCCGCGGCGTGGAGCCGGCGCTGGTGCAGAAGTACGTGCGGCGGACGTGCAACCCCCGCTTCAGCGAGGACGTGTACCACCGCTGTGTCCTCAGCAACCTGGAGGGCCTGGCCTCCCGCGCTCACCTCTCCATGGCGCTGTTTGAGCAGGAGCAGGCCAACAGCACCTAGACACGTCGCCCCGCGGCATGCCAGGTGGCGGATCCCGGCCCGCGCCGAGCCGAGGAGAACGGAACGATACGCTGCTCTCCCGCGGTCGCTATGGTGCCTTGCGCTAGGGAACAAGGGTCAGCTCGGGGCCCACAGTGGGGCCCCTCGGCCCCGGGGCGGGCTCTCTGTGGACGGGGTCATAGTGATAGAGGGTAGTGGAGCGTGTGCTGGACGTCATAACGTCACTC
>CM051020.1:16030021-16040021 GCA_027704905.1 Muraenolepis orangiensis | reverse complement strand
TCAGTCTTTTTTGACGTGACAAAGAGTGAGGCTCCACAGCGGAACGCTAACGTTCCCCCCTTTCTACGTATTCTGAGCCGTACCTCCCAACAATGACACGGACAGAAACAGGCATGTACTGTACAGTTAGCTGTCTAAAGAAAAGAAAAAGGAAAAAAAACAACATATTTACATTCACATATCTTATTATTAAAAAAAACAAAAAAAAAACAAGTTTCCATCTTTCCCTTCCGTCTCTCTAACAGCCCGTGAGGAGGCCAGGTTGTAGTACCAACTACCCACCGTGTCCCCAACCAGAAGTACTTGGTGCTTGCAGTATTTTTCAGAAAGTGTGCCCTGCTACTACTTTGAGAAACACGGCATTATTGTCTTACGCAGTAACACACACACACACGCGCACACACACACACACACACACACACACACACACAGTACTCTAAGTAGTGCTGTAAAATACTGCATGTACTAGCGGTTCTGGTCTTTAAATCCTTCATCTCCCTCAGCGAAATACTGCGTGTACTTTGAACCTTTGGTGAAACCTTTGAGACATCGTAACTTCTTGTAATATTACAGAAACATGAGAAACAGGTAGTCAGTAACGTGATAAAGACCTCGTCATCACCGGTTAGTGTCTATCTTAATGCCACAACCATCTGTGCTTCTACCAGCTTCCCTCGCTGTCCGGCGGTGGTCGGGTTTTTGGATCGGAATTTTCCAATAATTCCGATCGATTAAACACACCCGCACGGTGGTCGCCATAGTGACAGTTAACAGCGAAGGGTCTGGCTTGTAAAAACACAGTTTGGAGTTGAAGGTTGAATTACCCCAATGAGCAAATCAGCCAAAAATAACCAACATGCCTCGTTTACAATTCTACACACACACACACACAAAAAATCTCCTCGTTCTGCTGGTGTATTTCATGTACTTTACACTCCAAAAGATCACCACTCACTACAACACACACACACACACACACACACACACACACACACACACACACACACACACACACACACACACACACACACACACACACACACACACACACACACACACACACACACACACACACACCCTATCATTCAACAGGTTTATAAACACACAGGTGTAGCGTGTGGTAGTGAAGGTTGTGGAAACAAGTCCCGTCTATCGTCGCCGGGGGAACTGGGTCACGTGACGATGATGTCACACGATGATGACATCACAGTATGGAGAAATACCTTCCACACACACACACACACACACAAACACTTAGACACACACACACACGGGACCCCAGTGGGGATAGTGGTCAGGTGTCGTTAGGTGTTGCGTACTGCCAGGGCCTGTTCTAGCTCCTGTCTCCTCTGCTGGATCTAGAAGAGAACGTCAGAGAACATCCAGAACATTAACACCTCCTCTCTCACCTGTACAGGTAAACTATATCACCTCCTGTCTCACCTGCACAGGTAAACGATATCACCTCCTCTCTCACCTGTACAGGTCAACTATATCACCTCCTCTCTCACCTGCACAGGTAAACGATATCACCTCCTCTCACCTGTACAGGTAAACTATATCACCTCCTCTCACCTGTACAGGTAAACTATATCACCTCCTCTCTCACCTGCACAGGTCAACTATATCACCTCCTCTCACCTGTACAGGTAAACTATATCACCTCCTCTCTCACCTGCACAGGTCAACTATATCACCTCCTCTCTCACCTGTACAGGTCAACTATATCACCTCCTCTCTCACCTGTACAGGTCAACTATATCACCTCCTCTCTCACCTGTACAGGTAAACAATATCACCTCCTCTCTCACCTGCACAGGTAAACTATATCACCTCCTCTCTCACCTGTACAGGTCAACTATATCACCTCCTCTCTCACCTGTACAGGTCAACTATATCACCTCCTCTCTCACCTGTACAGGTCAACTATATCACCTCCTCTGTCACCTGCACAGGTAAACTATATCACCTCCTCTCTCACCTGTACAGGTAAACTATATCACCTCCTCTCTCACCTGTACAGGTCAACTATATCACCTCCTCTCTCACCTGTACAGGTCAACTATATCACCTCCTCTCTCACCTGCACAGGTAAACAATATCACCTCCTCTCACCTGTACAGGTAAACTATATCACCTCCTCTCTCACCTGCACAGGTCAACTATATCACCTCCTCTCACCTGTACAGGTAAACTATATCACCTCCTCTCTCACCTGCACAGGTCAACTATATCACCTCCTCTCTCACCTGTACAGGTCAACTATATCACCTCCTCTCTCACCTGTACAGGTAAACTATATCACCTCCTCTCTCACCTGTACAGGTAAACAATATCACCTCCTCTCTCACCTGCACAGGTAAACTATATCACCTCCTCTCTCACCTGTACAGGTCAACTATATCACCTCCTCTCTCACCTGTACAGGTCAACTATATCACCTCCTCTCTCACCTGTACAGGTAAACTATATCACCTCCTCTCTCACCTGTACAGGTCAACTATATCACCTCCTCTCTCACCTGTACAGGTAAACTATATCACCTCCTCTCTCACCTGTACAGGTCAACTATATCACCTCCTCTCTCACCTGTACAGGTCAACTATATCACCTCCTCTCTCACCTGTACAGGTCAACTATATCACCTCCTCTCTCACCTGTACAGGTAAACGAAATCACCTCCTTTACCTTGCAGTAGAAGTAGCGGCTGACCGCCTCCTGGGACCAGGGCTGTTGGTAGAACTCCGCCCTCCTCTCCTCCTCAGGGTTTCCAACCACGTCAGTCATCAGCTGCAGCCAATCACAACACACCCACAGAGTTACATTAGTCTCACCCTGGTGGTGCAGTGGTGGTACTGCAGCAGCAGGTATTACAAGGCAAGTGTGTGTGTGTGTGTGTGTGTGTGTGTGTGTGTGTGTGTGTGTGTGTGTGTGTGTGTGTGTGTGTGTGTGTGTGTGTGTTACCTTGAGGTCTCTGCTCTGGGACTGCAGCCAGTCCTGGATGTAGCCCTTGGGGTCTCTGGAGAAGCTCAGCATGAAGTCTCTCTGGATCTTCAGCTGGTTGATGGACTCGATGGTCTCGTGGATCTGAACACAGCAGGACACCAGGGTCACCTGACTTAATCTATGACTCATACTCACACACACACTCTGATGTCTCATCAACCATTCATGTAAACACGGTAGTCGGATGAAGACATGAAGTGGTGAATAACATTGACCCAGAAACAGAGCATACGAATACGAACATACGACTGGACAGGGGGTGGGGCTAGTGTACAGAAGGGGGTGTGGCTAGGGTACAGAAGGGGGTGGGGCTAGTGTACAGAAGGGGGTGTGGCTAGGGTACAGAAGGGGGTGTGGCTAGGGTACAGAAGGGGGTGTGGCTAGGGTACAGAAGGGGGTGTGGCTAGGGTACAGAAGGGGGTGGGGCTAGTGTACAGAAGGGGGTGTGGCTAGTGTACAGAAGGGGGTGTGGCTAGGGTACAGAAGGGGGTGTGGCTAGGGTACAGAAGGGGGTGTGGTTAGGGTACATAAGGGGGTGTGGCTAGGGTACAGAAGGGGGTGTGGCTAGGGTACAGACGGGGTTGTGGCTAGTGTAGGAGGGGGCGTGTCTCTGACCTTGTTGTCGAGGGAGGCGATCTCCTGCTGATTGGCCGTGGACAGCAGGAAGCTGCTCATCTGGCTCTTCAGCGGGTCCTCCACCTCCACGTCGATGTCGTAGCACGCCGTCTTCTTCTGGTCATTGGGGTCCACGCTGGAGGGGGAGGGGCTTTAAAAACCTATCTCACCGACTGTGGAGTGTGTGTGTGTGGTACTTATTGTAGGCCTTATTATAATTCTGTACTTTCTAGTTTCTACCAGTGTTCCGTTCGGGAGTGATACAGCACCACCTCATCCCTTCTTACGTCACCTGAGAGGTGCGTCGCCGTGGTTACCTGATGACGTGGTTGATAACGATGGGGTCGGGGGGCAGCAGGAGGTTGGTGAGGCGCTGGGGGATCTCAGAGAACTTGAGACGGGGACAGTCGAAGATCTGGAGGAGAACCACTGTTAGAGTCTACCTGTAGACCTTAGATACCTCCCTGTAGGGTCCTAGAGCAAGATGTCCCCTAACCCCTACCTGTAGGGTCCTAGAGCAAGATGTCCCCTAACCCCTACCTGTAGGATCCTAGAGCAAGATGTCCCCTAACCCCTACCTGTAGGGTCCTAGAGCAAGATGTCTCCTAACCCCTACCTGTAGCGTCCTAGAGCAAGATGTCTCCTAACCCCTACCTGTAGGGTCCTAGAGCAAGATGTATCCTAACCCCTACCTGTAGGGTTCTTGAGCAAGATGTCTCCTAACCCCTACCTGTAGGGTTCTATAGCAAGATGTCTCCTTACCCCTACCTGTAGGGTCCTAGAGCAAGATGTCTCCTAACCCCTACCTGTAGGGTCCTAGAGCAAGATGTCCCCTAACCCCTACCTGTAGGGTCCTAGAGCGAGATGTCTCCTAACCCCTACCTGTAGGATCCTAGAGCAAGATGTCCCCTAACCCCTACCTGTAGGGTCCTAGAGCGAGATGTCTCCTAACCCCTACCTGTAGGATCCTAGAGCAAGATGTCCCCTAACCCCTACCTGGATAACATATGATAGTGTATGATAACGACCCCGTTGATCAGGCTATGGCTCTCTTATTAAAGGACGGTGAAGCGAGGCTCCAGCGGAGGCCCTAGGCAGAGCAGCTGTGTACCTGCTGGAAGTACTTGTCACAGTTGATGTACTCCTTGTCGTGGGAGTCCTGCAGCTTGTTGGTCTTGACGTACTGCCACAGCGCCTGGATGATGCAGGAGCGCGTCTGGGTGTGGATGCCCAGCAGCCTCGCCAGCCGGGGGTCCAGCTTGAACTGGGGGGGCTGCGGACGGACGGACAGACGGCCACTTCAGCAACGACCTCTCGCTGGGGTGTTGAAGTTACCGTGCTGAGCATGTGTTTTGTTTGGTGTGTTTCTTCTTGCCGTGGACCATTTTGTCTCCGTGTTCATACTGATGTCACGTATGATGTGTGTGAAAGCTACATTTCAAACACCCTCAGGGTTCAGACAGCAGGGTGCAGGGTGGTGGGTGCAGGGTGGTGGGTAGTGGGTGCAGGGTGGTGGGTAGTGGGTGCAGGGTGGTGGGTGGTGGGTGCAGGGTGTTGGGTGGTGGGTAGTGGGTGCAGGGTGGTGGGTGGTGGGTAGTGGGTGCAGGGTGGTGGGTGGTGGGTAGTGGGTGCAGGGTGGTGGGTAGTGGGTGGTGGGTAGTGGGTGCAGGGTGGTGGGTGGTGGGTAGTGGGTGCAGGGTGGTGGGTGCAGGGTGTTGGGTGGTGGGTAGTGGGTGCAGGGTGGTGGGTGCAGGGTGGTGGGTGGTGGGTAGTGGGTGCAGGGTGGTGGGTGGTGGGTGGTGGGTGCAGGGTGGTGGGTAGTGGGTGGTGGGTGGTGGGTGGTGGGTGGTGGGTGCAGGGTGGTGGGTAGTGGGTGGTGGGTGCAGGGTGGTGGGTGGTGGGTGGTGGGTGCAGGGTGTCTCACCTGGTAGTCCAACATGAGCAGCAGGGTACAGCGGACACTCACGTCCCCGGGACGCTTCACCTGGAAGCCGTCCGTCTCCTGGGTGGTGGGGGTGCGGTGCCACTGTAACAACACACAGGCCACGGGGTCAGAAGGTCACACAAGGTCACCGGTTCACGACCCAAGGCCACACTTATTATTATAAGAGTCTAATTTAGAGCTCCCATAAAAACCATCCACTGGGCAGCACTACCGTGACAGAGGTACTTGGCATGGTGGATAATGTCCGTTAACTCTTCTAAAGAGAGAGAGTGGTCTGGTTTCCCATCAGGGTCATGAGGGTAATGTAATAATAATGTAACTTATAGCTTCAGTAATGCCACGCATATCATATCTACCAGACAGCTGGCTCCACTATCTACTGCTCTTACAGCTCAAGACAACACACAGTTTCCATCACACACACACACACACACACACACACAAGAAATGTCTGAAACCCAACAGTGTTTATGGAGTGGTGAGCCTATATCAAGCTGTCCAAACAGGGCTCAGAGCAATGGGCTCTTTGTTTGAGTTGTTTAGATAACTTTTCACTCTGGAGCCCACAGCTCTTTAGGGCCGAGGACAGGGCCTCTTCAGGGCCCCGTCTGAAGGCTTCTGATTGGTCAGATCCTCAACAGCCCACGTCACCCGCTAAGGCTCACCTGCTAGGCAACTTAAGGCTCACCCGCTAGGCGACTTAAGGCTCACCACTAGGTGACTTAAGGCTCACCCACTAGGTGACTTAAGGCTCACCCACTAAACGACTAAAGGCTCACCCACTAGCTGACTTAAGGCTTACCCACTAGGCAACTGAAGGCTCACCCACTAGGCGACTAAAGGCTCACCCACTAGCTGACTTAAGGCTTACCCACTAGGCAACTGAAGGCGCTAGGCGACTAAAGGCTCACCCGCTAGGCGATTTAAGGCTCACCCGCTAGGTGACTTAAGGCTCACCCACTTAGCGGCTTAAGGCTCACCCACTAGGCGACTGAAGGCTCACCCACTAGGTGACTTAAGGCTCACTTGCGTGCGGCTGAACGGCTGTCTTGAGGACCAGAGAAACCTTGAGATCTTCTGGGAACTGGAAGATATTGAAAAGCCTTTCTGAACTTCAGCCTTTGAGAACTACTACCCGCTAGGTGACTTAAGGCTCACCCACTTAGCGGCTTAAGGCTCACCCCCTAGGCGACTGAAGGCTCACCCACTAGGTGACTTAAGGCTCACCCCCTAGGCGACTGAAGGCTCACCCACTAGGCGAGTGAAGGCTCACCCACTAGGTGACTTCAGGCTCACCCACTAGGCGACTAAAGGCTCACCCACTAAGCGACTAAAGGCTCACCCACTAGGTGACAAAAGGCTCACCCACTAGGCGACTTAAGGCTCACCCTCTAGGTGACTTAAGGCTCACCCACTAGGCGACTTAAGGCTCACCCACTAGGCGACTTAAGGCTCACCCACTAGGCGACTGAAGGCTCAACCCCTAGGCGACTGAAGGCTCACCC
The DNA here is from genome assembly GCA_027704905.1 of Muraenolepis orangiensis. Taxonomy (NCBI): domain Eukaryota; kingdom Metazoa; phylum Chordata; class Actinopteri; order Gadiformes; family Muraenolepididae; genus Muraenolepis; species Muraenolepis orangiensis. The sequence continues at coordinate 16,032,950 of CM051020.1, read as the reverse complement.
CCTAGGCGACTTAAGGCTCACCCACTAGGTGACTTAAGGCTCACCCACTAGGCGACTGAAGGCTCACCCCCTAGGTGACTTAAGGCTCACCCCCTAGGTGACTTAAGGCTCACCCACTAGGCGACTGAAGGCTCACCCACTAAGTGACTTAAGGCTCACTTGCGTGCGGCTGAACGGCTGTCTTGAGGACCAGAGAAACCTTGAGATCTTCTGGGAACTGGAAGATAGGGCGGCAGTCTAGCTCAGGAGGTAGAGCGGTCGCCTCACAACCGGAAGGTTGCTGGTTCGATCCCCGGCTCCTCCTAGCAAAAACTGTCGAGGTGTCCTTGAGGAAGACCCTAACCCTAACTGCTCCCCGGGCGCTGTATCAATAGCTGCCCACTGCTCCTAATACTAGGATGGGTTAAATGCAGAGAACACATTTCACTGTATGTCTTCATGTATGTGACCAATAAAGAGGATTCAATCCTCACGATTTGTTGTTTGTTGTTGTGATATTGAAAAGCCTTTCTGAACTTCAGCCTTTGAGAACTATGCTTCATCAAATGGTTACCAAAACTTTATTATCAAATGTTCCAAGAAATTGGTTTGACACAAAGGTTTCGAAGATATGCTTTCTTCAACGCTCCACAAATATGTCAAATCAAAAGTTTAAAGAATGCACTTTCTTAAAATCTGAACAAAAACATATACTTTGTGAAATATTGAGGAATCCAAATGTTTCACAGATATTTCACCAAACTGAGCGGAGCACACGGCGCCCCTGATACATGGACCAGGAGACCCCAGAGGACCAGGAGGTTGTTCCCATGCAGGGCTCAGAACCCAGCTATACACAAAGCCTCTTGGGGAACCCTCACCCTAAGTAGTCTTTCTGGACCGGAGAAGGGGTCTCGTCTTGGGACCCAGAAGACCATCCCTATTCCTGATCTCCTCCCCAGGTGTCACACCTCAAGCACGAACCCACACACACACACACACACACACACACACACACACAGTTCTTGACTTAAATTGATTTAAGTTCCTTTTGCATCCTACTCTGTTGGCTAGCCGTAACCAGGACCGGCACACACTCAGCAGACTCTGAGCACACCGGAAATCCCGGTGTGGGTCCTGGTGGGTCCTGGTCCATAGTCTCACCTCCACCAGGTGGTTGTCCGGTCCGTACAGGTCCTTGTCCAGCTCGATGACCAGACTCTTGAAGAACGACGAGAACTTCCTCTTCAACTTCCCCGGCTGGAGGGAGAGAGACCGAGAGAGAGAGAGAGAGAGAGAGAGAGAGAGAGAGAGAGGGGGGGGGGGGGGAAATAAGGAGAGCGTGGAGTGAGATGAAGAGAGAGAGAGAAAGAGAGAGAGAGAGAGCGGGGGGGGGGGGGCGAGAGAAGGAGAGAGAGAGAGAGAGAGAGAGAGAGAGAGAGAGAGAGAGATAAAGAGAGAGAGAGAGAGAGAGGGGGGGGGGCGAGAGAAGGAGAGAGAGAGAGAGAGAGAGAGAGAGAGAGAGAGAGAGAGAGAGAGAGAGAGAGAGAGAGGGGAGGGGGTGGGAGAAGGAGAGAGGGGAGAGGGGAGACAGGGGAAATTAACATGGCATGAATATAAATACATGTAGGTGCTCTCTCACACACACACACACACACACACAAACTTAGCTTGAAGCCTAGCATGTAGCTCTCAACGTGCAGCCAGTATGTAGCTCAACATGTAGCTTAGCGTGTAGCTTTGCGTGTAGCTTGGCGTGGAGCCTAGCATGACGCAGGGGACCATCCCAGCGGTCCGACCCCGTGACCTTCTCTCAGTTTGTTTAGCTAACTCTGAGAGAAGGTCACAGGGTCGGACCGCTGGGATGATGGACCCATAGCCTTCCGCTGGAATGTTACGCTAGTTAGCCTTTAGCAGGCGCTACTTCTAGGGTGAGCTAGAACTCCTTCTCTTGGTCATGACCATGATAAACTGAATTATAACTTATTACTGATCTACATCCTTTAACAGCATTCACCATATTTCACTTTTGTTCTCTAGGTCTCTTCTGGTTCCTTCTCTAGGTCTCTTCTGGTTCCTTCTCTAGGTTTCTTCTGGTTCCTTCTCTAGGTATCTTCTGGTTCCTTCTCTAGGTCTCTTCTGGTTCCTTCTCTAGGTCTCTTCTGGTTCCTTCTCTAGGTCTCTTCTGGTTCCTTCTCTAGGTCTCTCCTGGTTCCTTCTCTAGGTCTCTCCTGGTTCCTTCTCTAGGTCTCTCCTGGTTCCTTCTCTAGGTCTCTTCTATGTTCCTTCCAAGACTAAGATTAAGACTCTAAGATGTATTAGTCTGTTTGAGCACGGTTCCGGTCATGGAGGTTCTTATCCGAGGCCGTTTAGTTTTGGTAGCATCTCAGTTTGTTTGTTTGTTTGTTTACTTCCACTGGTGCGGCGCGGTTGTGTTTGTGTGCCAATTTGTTTCATATTTGGTAACCCAAAAACCAAGAGAGCAATGGGACACGTCACCTTTACATCGCCCCGCCCCCTTGTCATACCTCTGGGCCCCTCCAGGGGGCGCGGCCCCCAGTTTAGGAACCCCTGCCTTAACCTCTGATGAGCTCTCCTATGGTCATGTTGTGATTGAGTTAGGTCTCTAACGTAGCTCCTCTTCAGTCCTTCAATCTAATAAAGTTCAAACTCACATCATCCAGAAGCTTCCCCTCCACACGCAGCTCCCATGATGCAATGCTGCCGTCAGAGTCGTCGGCGTCCGGCTTGGCGGGGTTGAAGGTGTTGGAGATGTACAGACGCAGTTTCCGCTTCTGCTGCTGACACGCACACACACGCACACGCACACACACACACGCACACACACACACACACACACACGCACATACCAGTGTGAGGAGGAGGAGGGGGAAGAGGGGGAGGAGGAGGAGGAGGAGGAAGAGGGGGAGGAGGAGGAGTGCTCTGCAGC
>CM051020.1:16020021-16027521 GCA_027704905.1 Muraenolepis orangiensis | reverse complement strand
CCTACTTTGATCCAAGCGTGGGATCTGATTGGGGCTCTCTCATGTCCATCTGTCTCGCCGGCATCTCATTGGCTCCCGGGAATCCGACGGGCTTCCTGGGAATCGGTGAGGATTTGAAGGCGTTTCGATTAGAGAGACAAGTGTGATGTCATCACCCTGAGACACAGTGTGTTGACGTGCACACGTGTGTGTGTGGGTGTTTCACAGTGTGTGTGTGTGGGAAAGGGAGACGGCGTGTGTGTAGGGGTGTGTGTGTGTGTGTGTGTGTGTGTGTGTGTGTGTGTGTGAGTAGGAGCAACTTGTGGCCATGCAGACAGAAGAAGACAGAAGAAGAGGAGGATGAAGAAGGGACAGGAGGAGGAGGAGGAGGAGGAGGAGGAGGAGGAGGAGGAGGGGGGGGGAGTACGGGGAGTACGGGAACTGTAACTGATTCAGGGTCAGGCTGTTCAGACACACTGATAACACACACACACACACAAAAACACACACACACGCGCACACACACACACACACACACACACACACACACACACACAGACATACACACACAAAAATACACACACACACACAAACCCACACACACACGCACACACACACACACATATATACTGTATACATATATATGTGTACACACACAACCCACAACATACATTCCATTGCATTTAACTTTTTCGTATCCACTGTTCCTATTCGTAAAACGTCCGACATATAAAACATCTAAAACAGATATTCAAAACAATCTCTGACCAATCAGGGGGGGGGGGCATTTGAGAATGTTGGGCGGAGCCAAGCCGGGCCATCTACACATTCATTAGCCTTTAAACAGCTGCCCGAGGTGAGCTACATTCCGCTAGGTTAGCCTAGCGTACGCCGGGTTGCTAGGAGAGAGGAGAGGAGGGGCTGGGTGATCCCCGGGTGATGGAGCAGAGGTCAACCCCTCCTCTTACCTGTACACCCACCCCTGCTCCACGGGGGAGGAACTACTACTGGAGTGTTACTGTAGTATTACTGTAGTCACTGTAGTATTACTGTAGTCACTGTAGTATTACTGTAGTCACTGTAGTATTACAGTAGTCACTGTAGTATTACTGTAGTCACTGTAGTATTACAGTAGTCACTGTGGTATTACTGTAGTATTACTGTAGTCACTGTAGTATTACAGTAGTCACTGTAGTATTACTGTAGTCACTGTAGTATTACAGTAGTCACTGTAGTATTACTGTAGTATTACTGTAGTCACTGTTGTATTACTGTAGTTTAACTGTAGTCACTGTGGTATTACTGTAGTATTACTGTAGTCACTGTAGTATTACAGTAGTCACTGTAGTATTACTGTAGTATTACTGTAGTCACTGTAGTATTACTGTAGTCACTGTAGTATTACTGTAGTATTACTGTAGTCACTGTAGTATTACAGTAGTCACTGTAGTATTACTGTAGTATTACTGTAGTCACTGTAGTATTACAGTAGTCACTGTAGTATTACTGTAGTATTACTGTAGTATTACTGTAGTCACTGTAGTATTACTGTAGTATTACAGTAGTCACTGTAGTATTACTGTAGTCACTGTAGTATTACAGTAGTCACTGTAGTATTACTGTAGTATTACTGTAGTCACTGTAGTATTACAGTAGTCACTGTAGTATTACTGTAGTATTACTGTAGTCACTGTAGTATTACAGTAGTCACTGTAGTATCACTGTAGTATTACTGTAGTATTACTGTAGTTACTGTAGTATTACTGTAGAATTGCAGTAGTCACTGTTGTATTACAGTAGTCACCATAGTATTACTGTAGTATTACAGTAGTATTACTGTAGTCACTGTGGTTTAACTGTAGTCACTGTAGTTTTACTGTAGTATTACAGTAGTATTACAGTAGTATTACTGTAGTATTACTGTAGTCACTGTAGTATTACTGTAGTATTACTGTAGTCACTGTAGTATTACTGTAGTATTACTGTAGTCACTGTAGTATTACTGTAGTATTACTGTAGTATTACTGTAGTCACTGTAGTATTACAGTAGTCACCATAGTATTACTGTAGTTTTACTGTAGTATTACAGTAGTCACCATAGTTTTACTGTAGTATTACAGTAGTATTACTGTAGTCACTGTGGTTTAACTGTAGTCACTGTAGTTTTACTGTAGTATTACAGTAGTATTACAGTAGTCACTGTTGTATTACTGTAGTATTACAGTAGTCACTGTGATTTAACTGTAGTATTACAGTAGTCACCATAGTATTACTGCAGTATTACAGTAGTCACCATAGTATTACTGTAGTATTACTACAGTATTACAGTAGTTACTACTGTATTACTGTAGTAATACAGTAGTCACCATAGTATTACTGTAGTTTTACTGTAGTATTACAGCAGTCACTGCAGTAATAGACTAACCTTAGTTCTCATGTTACCACATCACTAAAGTATGAAGCTTGAAACCAAACGGAAAATCCCAACCAGCGACAGCTAGCATCACTTCAACTACTGAGCTTTACACTTCCTCATATTCACCAAGCAGCGTTTACTGAGATGGAAAATCTGCGGATTTAACGCCTGAAACTGCAGAAATCCCCTTATGTAAGACACTATGAAGACATTGTGTTGTCATTATTATATCATCATTATTCATTATCAATATCATTGTTATTATTTTATCGTGGTCTTCTATCACAAGCAACAGCTGGATATAAAACACGGGTTGAGTGATAACTACACCTTTAACAAGACAATGAACTACACTGTACTGGTAGAGAGAGAGAGAGAGAGAGAGAGAGAGAGAGAGAGAGAGAGAGAGAGAGAGAGAGAGAGAGAGAGAGAGACAGACAGACAGACAGACAGACAGACAGACAGACAGAGATAGAGAGGAGACACTAGCGCTGTAGTGATGTCATCAAAGCCAGTTCACGAGGACAAGTTAAACCACGAGGCTAGCGTGGTTAGCACAACTAGCACACCTAGCATGGCTAGCATACATGTGATGCACACACATGTGCATGTATGTACACATACACACACATGGAGAAAGAGGAGCTGTCAGACGCTGTCAGAATCTTGAAAAAACAGAAAGTAGGAGGTAGGTATCACAAAGTAGGAAACCGAAAGAAGGAAGTAGGAAACAGAAAAGAGGAAACAGGAAGCAGGAAACAGGAAGTAGGGCTTCTGGGACGTACTTCCGGGTGCGGTTCTGGACGGCCTGCTGCTGGACCTGCTGTGAGGGGGCGGGTCTCTTGCGGCTGGCCTCGATGACCGGGGCGGGCAGACCGGGTCGCACCGCAGGGCTGGCTCCGTACGGGGGCCCCGGGGGGCCCATGGGGGCCCCCTGGTGGGGCATCCTGGCCCCTGACGGCATCCCGGGACGCTGGGGGGAGAGGAACAGTTATCAGCTAACATCCTGAGTCCAACAGAACCTCTGATCCAGCAGTCCTACTGTGTTCTAGTAGACCTTCTGATCAGTCCTACTGTGTTCTAGTAGAACTTCTGATCAGTCCTACTGTGTTCTAGTAGACCTTCTGATTAGTCCTACTGTGTTCTAGTAGACCTTTTGATTAGTCCTACTGTGTTCTAGTAGACCTTTTGATTAGTCCTAATGTGTTCTAGTAGAACCTCTGATCAGTCCTACTGTGCTCTAGTAGAACTTCTGATCAGTCCTACTGTGTTCTAGTAGAACCTCTGATCAGTCCTACAGTGTTCTAGTAGAACTTCTGATCAGTCCTACTGTGTTCTAGTAGACCTTCTGATCAGTCCTACTGTGTTCTAGTAGAATGTCTGATCAGAAACTGTAAGGGGCGGATTTACGCCTTGTTTTCTGTTTCTTAACAGAGATATTCTACCTTAGAAAACTCATTAGCATTCAGAAAGCTCTTTTTTTTAACGAGTGGCCAGTCTACACGCTGTTGATTTTGTGACACTTTTTACAGTTTACTACCGCTGGCTGACTTTGAGTTGTCCAATTACACGCTGACAAATCTCCGCCTCCAGCGACACGATTGGTTATAGTATTAACACACACACACACACACATAGACTCATAAACACACACACACACACAGACTCATATATATATATATATATACCACACACACACGCGGTAGAACAGCTGTCCATGTCACTCTCCCGCCAACAGCTGCCTGCCAATACTAAGGCCCACCCCCACCTCTAAGCCCCACCCCCTACAACATGAGACCTGAGTTTCCTGTCACACAGACTTCCTTTGTCTCCACACACACACCACACACACACACACACACACACACACACACACACACACACACACACACACACACACACACACACACACACACACACACACACACACACACACACACACACAATAAACCTGTCCTCTCACACACCTTACACATTATAAATCACACACACACACACACACACACACACACACACACACACACACACACACACACACACACACACACACACACACATCACTCATAACACACAAGCATTCAACACACATACACACACTTCCATTGATTAAAATAACGAGTGTGCATCCTGATCCAGACACACTTTGAAGATCAGTGTGTGTTTTGTCTTTTTAACGAGAGTTATAAATATTCTGCTAGAAGACGAGGAGGGTCGAGTGTGTGACGTGTATTTAGTCTCTCTCTCTCCCTACCTCTCTCCCCCCTCTCCCTCTCCCTCTCCCTCCCCTCTCTCTCTCTCTCTCTCTCTCTCTCTCTCCAAGCACACATCTACCGTATAAAGACATACATTTAGAGATGATGTTTTAATAAACAGATCAATAATAATATCCAGCCAGTAGACACTGGTTCTTTGTATTGTACGGCAGGCAGGTTGTAGTTCTCCAGAGACAGGAGATGGAGTGGAGAGAATCACCTTCAGAAACTACAACACACACACACACACACACACACACACACACACACACACACACACACACACACACTCTCTCTTATTGTCTACTCCCAGCAGGGAGCATGCTGGGAAACAGAAAGCATGCTGGGAAACAAGAGAGGATGCTGGGTAACAGAGAGGATGCTGGGAAACAGAGAGCATGCTGGGAAACAAGAGAGGACGCTGGGTAACAGAGAGGATGCTGGGAAACAGGGAGCATGCTGGGAACAACAGAGCACTTGGAAGAAAGTCAACTAGATGAATAACTATGTTCGTATAGTTATCGAGGTAGTTACAGATCATTATATACAGTAATCCACACACATAGGATCCAACAGAAGGGATATCTCCCAACCAGAACACAAACACCACAGAGCATCACTACTGTAGTGTCCCAAACTTCTGGTTCACACTCACTTGTGACGACACGTACGTGTCAGGTCGGTTTCATTAGGGTCTTCCTTCATCTCTGATCCAGTCTCAAGGGACTTCACAGAACCTACAGAACCAACGCTACAACGACACCTCCTCACCCTCAGACCTCTGGATCACCTAGAGGAGAACCTCTTAACCCTCAGACCACCTAGAGGAGAACCTCCTAACCCTCAGACCTCTGGATCACCTAGAGGAGAACCTCCTAACCTTCAGACCTCTGGATCACCTAGAGGAGAACCTTCTAACCCTCAGACCTCTGGATCACCTAGAGGAGAACCTTCTAACCCTCAGACCTCTGGATCACCTAGAGGAGAACCTTCTAACCCTCAGACCTCTGGATCACCTAGAGGAGAACCTTCTAACCCCCATATCACCTAGAGGAGAACCTCCCCCAACACAGAGGAGAGAGACCTAGAGATGGAACCAGAAGAGACCAGGAGAAGGAACCAGAAGAGGGAGAAGACCAGGAAACGGGGATCAGCCAAGATTTACTACCATGGTAACAAGGACGTACACAGTGGCTGATGGAGGGCAGGTGTGTGTGGACCTGAGTGTGTGTGTGTGTGTGTGTGTGGTGAAGGGCTAATAAGAGAGAAGAGAGTACCACACATAAACACCCACTTACACACCACATGCACAGATATGAATAATACACACACACACACACACACACACACACACACACACACACACACACACACACACACACACACACACACACACACACACACACAGATATTAAGATCACACATATGGCCAGAGGGAGATGTGGTCGAGCTGAGCTACACCATCACCTACACCTCAACACCATCACCTCAACACCTCTTCCACCTCAACACCATCTATACCTCAACACCACCTACACCATCACCTATACCTCAACACCACCTACACCACCAGCTACACCTCAACACCACCTACACCATCACCTATACCTCAACACCACCTACACCTCAACACCTCATACACCACCAGCTACACCTCAACACCTCAACACCACCTACACCTCATACACCACCAGCTACACCTCAACACCAGCTACACCTCAACACCACCTACACCTCAACACCACCAGCTACACCTCAACACCACCTACACCTCATACACCACCAGCTACACCTCAACACCACCTACACCTCATACACCACCTACACCTCAACACCACCTACACCTCATACACCACCAGCTACACCTCAACACCACCTACACCACCAGCTACACCTCAACACCACCTACACCTCATACACCACCAGCTACACCTCAACACCACCTACACCTCATACACCACCAGCTACACCTCAACACCACCTACACCTCATACACCACCAGCTACACCTCAACACCACCTACACCTCATACACCACCAGCTACACCTCAACACCAGCTACACCTCATACACCACCAGCTACACCTCAACACCAGCTACACCTCATACACCACCAGCTACACCTCAACACCACCTACACCTCATACACCACCAGCTACACCTCAACACCAGCTACACCTCATACACCACCAGCTACACCTCATACACCACCAGCTACACCTCAACACCACCTACACCTCCATATCACCTCATCACCGTCAGATCTCCTCCACTAAAGACCACGTCATGTTTCCACAGCTACGTCTGTAGGAGGCCGCTACGTCCGTAGGTCCCACCTCTCCAACTACGTCAGGTTGAGAGGGTCACATATTCTTCACATCGTAAACATCACAGACCCCCGCGATGGAGAACCAGGGTGGAGAACCAGGGGGGGCTAGAAGCAGAGGTACCATTTAGATCTCTCTCACCCCCACCCGTCACCAGCTAACACCACCCGTCACCAGCTAACACCACCTTCCCGCTGACACGCCCCCTCCGAGGAGAGGGGCGAGGACTGACACCTCACTCTGCTCCTACCTCCTGTAATAAAGACCCACACCCATGAATAAGAGGAGGAGGAGGTGGAGGTGGAGGAGGAGCGGGAGAAGGTGGAGGAGGAGGAGGTGGAGGAGCGGGAGAAGGTGGAGGAGGAGGAGGTGGAGGAGGTGGAGGAGCGGGAGAAGGTGGAGGAGGAGGAGGAGGTGGAGGAGGAGCGGGAGAAGGTGGAGGAGGAGGAGGAGGAGGTGGAGGAGCGGGAGAAGGTGGAGGAGGAGGAGGTGGAGGAGGAGCGGGAGAAGGTGGAGGAGGTGGAGGA
>CM051020.1:15975021-16015021 GCA_027704905.1 Muraenolepis orangiensis | reverse complement strand
GTAGAGAGAGAGAGAGAGACTGGCGGAGGTTTAAATGGATTAGATGGTTGTATAATTGCTTGGCCCTGCTTAGCATTTCACCGAAACCACGACAACGCCAGTCGGTCGATAGTCGTTGATGAAACATCCATAAAATGGAGGTTTCAGAGAAGTTAACTCCTTCTCTACAAGAGAGAGTGAGAGTGAGAGTGAGAGTGTGAGAGAGAGAGAGAGAGAGAGAGAGAGAGAGAGAGAGAGAGAGAGAGAGAGAGAGAGGGGAAAGAGTCATCGAGATAGAAAAACCAAGACAGAGAGAGATGGATCTAGAGAGACAGACAGAGAGATGGACAGAGAGAGAGTAGGAGAGATAAGAGAGGATAGAGAGAGAGCACAGGAAGAGAGAGAGAGACTCCCAGTACCAGCAGGCCTGTGCTTCATGTAGATCGTAACCCAGAGTGCTGTGAGTCTCCAGCCGAGGTGTGCGGTAGCCAGCTCTCTAATAGCCTCCCTCAGACTGAGGGGGGGGGGGGGAGGATGGGGGCGGGCGGCGCTGGAATCCGTCTGATTTCCTCCTCCCTCCGCGGGCCCCTGGCCTCTTTTCCCTTCTTTTTTCACCGCGTTTCAGGAACTCCAAACAAAGCTTCTCAGAGAGCCAGCGCTCTGCTCAATGGCGACTGCCCCATCAAAGCTCCAGCGTACAAAGAGCCAGACCTACACCTCGTCCCCGGGGATTAGCCCCACCGAGGTGGACCCGCACCTGGACGGGGGGAAACACTACTAAGAATTCCCAGAGCGTTCTGGGAATTCGGACCTCGGATCTAGCGTTTGTTATGCTAAGCATCCCGGTTGCCACGGCTACACAAAAGGGCTGTTTTGTTTGGCCTCGGAGGCGCTGAGGTTGGTTTGTTTGGGGATAAAGCGGCTGGCTAGAGCTAATGCCAACTACGATTAGCGCCAACTGCGATTGGTGCTAACTACAACTAGCTTTAACTACAGCGAGCCCTGGCTACCGTTAACGTTGGCTGCCGTTAGCACTGAGTTGCTTGTCTCTTTCCTTCTGCCCCCCCCCCCCAGGTTCTACCTGATACATGGGCATTTCCTGTTTGCTGTAGCCATGACAACGACTTATTCTGCCTCACTTCCCAGCCAATGGGAGGAGGGGGGAGCCAGACTGCAGCGAGGGCAATCGAAACTGGAGCACGAGGCCTCGCTGAGCACTCAGACGGCCATGCGACTACAGCTAGCCTACATGCTACTAGGCTACCGTTGGCTAGCTACGGGGCCGCTAGGCAGGCTGGCGTGGGGTTAAGGGTGGTGGGTTCAGGGTCAGATCACAGCGGAGATACTCAGTCTGAGAGGGTGGCATTCCATCTAGTATCGGAAAAACAGCAGCGGTAGAAGAGAGAGAGCGAGAGCGAGAGAGAGAGAGAGAGAGAGAGAGAGAGAGAGAGAGAGAGAGAGAGAGAGAAACTCTCCATGACTCCTCTCAGGGAGAAGTCCTCCTCCTCTTCCAGGAGGTGTGCACCTCCTCATCTCCTCTTGAATGTGTTATGTCAGGGACCCCCTGTCATCAGCATCGCAGATACCGGTCAGTACCGGATCTGAAGCCCGGTGTGCACCGGTCCAAACCGGATCCGGATCAGTAGCCTCATTAACCCAGAGGAGCCCTCTCGCTCTCCCGGAACATACAGTGCAGTGGAGCTCGAGTGCCCGACGCATCATCAATAATACAGTGTGGAGATCGGCTTCTAGAAGCACCTGTCTGCAGCAACGCTGCTGCTGCTGCATGTCCACATGGCTGCATGGTGCATGGCTACATGACTGCATGGTGCATGGCTACATGGCTGCATGGTGCATGGCTACATGGCTGCATGGCTGCATGGCTGCATGGCTACATGGCTGCATGGCCACATGGCTGCATGACTACATGGCTGCATGGTGCACGGCTACATGGCTACATGGCTGCATGACTACACGCTGCATGGCTGCATGCGGCATGGCTGCATGCTGCATGTCTACATGGCTGCATGGCCACATGGCTGCATGATTACACGCTGCATGGCTGCATGCGGCATGGCTGCATGGCTGCATGCTGCATGGCCACATGGCTGCATGACTACACGCTGCATGGCTGCATGGCTACACGCTGCATGGCTACACGCTGCATGGCTACACGCTGCATGGCTACACGCTGCATGGCTACACACTGCATGGCTCCACACTGCATGGCTCCATGCAGCCATGCGTTGGGTCGTTCTGCCGTCAGACATCTGTCCATTTAAATATGGCGGGAAACCCTATTTAAAGTAGGGTGCTTCGGGTCTCGTCCGGGTGGATACTTATTAAAAAGCCAGCTCTGTCATTTTGGCGGCGGCTGTGTGAACGTCGTATGCAATTAGAGAGCGTTTGGTACGGGACGCATGTGGAACCCTGCAGGGAGATCCTAGAGGAGAGGCTTCTCCACGGCCCGTCAGCGGGAACTATACGTCAGCCTTCACTGTGTTCCTCCACGAGAGGAACCAAGGTCCAACCCGTCCTGGGGGTTCTGTACTGTACGTGTGCCGGAGTGTTAAAGTTGTGTAGCGCCGTGTGTTGCAGAGCTGGCTGCAGTCTGCTCCATCAGTAGTTCTACCGGGTCCGGGTCGGACTGAGACCTCTCTTGTTCTGCCTGGAGAACAAGCGGCCAGTCAGCCATTCATCCACATTCCTCTTCTGCCAAAGGAAGTGGCCATTGTGTGTTCATCCCCACTCACACAGCGACAAACCAGAGAAGTTTTTTAATTGGGAGAGAGAGAGATTTTACTTGAAGGAGTAGATAGACAACTCTCACTCTCTCTCTCTCTCTCTCTCTCTCTCTCTCTCTCTCTCGCTCTCTCTCTCTCCTTTCCCAATCAAAGTACAGTGGAACAGCCCAGGAGAACCCAGGGGTTCTCCTGGGTTCTGATGACCTTGGGAACATGGTCTCCCTGCCAGACCTGAGCAGAGGAGAACCGGGGCTCCAGATGGAGGAGGAAGGAGAAGTCGCATCGCACTGCAACATTCGGCGCATTCTAGCAACAAGCTTCCCCCCCCTCCCCGCCCCCCGTTGGACCAAGAGACGGAAACAGGGGTGATGGCGGCCCGAGGAGGCGGAGCTACGTCATGTGATCGGCATCAAGTTAACACCGTCTGTAATCCACCACGGCCCTGGCGGACGAGAGAGCTCCGTCCTCTCTTCAACCAACCGCCGCGAGCCAGGAACACCATTTAGCGTCTGCTTTACTGTCTGGACTGCGGACAGACGACAAAATGTAGTCCTAACGTGACTACAAACATGTCATCTGTGGGGAAATTAAACCAGAGGCTACGGAAAGTAGGCCGACTTTCCTCCTCCGAGACGGCGGTCCACTCCACACATCAGACTGTAAAGGATTGATACACACACACACTATAAACACACAGAGGGGTTACAGCCAGAGGGATTACTATATATGAAGCAAGCACACACACACACACACACACACACACACACACACACACACACACACACACACACACACACACACACACACACACACACACACACACACACACACACACACACACACACACACACACACACACACACACACACACACACACACACACACACACACACACCTCAAACGAGAGGCCAAAACTCGACACCAGTCTCACCATGACATAGTAATTCACACTACAGTCTGATTATTATATTACAGATAATGTTGGCTTTATTGACATTCTGAAAGACACCCGGCACGTGGCGGATGTGTGATAACGAAGTTTAACGGTATCTAGAGAGAGACTAGCTGTGGAATAGCAAGATTAAAGTGGGCCATTATAGTATATTCTAGATAGCCACACACCCATCAGCGTACAACACACCACAACATGGAAACTTCATCACAAACTCCCTGCTGTCAACCCAGAGCAGGCGTTCAGTCACCGGCCGTTAAGCGGACATCGCACCTAGGGAGGAAGGGAGGACAGAGGGAAGGGAGGAAGGGAGGAAAGAGGCCAGGGGAGGAAGGAACCTGCGTCAAGTGTTGGTGGATGGAGGTGGGAGGGGGCAGCAGCCCCTCGTACCGCCTGGTCCCCCCCCCCACCAGCCAAGGTTAACAAGTCGCTCATGTCTGCGTCTGGTGGCGAAAGGGTGGAGGTGGAAGGGTGGAGGTGATGCAGACAGGGTGAAGCGAACGTAGCCAGGTCAATAGCTCCCCCGCACCACCTCCACCACCCCCACCACCCCCTCCACCTTAATGTACTTGTGTGCTCACCGTAGCACATAACGCGCGGTTCGCAACACAAAGCGACCGACCGCTCGGCGTCTTTACGCGCACCGTTAATCAGAAGCAGACGGAGGAAGCTCCGGGGAGCCCGAACCCAGCCAGAACCGAACCGAACCGAACCCGGCCCGAACCGACTCGGGGAGCCCGGCTTGGAAAATAGGATAGTTTTAATGGTGGATGCGGAGGAAACCCTGCGCAGCCCCTATATTAACGACACAGCGACACCAGCGCAACCTAGCAAAACAACCCCCCCCCCCCCCCCCCCAAAAAAAGGCTCCACCGTACCTTCCTCTCCATCACTCAGGGTGGTGTTCTGGGGCGGGCGGGTGGAGCACAGATGTCCAGGGCACGGCGGCGCGTCTCCTCACTTCTTCAACTTCCCCCCACACGGCGTTTCACTCTCTGGTAGTCTGTCACTACCTCCCCATTACGGCGGCTCACACTTATTAACACACACACACACACACACAGCTCTCTCTCTCAGACTGCTTGCTGCTGCTGCGGGCCGAGGATGGAGCGGAGAGGAGGTGGTGCTGGCGTTAGCCCGGCTGGGTGGTGCGATGTGCGCAGGCGCGCTGGTCTCTCCCCGGCTGGAGACGCGCTAGAACGAAACGTTCCCCGGCCAGGGAGCGTCCTCAAAGAGCATCACCGGAGAGCTGGACCAATACCACCGGAACACCAGGGATATGTACACGATGTTTCACCGCTGAGCGGCCGCAAAAAAAAGGCATACCGGGGAACCCGCTTGAAACGGCACATTACTCTTATTTCCTTCGAAACATTATTTAACTTGGCCTATGTGTATGTATATTTCTCTCCATAGACTAGGGCTTCGGTAACGTGTACTTTAGGAATGTAAACACGTTCCGTATCCGGTTACTCACCGTTGCGAATAGGCCATTCTTCGGCCAGACAGTCAAGAGAGCAGAACCCCAGGACCTCTCCAGAACCCCTGACCCTCTCCAGAACCCCTGGACCTCTCCAGACCCCCGGGACCCCTCCAGAGACCCTGACCCTCTCCAGAACCCCAGGACCCCCGGGACCCCTCCAGAGACCCGGACCCTCTCCAGAACCCCAGGACCTCTCCAGAGACCCTGGACCTCTCCAGAACCCCAGGACCCCTCCAGAGACCCTGGACCCCTCCAGAACCTCTCCAGAACCCAGGACCCCACTAGAGACCCTGGACCTCTCCAGAACCCCGGGACCCCTCCAGAGACCCTGGACCTCTCCAGAACCCTGGGAACCCTCCAGAGACCCTGGACTTCTCCAGAACCCCGGGACCCCTCCAGAGACCCTGGACCCCTCCAGAGACCCTGGAAGCGTGGAAGATGGACGCAGAACGCGAACTAACTAGTTATTATCACACGTGTTAAGCGGTCTTTTTTTGTAACCCAATCAACAGCTTCTTAATTAAAACTAACTAGAGCGACGACATCGGCCCACACCAAAATGGCGCGTGGTAACGTTCACCCTGGTTCCTTTGGGATACAATATGTTGTTTAAACACATCTGGAGGTCCTGAATCGTTACTACAGTATTCTGTAGACTGGATTTGAAGGAGATGGTTCTCTGGTTCTCCCAGTCAACCAACGACAAACTACAGAGAATAAGGGAATTGGAGACACACAATCCTGTATCAAGTAGCAACACTACACACCTGTATGTGTACAACGTAATGTAGAGGTGTAACTGAAACCACACACACACACACACAGTCTATAGCAGTCTGTCTCCGTGTCTGTAGGCGTCAGTCTGAGTCTATAGGTGTCTGTCTGTCTGAGTCTATAGCTGTCTGTCTGTAGGTGTGCATCTGTGTCTGTCTGTGTCTATAGCTGTCTGTCTCCGTGTCTGTAGGCGTCAGTCTGAGTCTATAGGTGTCTGTCTGAGTCTATAGCTGTCTGTCTGTAGGTGTGCGTCTGTCTGTCTGAGTCTATAGCTGTCTGTCTGTAGGTGTGCGTCTGTCTGTCTGAGTCTATAGCTGTCAGTCTGTGTGTCTGTGTCTGTGTCTATAGCTGTCCGTCTGTGTGTCTGTAGGCGTCTGTGGTAGAGAAGACAAGAGGCGGTTATAAACAGGGTGTCTTTATTGGGGTGAGGTTAGTCTTCTAATCCTGGACATCAAAGTAATCAATGACTGGTTCCTCCTTCAGAGTCTTGGACCAGCTGCTCCCCCCGTCCGCTCTGCCAGGAACACACACATCAGCACTGGGTCCATTAATGACCTCCATACAGTCACGCAATTAAGCAATTACAGGTGAGATGTTACATGTTGCAGTCATTAAACCAGGTGTGCTTATACAGGTATATAAACCAGGTGTATTAATACAGCTGATTAAAACAGGTATATTTATACATGTATATAAACCAGGTGCATTTATACAGGTATATAAACCAGGTGTATTTATACAGGTATATAAACCAGGTGTATTATTACAGGTATATAAACCAGGTGTATTTATACATGTATATAAACCAGGTGTATTTATACAGGTATATAAACCAGGTGTATTTATACAGGTATATAAACCAGGTGTATTATTACAGCTGATTAAAACAGGTATATTTATACATGTATATAAACCAGGTGTATTTATACAGGTATATAAACCAGGTGTATTTATACAGAAATTTAAAACAGGTGAATTTATACAGGTATAGAAACCAGGTGTATTATTACAGCTGATTAAAACAGGTATATTTATACAGGTATATAAACCAGGTGCATTTATACAGGTATATAAACCAGGTGCATTTATACAGGTATATAAACCAGGTGTATTTATACAGGTATATAAACCAGGTGTATTTATACAGGTATATAAAACAGGTGTATTTACACAGGTGATTAGAACAGTAGGTGTGTTTGTGGAAGTGTTTATTAAACAGGCGTGTTCCTGCAGGTCATTCAAACCAGGTGAATAAAACCAGGTGTACATATACAAACCAGGTGAACCCTGGTTTGTTTAACCAGGTGACGTCGTACCTGCTGCTGTATTGTTTGACGTGGGCGATGGGGGGCGGGGCCCTAGTGGAACTCTCCCTCTCGATGAGTGAGGTCAGCGTGGAGGCGGGGCATACAGACTTCCCCCTGGGCAGAGAAGGAACTTTAGAACTCACATCACGTTTGTGATTGGCCGTCTGAACTACAGGAACTACTATTGAACTACAGGCTGGATCCGGGTCACCTGGACGTCACGACAGCTAAAGCGTTTCCGCCACAGGGGGGGGGGGGGGGAACGTCCCCCCAGGAAGCTGTGGAGGAAGTCCAGGAGGACGTACCTGTGGGCGGTGATGACCACGTTCCGTTTGGGTTCGCTGTCGTAGCTGACGCTCTCCACGCCGTACGCCTCCGCCAGCTCGTGGACCAACTTCCTGTGCTCTCGTTTCATAGGCTGGAAGCAGTGGCTCCTCTTGGATTGCTTGCCCTGCAGACACATCATTGGCTGGGGTTAGGGTGGAAGGGACACGCCATTGGTTGGGGTTAGGGTGGGAGGGACACGCCATTGGTTGGGGTTAGGGTGGGAGGGACACGCCATTGGTTGGGGTTAGGGTGGGAGGGACACGTCATTGGTTGGGGTTAGGGTGGGAGGGACACGCCATTGGTTGGGGTTAGGGTGGGAGGGACACGCCATTGGTTAGGGTGGGAGGGACACGCCATTGGTTGGGGTTAGGGTGGGAGGGACACGCCATTGGTTGGGGTTAGGGTGGGAGGGACACGCCATTGGTTGGGATTAGGGTGGGAGGGACACGCCATTGGTTGAAGTTAAGTTAAAGTAAGTACAGTACAACAAGGACTATGGTGGGGGTGGGTGGGCCTATGCAGTCTGCCTTGATCTCATGTTTTCACTTCCTGTCAAGTACAACCAATAACTACTTTATTTGTTAAGTTTTTAAATCACTGTCGTCAAGGCGCTTCATCAGGGACACAGGGAATGGAGTACATAAATATATATTAGTGTGTAGCACATATATATTATTTATTAGCATTAGTATGTTGTAACTATAAACACTGGTTAAGAGCAACATCAACTTCAGGGAACAGGGCCTCCCTCAAAGCCCTCTGCCATAGAGCCTTCAGATTAACATTAAATTAAATTATAATCCCATTTAGCCCCATGGATAATCTAATAGAGAGAGCGAAAGAGCACGAGAGAAGTCTGGTGGTGCAGGGAGGAACCAGGAGAACCAGGAAACCCTACCTTGTTTGCCAGCTCCACAAGGTTCTTCACTTCCTTCTCCACGTCGCTCACAAACTTCAGCTCCTTCCTGCAACATTAGGAGTCAAGACCTTCAGCACTAATACCACCAGTTTGAGCTCCTTCCTGCAACATCAAGAGCTAAGACCTTAAGCACTAATACGACCAGTTTGCGCTCCTTCCTGCAACATTAGGAGCCAAGACCTTCAACACTAATACGACCAGTTTGCGCTCCTTCCTGCAACATTAGGAACCAAGACCTTCAGCACTAATACCACCAGTTTGAGCTCCTTCCTGCAACATTAGGAGCCAAACCAGTCAGTCAGTCTCATCATCTCAACTTTCTTGGCACAAACTGATGAATTGATAAGAAGACTCTTCAGCTCCTTCCTCCTCCAAACAGACGTTCCTCATCCCAGACTGAAGTTAAATATATCATTTAGAATTAAAACACGCTAAAAAAGGACTGATAGACTAAAACTACAAGTAGACGTAGTAGTTCATAGTAAATGTAATAAATGTAATAGTAGTAAATGTAGTTGGTAATAATGTAGTAAGTATATAAATGTTGTGTATTATATATATATATATATACAAAAGTAATGTTGTGAATGTAATAGTAGTTGATGTAGTAGTTAATGTAGCAGTTTGTAGTACATTTTATAGTAGTTAATGCAGTAGTTAGTAGTAATTGTAGTTGTTAGCAGTAGTTGTACGGACCGGGCGTCGTCCTTGAGGCTGTCTGGGTACTTGGAGGTGGAGCGTAGGTTGAAGGGGTCTTGGGAGGAGTCTATCTGCAGAGCCTCAGCAAATCGCCTGTTCCGCTCAGACATAGCACACTCCGTGTCACACTCCAGTCTGAAATAATTAGAATAAACACTAATATTAACAATACTAGTATTGTAGTAACAATAATAATAGTATTAAGTTATATAGTGACATTATTCATATAGGACCAAAAACAGAACTAAACAAAGCTAAATATATATACCAGATCCCTGCCTAAGTCTAATAAAAATGTTGTAAATGTAAAGTTTTTCCCCTGAAAACAATTCCCATTTCCACCAATTCCACTCCTTAAACCCACCACAAGAGGGCACAGTTTAACATTTGTAAACCATACCTAAAAACCAACATGGTTAACGGTTATACGTACGTGTATTAGGGCTGGGCGATATGGACTTAAAACTATATATCACGATATTTCATGGTATTTATTGCGATAACGATAAATGACGATAAAAAAAATCTTAATCCTTACCATCATCAAATACGTAAGGGATAATGAACGGAACATTCATTAATAAGTCGGTAGTCGGTCCCGACTTATTATGATTTACTTCCGCGGAGAAATAAATAGTTCTCCGAAGTTGAGGCGTTGCTTGGCAACTGGCGCAAACAATTCAGCAATTCTATCAGCAAGTCAGTATTTTCCTTGAGGAAAAGTGAACGGGACTACTAGCGGAGTGATATGATGAACGGGACTACTCGCGGAGTGATATGATGAACGGGACTACTAGCGGAGTGATATGATGAACGGGACTACTAGCGGAGTGATATGATGAACGGGACTACCAGCGGAGTGATATGATGAACGGGACTACTCGCGGAGTGATATGATGAACGGGACTACCAGCGGAGTGATATGATGAACGGGACTACTCGCGGAGTGATATGATGAACGGGACTACTAGCGGAGTGATATGATGAACGGGACTACTCGCGGAGTGATATGATGAACGGGACTACTAGCGGAGTGATATGATGAACGGGACTACTCGCGGAGTGATATGATGAACGGGACTACTAGCGGAGTGATATGATGAACGGGACTACTCGCGGAGTGATATGATGAACGGGACTACTCGCGGAGTGATATGATGAACGGGACTACTAGCGGAGTGATATGATGAACGGGACTACTCGCGGAGTGATATGATGAACGGGACTACTAGCGGAGTGATATGATGAACGGGACTACTAGCGGAGTGATATGATAGCCGTGAATAGAAGCCAATTCCAGCTCCTTTTTTCTCTCCATTAACTCCTCCTCGCCTACGTTTGGAACTCCGCCTTCCGCCATTGTTGTTCTCCTTCTACACGCCCACGTTTGTCGCATATGTAAACACGTCATTAATTATCGTCATTACCGCGGTATGACAAAATACTTATCGTGGGGAGGACTTATCGCGATAAACGATAAAATATGGCACAGCCCTAACGTGTATGCATGTATGTATGTATGTATGTTTGTATATATGTATGTATGTATGTATAGAGTATGCGTGTGTGTCCTCTACCTGGTCTGCTTCATCTCCTTCTTGGTGATGAACTGGCCGATGTCCACTGAGTCTCCCTGCTGCATGTCAGACAGCTTGCTGGCCATGGCAATGGCGGCATACCTGCAGTACAGACATTGACATGAGTACAGACACAGCAGTACAGTTGTGTTAATATCATGTTAATCACTCCAGACAGTACAGACCATGCTGGGTAGCATGTACAGCATGTACCAAGTACAGACAGTACAGACCTCTGATAGGAGCTGGCAGCCTCAGGACACATCACAGTCTCCTTCCTGCGACCACAGTCACACTGCAGCGCCACCTGCAGGGGAGGAGGAACAGCACACATCAGAACACCGCTTTCCCCTTGTTAAGAGGAAATATTATCAAATATATCAATATTATGTAATTGTGAAATTGACACCAGGGCTGCTACGTTCTCCCCAATGCTCTTGAAGGAATGGAACGGTTGTAGCTAATGGTGGAGCTGGACTTCAGAGTGCAGCTCTGGTTAAAGCAGCCTCACCTGGCCCCAGTCATACTGATAAGAGTCTGGGGCTGGTGAGGCTGCACACCTGTGGGTCCTTGGTAATCAAGGCCCACATGTTAAACCAGCCACCGCCACACACACTAACATGGTAGCATGTAACGTCTGTTCAACAATGGGCGGGGTCTACCTTAGTGGTGCAGGGGTTGCGGGGGCAGCTGCTTCCAGTGTGGCAGGGGGCGCTGCAGGGGTGTCCGCAGTCGGGCCGGGGCGTGGCGCAGGCCTGGCCACACCCCCCCTCCCCCAGACACGCCCCCCGGTGGCAGATGCGCTTACAGCGGTGCCCCTGGCAGGGCAGCGTCTTGCTGCAGGACAGCCCGCACGAGATGTCCTGCAGGTGGCACGCGATGTTGCTGCGTTGCTGCAAGACACCCACAGACAGACAGTCACCACCAGACAGACAGATGGACAGCACTAGGCAGACAGACGGACACCACCAGGCAGACAGACGGACACCACCAGGCAGACAGACAGTCACCACCAGGCAGACAGATGGACAGCACAAGGCAGACAGACGGACACCACCAGGCAGACAGACGGACAGCCCCAGGTAGACAGACAGTCACCACCAGGCAGACAGACGGTCACCACCAGGTAGACAGACGGTCACCACCAGGCAGACAGACTGTCACCACCAGGCAGTCACGTAGTGTCCCTGGACGTCAACCAGACGGCCGTGGTCGGTAACTGAACCCTGAATCATAGGTCAACATGGTCCCTCACCTCGTGCTTCCCCATGCACCACTTCTGAGTCAGGTAGGTACAAGGAGGACATCGCTCCTCAGTGTGGCAGTTGTGGAACACTGAGGGAACAAAGAGACACAAGTTTTACTGGAAGAACACATACACACAACAGTACTGTGATATCAACACGTGTATGAAGCTGTACTCTTGTATTAAGGGCGTCTTCTCATTAGGAACGGGTGCTCCGCTCCGCTCCGTCCTCGCTCCGTCCTCGGGAGCGAACCCCCCCCCCCCCCTCCCTCTCCCCCCTCTGGTCTGTGTACACACTACAGTCTTGGTTCGCTCCCAGGCACAATTGAGGAGAGCAACACTTCGATACAGCAGGTGGCGTATGCACCTAGTTGGTTTTTGCGATCGCCAATCAGCAAGTTGATACAGCAAGCCTCTTCCGTGTTTTGGTACAGTAAGCTTGCACACCACTCCCCGCTCCGTCGTCAGGGACGCTGGCGCGCACCCGAAACCACCTTTTCAAGCGGTCCCGGCTTGGAGCGAATCAGCGTCCCCGGTGACGGGGGGGGGAGCGTCACACTTATTTTGGTGCGATCGTGCTCGGATTCGATCCCGATTGGCTAGTGAGAAAGCCCCCTGAGACACCAAATGGCTTGGTTCCTCTTCTGGTTCTGGGAGGATCCCTTTGTGTCTCTGTCCAGTTTCCACTATCAAGTGAAGAGACTGTATCTAGACACCACTCTAGTGGTGGGGGTGCTTTACGCTGTACAACTGGGTCACCTGGCAAGGAACCGACCAGCGCTCCAGGTTCACCTGCTTTTTGAAGGGTCATGTGATTGGCGGGGTAGTCATGTGATCGTACCTGGGTGCTCACACTCGTGCCTCCGGTTGCAGAGGTTCTTGCACTCCGGGGGGAGGGTCCCGCATGCGATGGGCGGGTACAGGATGGTCTGACCGCAGTGGCACGTCAGCTCCTCGAAACCTACACAGACCCAGGTCATTACGGAGCAGGTAGGGGTTAGACAGTACAGAGAGGGGTCATTAAGGAGCAGGTAGGGGTTAGACGGTACAGAGACGGGTCATTAAGGAGCAGGTAGGGGTTAGACAGTACAGAGACGGGTCATTAAGGAGCAGGTAGGGGTTAGACAGTATAGAGACGGGTCATTAAGGAGCAGGTGGGGGTTAGACGGTACAGAGAGTGTGTAAAAAGGTAACTACAGGTTCTACAGAAAGTGCTACTCACTGGCCTGCCAGCAGGGGTCACAGTTGCCACGGTGACAGGGCTCCTGGCAGCGGTGGAGTCCACAGCTCAGCTTGTGACTGCAGACCTGAGGACACTGGTGGTCCACGCTCTGGAGGAAAGACACCCTCTCCACATAAGACAGGTGTACACACACCTGGAGGTGTCACACCCTGATCTCATCGTAGACATGTGTTGAAATATTATACATGCACTTACTTATTGTCAACTATAAATGCGATTATCTATGATACATTACCTATTATAAATTAAACGACTGTAGCACAAGGCTCACCTTCATGCGAGTCAGATCACCAGTATACATATATATATATTTATATTCAGTCCTACTCCTCCAGTAACCATGGGGGTCTTATTATGGGCTGTACATGACGGACGGTGAGACGCATGTGGACTCACCACACAACACAGGTCGTTACACTTGTGTCTTCCACAGGCACGCTTCCTGCTACACCGCTTCTCACAGAGGAACACTGGGAGCTCTGGAACACACACTACCGCATATTACTACTACACACAGTACTGCATATTACTACTACTACAACTACACACAGTACCGCATATTACTACTACTACTACTACACACAGTACCGCATATTACTACTACACACAGTACTGCATATTACTACTACTACAACTACACACAGTACCGCATATTACTACTACTACTACTACTACACACACAGTACCGCATATTACTACTACTACTACTACTACAACTACACACAGTACCGCATATTACTACTACTACAACTACACACAGTACCGCATATTACTACTACTACAACTACACACAGTACCGCATATTACTACTACTACAACTACACACAGTACCGCATATTACTACTACTACTACTACAACTACACACAGTACCGCATATTACTACTACTACAACTACACACAGTACCGCATATTACTACTACTACTACAACTACACACAGTACCGCATACTACTACTACTACTACACAACTACCGCATATACTACTACTACTACTACTACACAGTACTGTGTAGTAGTAGTAGATACTCAGTACTGAGTATCTACTACTACTACACAGTAGTAGATACTCAGTACTGAGTATCTACTACTACTACAACACAGTACTGTGTTGTAGTAGTAGTAGATACTCAGTACTGAGTATCTACTACTACTACAACACAGTACTGTGTGTAGTAGTAGTAGTAGATACTCAGTACTGAGTATCTTTTACTACTACTACTAGTTTAACTAGTAGTAGTACTAACTAGTAATTCCTGATAACTTAATGGCATCTTGATAGAAAAGCTCACCTTCTTTGAAAAGCGTTGCACACGGCACTTCCTGTAAAATGACCAAATAAGGCAGTTAAATGCGTTGTGATGTCATCACACTGGGTCACTGAACCAGAAGGGCAGCACGGTGATGACCTCACTCACCTTGGTCTTGGAGCCACAGCGACACCTGATGGAGGAGGAGAGGGAGCAGTGCCCACAGGCACCCTCATGACACAGCTCCTCACACACATGGAGGATGTCTGTGGGAGCACAAGGCACAGGGTCAACCTCTATTGAGTCTATTGCCCAGTCTATGCCCGCCCGCCCGTCAATCTGTCTGTCTGTCCACCAGTCAAGCTGCCAGCTCATCTGTGTCGGTCTACAAGTCTGTCTGTCTCACCGTCTGTTCCGCAGGACAGTGGTTTCCCACAGTTCTTCCCACAGGAGGGTACGGGGTCTGTGCAGGTGTGTCGCTCGGCGTAGCCCAGCTCCAGAAGCTTTGTCAGGGGTGTCTGGCCACAGGGACAGCTCCTCACCAGGCTGGGGGACCGGGGACAGGCTTGGCAGGGCCCGGGGTGACACGGCTGCTGGCACAGGTGGAGCCCGCAGCCCAGAGTCCTGAGGACACCAGAGGTGGTCAGGAGACACACGGACCACACGGGACAGTCTAGTGGTCCGGGGGTCTGAATCCCCTAGAGGGCGTCCTAGAGCGAGACACCCTACCTGACCCTTCATCTGAATTCACTGCTAGTGGCTTTGGATGGAGAGAACATTTGTATTATGTACGTACGTACGTATGTATTATGATGTATGACTTGAGCAAATCAAAAACGAATAATTTTGAAATGGTTTGTATCCACATAACTTCAGAGACATACAGCATGCCTTTATTCAACTTCATTACACTCCTAGTAAAACACATACTTCCCACATATCTTCTGACAGCTGAAGTGTCCGGGCCCGTCCGTTCCTTCCTGATCAGTCCCACACGGAACCTCGCGGTCCACATCTCCACAGAAGCACACTGCAGCCGCACACCAAGAACACACTCAGCACCGGATAGGCACTGGGGCCACAATGTGGAAATGGCCTCATCTGTCTAAACTCACAGGTGTAATGGTTAGCCACACCTGGCTAAACTCACAGGTGTAATGGTTAGCCTCACCTGGCTATATGTAGAGTTAGACTGACCTTGCTTGACCTCCAGCTGGCAGAGATGGCAGGACCCTGCGTGGCACACCTGAGTACAGGTGTGTTGGGTACAGTTGAGGATGGCACCGCACACGCTGCTACACTGCAGAACAGCGCCCTGACCACAGCGCACTGGCTGGCTAGAGAAAGGGAGTACAGACCGCGTTAGGACACCGCCTGAATAAGGACCTGCACTTCCATGAACGCTGCCTCCCTTGTTCTGTGCTGGCTTACAACATCGGTTCTGCATGTCTCAAAAGTTCTGTTCTGATGGAAGGAACTGGTTGACTTGAGACGTGGGCAGTAGACAGGGAGTGGTTAGAACAAGCCTGAGGTAATGTCAATCAGTCTTGTGGATACAGATGGACAGGCCAACATGAACGTGCTTCCATCACTCAATAGAAACCATATCAATTAGAGCATGGTTTCATTATAATGGAGGATGTCTTTACCTGGTTCTCCCACAGAGGCATGACTTGGTTACCAATGCTGGGCACTGTGGACAGGGGCCAGGGTGGCACAGGCTGGGCAGAGAGAGAGAGAGAGATTTAATGCAATTATTACCTTCAACCACAAACAACTACAACCATGGGTTCCTGCAAGAGCCCATAGTTGAAGTTCTGGTAGTAGTTCTAGTTGTGGTTGCATTTGTAGTTCTTGTTGTGTTTGTAGTTCTGGTTGTATTTATAGTTCTGGTTGTGTTTATAGTTCTGGATGTGATTGTAGTTTTGGCTGTGGTTGTAGTTCTAATGGCTCACATGTTACAGGGGTGAGGGCAATCTGCTCCAGTCCTCTTCTTCCCACACAGATCTCCACAGCTGTGGGGAATCTCACTACGCTGCCACTCAGGATTGGTCACTTTGCCTGTCACACACACACATCAAGCCAATGAACAGAAGCAGGAAGGCTGGTTTATCACAGGACCGAAGTGTTCACAGCGGGGGGACATTTAATGGGTTTATGGGGATTTATGTGAAGTCCAAAAAGGAAGACAGCGGCACCTGTGTCAACACAGTTTCTTTATGTAAATAGGGACTACGGTGATGACCACATACCACAGAAGCAGATGTAGGAGGCCGGCTGCTTCGGAGCAACTTTCTGGCAGGCAGGGCAGCGCCAGCCTTCAGTAGAGTCTGCAACACAGAGTCAACTCAGCACTTACAAGAAGCCAAATACCACATTAACGCCACCGCACGTCAACAGCCCTGCCTCTAGTGAACGGCAGTAATTACAGTTGCTGATCCAGCTGTAGCGAACATACAGTGATAGTATGGCTTCCTCACCTAATTGGTGATTTGGTACCTTGGAATGTTTGTTCTTTTGTACTACGTTGCCCTACCTCTCCACCGGTTAACCAAGGGACCAAATATAGTACAGCGGGTAGTCTAAATCTGGAGGACTGAATCCTCTTTATTGGTCACATGTACACACACAGTGAAATGTGTTTCTCTGCATTTAACCCATCCTAGTATTTGGAGCAGTGGCCAGCTATTTTATATACAGTGCCCGGGGTAGGGGTCTGGTGACTTGCTCAAGGGCACCTTGGCAGTGCCCAGGTGTTTCAGAGCTGAGCAGCGGTTACCTTCAGCCTGAGAGGCGGGGGACCGGGCCCACTTCTTGATGCAGTTGAGGTGGAAGACGTGGTAGCAGCCCTGGCAGCTCCACACTGGCGCCATTACTCGAACGGCGTCGCAACACACCATACACTCGTACTTCTCCTGGGAGAGCTGCTCTATCAGACGCCCTGGAGGAGAGAGAGAGAGAGCTGCTCTATCAGATGCTCTGAAGGAGAGAGAGAGAGAGAGAGATAGAGCTGCTCTGAGACCCTGGAGGAGAGATGGAGAGAGAGCTGCTCTATTGAACGCCTTGGAGTGAAAGGATCTGGGGAAGTAGCATTTCATTATCGCCAGCCATATTAACAGAAAAAACCAAGGCAAATGAGCGATGACAGCTCTTTGCTCTCTCGTACCCGTCTGGGACTCCTTGCTCTTGGACGTGTTGTCCCACCTCTCCTGGGCTGGCTTCTGGTCTCGGTGGTGTGGAGCTCTCCACTGCCCTCTGTCCTTCTCCTTCTCTTTCTCTTTCTTCTCAGCAGTGTGGGCCCGTTGGTGGCTTGGTTCTTCTAGGCTGACTTCCTCCTCCCTCTGGGCCCTGCCGTCCTCCCTCTGGGCCCCGCCCTCCTCCCTCTGGGCCCGCCTCCTCCCTCTGGGCCCCGCCGTCCTCCCTCTGGGCCCCGCCGTCCTCCCTCTGGGCCCTGCCGTCCTCCCTCTGGGCCTGGGCCTGGGGGGGCTTGATAGGCCCCATGCGGCGGGGAGGGGGGGCCTGGGTGTGAGGGAGGCGATGGACATTCTGGTCAGAGCCTCTCCGCCTCTCCTGGGTTCTCTCCGAGCGGTAGCTCTTCCCTTTGGTACCCGAGGACTCCAAGCCTTCTGCGGTGTCCTGGTCATCCCGGTTGCCGCGGTTCCACCGTCTGTCCTCATTGTCGTTGTTCCATCGTCTATCTTCGTTCCCACGATTCCACTGCCTTCGGTCCTGGTTGCTGTGGTTCTCATCCTGGTTCCTATGGTAACCCTGGTTTTCCTGGTTCCATCTCTTAGCCCCCTCTCCTCTTCTGTCCTCCCACTCTGCTCCTCCACCTCCTCTCTGCTCCTGGGGAAACCTCCTGGACCTTTGGGGTCGGCTGTTTGGGGGTTGGTTAAAGCGTCCCGAGCCCCTGGTCCCCTCCCCATCTTCAGGCCCGTCTACGGGGTCCGACCTGGTGGAACCAGCACCCCTACCGCCGGCTCCTCTGCGCGGACCAGCTTCTTCTCCGGACCTGGGCCACCTTGGGCCAGCGGGACCTCCGTTAAAACCTCCTCCTCCGCGGTACCCATATCTCGATCCGCCTCTCCCTGCACCTCTACCGCCCCGGGCTCCGCTGCCGGCCTCTGGCGGGAGGGGAGGCGGGGCCTCTGTCAGAGGGGGGGCGGGATCATAATCGGGGGGGTTTTTAGAACGCTGGTGATGGTAACCGTGGCGTCTGGGATGAGCGTCAGTGGAGCCGGTGGCATCCGGGTCGCGGTGGTTCTGTTTGGACCGGCCCCGCCTCGACCCGCTCCCGCTATGCTCCTGGTCGTCAGAACCCCCCCTGGTGGGCCGGGGCCCGGGTGGCTCTGAGGAGAGAGAGAGAACAACAGAAGACACTTTAGATACCTAGTCTGCCAGGTATCTGAAGTGTAATAGATAATAATACAAATAGACTAAACCTCATAATGAAGTACATGAATGTTTGCTGACAGTAGTGCATGCTCCCTGATTGGGGAGTAGCTAGTATTGGCTGGTAGCGGCTTGTTGCGTAACAGGAAAAACTTTAACATTTACAACATTAGTACGCTATTCACTTCAGATAGCAAACCGGCTGAGACTGAATCAGTCATAGGACTTTATGGTGTGTGTGTGTGTGTGTGTGTGTGTGTGTGTGTGTGTGTGTGTGTGTGTGTGTATACAGGGGTCAGTACGTCTAAGACCATGGTGTATCGGTATTGACAGCTGGAATTCGACCGAATCATCCATTCATTCCTAACATCGATATAACAACATACAACCATAGTTATAACATACCATGTCTATTTGATCATTACACCAAGACTGGTCCACACACACACCCACACGCACACACACGCACACACACACACACAAACAAACGTGATGGCTAACGTTAGCTAAAAGTTCTGGTTAGCGGCTAACAGCGGCTAGCTAATTAGTGTCCACAATACTCAACACGAGGATGAGTTGAGCCTATGGGTTACTATAAGAACCCTTTTAAACGACACGTTTTCAATGAATAATAGGGGAATAAGAAGGAAGGTAGGAAACTTAGTGATTAAAAAGTTATTAAAATGAAAACGTTACCTGATGACATTCCCTCAGCCATTCATCCGACTACCGCTGCTCTTGATCAAAGACACGATCAAACAACCGATTAGTTAGGACATTAAACTGGCTATTCCGATGACAACACTTATCAAAAAACGTCAACAATATTTCTTAAAAAGGAAAGTAAACTGAAGTACCATTCGCTCCACCTGCAGTCTAAACTCTCGCCTCTGACGTCACGTGGCAGCCTTTGACGTCACTCTTAAAGGGACAGTGGTCTTCTATAACGGTTTGATACAATGAATACAATAATATAGACAATTAATACACACATATTATATATTATATATATTATATATATTATATATGACAAAAGTGGCAAAGGGATACGCAGTGGTTGCACTAAGTGGTTGCATTCACATTCATAAACATCCAGAGTGTACTTAACTTAACTCCCGCAGGGTGTCGCTGTTTACCTTAACTGCTGTTCACCCCCTCGCTGCTGTTCATCCTTTCACTGCTGTTCATCCCTTCACTGCTGTCCACCCCCTCACTGCTGTTCATCCCTTCACTGCTGTTCACCCCCTCACTGCTGTTCATCCCTTCACTGCTGTCCACACCCTCACTGTGGTCCACCCCCTCACAGCTGTTCACCCCCTCACTGCTGTTCACCCCCTCACTGCTGTTCACCCCCTCGCTGCTGTTCCCGTTCATCCTTTCACTGTTGTTTACACTCACTGCTGTTCATCCCTTCACTGTGGTCCACCCCCTCACAGCTGTTCACCCCTCACTGCTGTTCACCCCCTCACTGTGGTCCACCCCCTCACAGCTGTTCACCCCCTCACTGCTGTTCACCCCCTCGCTGCTGTTCATCCTTTCACTGCTGTTCATCCCTTCACTGCTGTTCACCCCCTCACTGTTGCTATGCTGTCACATGATAGTAAGTCAATAATAGTAAATAAACATTTCCGTAACAGTTTCCGCATATACAAATAAAAAATGTTTCCGCAGTCACATTGTGCATATACATAACACACATAACTTATATAGAGTTTATGTTGTAATATATTATACTATAAGGCAGTGGTGAAGCGTCAGGGCCTTCAAGGTATTCAGAGAAGACCCTGGAACTCTCAGATGAAACAAAAAAAATGTAATTAATTGTATTAATAAAATGTAATACAATTTAATCAAATTTAAATAAAATGAATAAATGAGAATGGTATCTGTGTTGTTATCTGTTATATTACAGTGTTAGGTTGATTTGTTTGTCTTTCTCGGTCCATGCACGACGCATTTGAGTGGTTTTGTGTTGGAAAAACAATGCAACCAATCAGATATTTTTCTGGGTTGCTGGGAAGAATATCCTTCAACCAAAGTATTCCCGATGACTTTGGCCCTCAGACTGAATGAGATTGTACGTTTGGATTGACAATTTGATCAACCAATCATATAGTGATTTGTATCCAATGGGCGTATTCTTTCAGAAGGCGTATTCTTTCAGAATACGCCCACAGCTCAATAGGAAGCTAGAAGGTCTACTGGCTGGAGCGAGAGTGGATCTAGCGTAGTGCTACGTTTTTTGTACGTAGGATTTTACGTCAAAATGGCGAAGGCGAAGATGATGGGCTGTTACTTCACTACATGGACACTGCTTTACCAACTATGGTACACTTGGAAATTGGCTGCGACAATCTTATCTGCCACTACTGCCACGGTTGAAAGTGTGCCGGTCCTACCTGGTCCTTAGTACCGGGAAGAATTGACAGTGACACCGCAAAAC
This sequence comes from Muraenolepis orangiensis, assembly GCA_027704905.1. Taxonomy (NCBI): domain Eukaryota; kingdom Metazoa; phylum Chordata; class Actinopteri; order Gadiformes; family Muraenolepididae; genus Muraenolepis; species Muraenolepis orangiensis. The sequence goes on along the minus strand of CM051020.1, from coordinate 15,993,689 downwards.
TGCAGCTCAACCCGTGGAATTTGAGCGTCTGTCACAAGCGCATTTAGTCACAAGCGCATTTCGCTTGTCATCTGGGTTATAATACGTCTTTTTAATTAGTATCTCTTGATGTCTGTTACACTTATGGTTGTGATATAGTCAATTTTTTATGTGTCATTTAATTTTCCTTATTGAATGTCCAAAAACGCTGATTTTGATTCTGTAAGGTTATATGAGCCCAATGCTTGCTGGGAAATTATGCAAATTTGTTTGTTGCCCAGACCCAATCAGAGCAATATTTGCTTTTTCCCACTTGATCAGAACAGCGGGAGGAGAAAAGAATGGAGTGACTGAGTGACAGCTAGAAAATTAGGCTACGTGGTAATTAAAGCATGAGGTTTATTTATTTTATTATTATTTTTTTTTATTATTTGTATTATTATTATTGTTAATAATAACGTGAGTGACAAATAAAGGAATTCTGATTCCCAGATTCACGACAGTATCATCATTGAAAAAAAAGAAGCCACACACACAATGTTCGTGATCGCGATACCCCCCCCCCCCCCGCGCGACATAAAAGTTTGGGAACCCCTGGTCTACAGAAGGTCCAGTTGTGATAGACACGCTTCGCCACTGCTATAAGGTATGTGTAATGTGTAAGCGACATGTTCACAAGCAGCCCATACACACGTAAGTAGCTTACTGTTTGCTATTCACATGCGCAGTGCCGTTCCTAAAGTTTAAATATATATATACAAATGTAATTATATATTATAAAAATGTGATTACATTTAGACTTATGTCTTAGTATTTATTAAATGTTTGAACTTCCACTTACAATGATGGACAGATAATAGATTATAATGTGTTGCGTGGAACGATTCAGCTATGAATTAATTAAAATACACGCAAAAAATAAACGATGTTTAGGCTGACATTTTGAAATAATAATGTTGTGTATAATAATAATGTACTGGTGTTTGTTTCAAGTTATCTTAACCGTGTCACCAGAAAGATATTTCCAATACCTTCTTTTTTTTCACTTTTGTGGCTGACTGACCCTGTGTTTACACTCTGTGTAAATAAAGTTTTGAAGGGAAAAAGGGAGTGAGGGCTGAGCGCCGCTAGAAGGCACGAGAGAGAGGGGAGGGAGAGAGAGAGCGCAAGCGCGCGAGAGAGAAGTGAGAGAGAGAGGGATAGAGAGAGGGAGAGAGAGAGCGAGCGAGAGCGAGAGAGAGAGAGAGAGAGAGAGAGAGAGAGAGAGAGAGAGAGAGAGAGAGAGAGAGAGCTAGGGAGGGAGAGAGCGAGCGCGCAAGAGAGAAGTGAGAGAGAGGGATAGAGAGAGCTATAGAGAGAGGGAGCGAGAGAGAGAGAGAGAGAGAGAGAGAGAGAGAGAGAGAGAGAGAGAGAGAGAGAGAGAGAGAGAGAGGAGAGAGAGAGAGAGAGAGAGAGAGAGAGAGAGAGAGAGAGATAGTGAGTGGCGCGCGCAGTGTTCAGCAGCAGCAGCGTCGCTCTGCGTTTAGAAGATAACCAGAAGAGTATAACCAGAGAACAACCAGAGAAGAACCCCCCAGAGAACCCCCAGAGAACAACCAAAGGAAGAACCAGAGAAGAACCAGAGGAAGAGAGGGAGGCTCCGGTAAGAAGAGAAGGCTCCGGTACCCCGGGGATGGACCGCTGAACCGGAGACTCACAGACGAACCAACCGAACATCTGGAGGAGAGCAGCAGAACCATGAGGCCGTCCCCTGCTGTCCTCTAGGGTCCATCTGGGAGCTTCTAGCTAGAGAACCTTCGCCCGACATTACATAGAAACGCCGACGTTTTGGACCCGTTTGAATTTTTTTTTACTAGAGAGGAAAAGACACCGCGGACGAAACGAGAGACAGAGAGAGAGAGAGGGGAGCCATTTGTGGACAGTGTGTCCTCCTCCTCCCGGGGGACCCCGAAGACCTCCGAGAAGTCCCCGTCTGTCGCTCGGAGCGATACTCGGTGAGGATAATCGATCGTTTTTCCGTTACTCTGATCTCCGTGAGGACATCCGCTTGCTCGTCCCAGCGGCGGCCCAGTTCCTGTTCCCCCAGGTGGTTGGTGGTGGTTCTGGTTTTGGTTCGGGTCTCTCCGACCACTTGTTTTTATTAAACCCGAACTAACCGAACCTTTTGGGCCACACCCCCCCCCCCCCCCCCTCATCCCCTCCTCCGGACCCCCGACCCCCCCCTCAGCGGAACAATGCCGGATCAAATATCGGTGTTGGAGTTCCTCTCGGAGACCACCGAGGATTACAACTCCCCCACCACGTCCAGCTTCACCACCCGGCTGCAGAGCTGCAGGAACACCGTCAACGTGCTGGAGGAGGTAAGGACACACCGACATTACTGACCTAGGATCTAGATGTAGACCTACGACCTAGATCTAGACCCAGGACCTAGGACTTAGACCTAGGACTTAGACGTAGGACTTAGATCTAGACCCAGGACCTAGACCTAGGACCTATATCTATACCCAGGACATATGACCTAGATCTAGACCTAGGACTTAGACCTAGGGCCTAGATCTAGACCTAGGACCTAGATCTAGACCCAGGACCTAGATCTAGACCTAGGACTTAGATCTAGACCTAGAAACTATACCTATAACCTAGACCTAGGACCTAGACCTTGGACCAGGACCACTAGTCATCACAATAGTCTATTTGAAACAACACATTGTGCTTCCTTTAGGCGATGATATGGCTTCAACCCCATCATCGTCATCATTCATCCTGGTAAACATTTTAAAAATAGTACATTTATAGGGTTGTACTTAAACACACGTTAGTACACGGAGCCCACACACCCCCGTGTGGGCTGTCACACAGTGTCAGCTGTAGCTGGAAGAATCTAGAGGGCCCTCAGTAGAGCACATACCCCCGACACACCAAAAAGTGGATCTGGATCCAGATTTGCAGATCCAGATCTCCACCTAAATTGTAATCAACGGTTCCTTGGCCCTCAGTCGTCTAACCACCAAGTTCTGTCCAATTCCGTTTATAACTTCTTAAGTTATCTTGCTAACAGACAGACAGACAGACAGACACAGGGCCTAAAACATAACCTCCTCCCATCTTCGATGGCGGAGGAAACTATTGAGATTCCTCCGCTGGTCTCCTGGTCCTCCTCCTGGGAGATGGATGGACCAGCGATGCGGTGGGCTAGTATATACCCCTGGTCCATTCAAAGTGTCTTATCCTGTGAGATTACTTCCCAGTCACTTCATTCCAATGGGAGGGTGAGCTGGCAGTGGTCGGAGGGAGGAGGAGTGCTCTCTCTGGCCTGCAGCTTACGCCTGCTCCCTCTTACGTAACTCACAGCTCCTAAGAGCTGCCAAGCACTAGCAGAGAGAGAGAGAGAGAGAGAGCTAGGAGAGAGAGAGAGAGAGAGAGAGAGAGAGGAGAGAGAGAGAGAGAGAGAGAGAGAGAGGAGAGAGAGAGGAGAGAGAGAGAGAGAGAGAGAGATGAGAGAGAGAGAGAGAGATATGGGAGAGAGAAAGAGAGCCTTCAAGCCAATGGCAGAGTGAGAGAGAGAACGAGAGAGATAGAGAGAGAGGGGGGGGGGGGTAGGGGAGGGAGTAGGAGAGAAAGAGAAAGGGTTAGAGAGAGAGCCTTCAAGCCAGTGGCAGAGTAAGAGAGAGAGAGAGAGAGAGAGAGAGAGAGAGAGAGAGAGAGAGAGAGAGAGAGAGAGAGAGAGAGAGAGAGAGAGAGAGAGAGAGAGAGAAGGAGAGAGGTAGGGGAGGTAGTTAGAGAAAGAGAGAAAGGGAGAGAGAGAGAGAGAGAGCAGGGTTTAGAACCACAGGATTACGGAGGTCTCCAGATCATGGCGGAGACGTTCAGCCTCCTGTTGGTCTCCTGTGTTTGGTAACACTAGACGTGATTACAGTCACACATCGCTAGAGAACGAGACGGTGCACTATATACACACACGCTCTCTGATGAGGTAATCCGGTCGGTCAGGTGATGGAGGGGGAGGGGGGGGGGGAGATGCTCTCCTCACCCCTCTCCCCTCCCCCCTCCCCCCTCCCCCCTCTCCCCTCTCCCCTCCCCCTCCAAGGTAATCCGACAGGTCATCCGGCGAGCGGATGGTCGGCGGTTCGATCCCCTCCCCTCCTCGTTTTGCGTTCAGATGCATCAAACCTAATGTCTTACTGATGGCCTGCCGTGGGTTCATGACGATACCACTGGTGTGAATGAGTGAGTGTGTGTGTGTGTGTGTGTGAGTGAGTCTATGCGTGGGTGAGTGTGTGTGGGTGAATGTGTGCACGGGTGAGTGTGCACGGGTGAGTGTGCATGGGTGAGTGTGTGTGGGTGAATGTGTGCACGGGTGAGTGTGTGCGGGGTGTGTGCGTGGGTGAGTGTGTGTGTGTGAGTGAGGGTGTATGGGTGAGTCTGTGCGTGGGTGAGTGTGTATGGGTGAATGTGTGCGGGGGTGAATGTGTGCATGGCTGAGTGTGTGTGTGAGTGAGTGTGTATGGGTGAGTCTGTGCGTGGGTGAGTGTGTGAATTTGTGTGTGGGCCAGTGTGTATGGGTGTGTACGTGTGTATGCGTGTGTGTATACATGTGCATGTGGTATAATAGCTTATTTACATAGTGATTGGACTGCACTGCTTCTGTAGATGTAGACCTAGTTGCCCAAAGGTTGTGGGTTCGATTCCCAATGGCCACAGTCTACTTAGTAGGCAATGTGTGCGGGGGTGAATGTGTGCATGGCTGAGTGTGTGTGTGAGTGAGTGTGTATGGGTGAGTCTGTGCGTGGGTGAGTGTGTGAATTTGTGTGTGGGCCAGTGTGTATGGGTGTGTACGTGTGTATGCGTGTGTGTATACATGTGCATGTGGTATAATAGCTTATTTACATAGTGATTGGACTGCACTGCTTCTGTAGATGTAGACCTAGTTGCCCAAAGGTTGTGGGTTCGATTCCCAATGGCCACAGTCTACTTAGTAGGCACCCTAAGTAGAGCAAGATGCCCTGTTAATAGTGTTGATGGCAGCAGTAGTGCACTAGTAGACCTTATATACAGTACTGTATGTACTGTATACACAAATGTTCTGTGTTTACACACACATGTACTCTATATATAAACACATGTACCTTATAAGTATACAGTACATGTGTGTATACAGTACATGTGTGTGTATATACAGTGAATGTGTGTATACAGTACATGTGTGTATATATACAGTATGTGTGTGTATACACTGTATACACATGTATGTATACAGTGTATACACACACATACTGTATATATACACACATGTACTGTATACACACATTCACTGTATATACACACACATGTACTGTATACACACATGTACTGTATACACACATGTACTGTATATATACATGTACTGTATACACACATGTACTGTATATATACACACACATGTACTGTACACACACATACTGTATAGGTAAGGGTGGTCCAACTCCACTAGTGTGGTGGTGTCTGGACCCACACAATAAGACCCATATTTCAGTGCAGATGAAGGCGGTTCGGCCTCGTTATATATACACGTTATACTCGTTATAGGCTGAGGTTGGGCCTCGTTTCTTTGTACAATGTCCAACATCCGAAGGTCAAGTCCTCAAGGCATCTTCCTGTGGCGGTCCGCTGGGCCGGCCTCCAGGGCCAGAGTCTCGGCTATTGTCTGTGTACGTTTACATTACAGTGTGTAATGTTTATATATATATATATATATATATTATTATTATTATTATCATCGTGTAACGCTAGACGAGGAGTGGAACCAGACAGCAGCTCCACATGCGTTGGTTTACCTTCAGTGTTAGCGAGTAACTCAGGTTTTTGGTTAGCCTGCCGAGTCAGCAGAGGTAGGGTTACCCATGTTGGGCTGAGCATCACAGGGTTAGCATTAGAGGGTTAGCCGCACGCAGCGTTAGCGCTGGGAGTCTTCAGCGCAAACGCAAAACATCTGTCGCCGGGGGCGACGGCGCTCTGGAATGTCTCTTGGAGCTCACGGGACACGTGGATGGTTACCGTGCCAACAGAGACAAGCAGCGGATTCCCTTTCACCGGCCAACACACCGCTCCCCAGGGGCCGGCACACCGGGACTTTCCGCCAATCCGGGGACGCCGTGAGGTAAAGTGGGCGGGACCAGAGTGCAGAGGCAGCCAATGACAACGGGAAGGGAAGTTCCGGAAGAGTCGGTGGAACCTATTTTCCCACAATGCCCAAGGAGAGGCCCCTCCTGGAACACAAATACTGTTATTGGGTTTTCTGTGTGATGATGATGATGAAGATGATGATGATGATGATGGTGACCACTGCAGCCCTCGGGGAGGCGGTTTAACTGCCCTGTGATGACATAACCGCCAGACAACCGGGACTCCACCCGTGATTGGGTGGATTGGGTGAAAGGCTAGGCTAGGCTAGGTCAGGTTTCTGTGGGGCTCAGCGGTGGAGCTCCAGCCACACTTCCTCCACTTGTTGATGGGGTCAATAATGCAGGAGGAATAGCATGAATATTTAATGGTGTAACCTGAGGTGAGGCGGTGACCAGGGAGCTGACTCACTCTCTCACTCATACTGACTCACAGGATTCCTCCAGGACCAGAGAGAGAGGGGACAGAGAGAGAGGTGGAGAGAAGATAGAGAGAGAGAGGTAAAGAGATGCGTAGAGAGAGAGAGAGGTAGAGAAAAGCATAGAGAGAGGTAAAGAGAAGGATAAAGAGAGAGAGGTAGAGAGAAGGATAGAGAGAGAGAGAGGGAGAGAAAAGCATAGAGAGAGGTATAGAGAAGGGTAGAGAGCAAGAGCAAGCGAGAGAGAGAGAGAGAGATTAGATTACATTGAATTCATTATTACAAGTACAAGTACAACACAATGAAAAGCAGTGAGCACAACTAACCTGATAGTGCAAGGCAGGTGATACATATATTTACATAAAAAGGTGTGACGGTAGAGAGCGAGAGTTGGAGAGAGAGAGAGAGAGAGAGAGAGAGGAGAGAGAGAGAGAGAGAGAGAGAGAGAGAGAGGAGAGAGAGAGAGAGAGAGAGAGAGAGAGAGAGAGAGAGAGAGAGAGAGAGAGAAATGAGGAGAGAGAGAGAGAGAGACACACAGAGAGAGAGAGTGGGGGAAGAGAGTTGGGAAGAAAGAGAGAGATGAGGAGAGAGGGAGAGTTGGGAGAGAGAGTGAGAGAGAGAGAGAGTTAGGGAGAGAGAGAGTTGGGAGAGACCATGGACCTTCTATTGGTCCATGGTGGTCTCAGACCAGCTGGGTTAAAAAAACAGATCTCACATCATCACCTCGTGAGGTGACATCATCACCGCATGTGAGGTGACATCATCACCTCATGAGGTGACATCATCACCTCATGAGGTGACATCATTCCTGCAGTACATGAGGTGACATCATCACCTCATGAGGTGACATCATCACCTCATGAGGGGACATCATCACCGCATGTGAGGTGACATCATCACCACATTAGGTGACATCATCACCGCATGTGAGGGGACATCATCACCGCATGTGAGGGGACATCATCACCTCATGTGAGGGGACATCATCACCTCATGTGAGGGGACATCATCACCTCATGTGAGGGGACATCATCACCTCGTGAGGTGACATCATCACCGCATGTGAGGTGACATCATCACCGCATGAGAGGGGACATCATCAAATCATGCGGTGACATCATCACCGCATGTGAGGTGACATCATCACCGCATGAGGTGACATCATCACCGCATGAGATGACATCATCACCTCGTCAATGCACGGGTGACCTAATTTCCGCATGCGGTGACATCATAACCAAATGTCTCTTGTTTTCTCTCTCCCTTCCACTTCTCGCTCTCGTTCTGTCTCTTTCTCTCTATCACTCTCTCTGTCTCTCCTTCTCTCTCTGTCTCTCCCTCTCTTTCTGTCTCTCCCTCTCTCTGTCTCTCCCTCTCTCTGTCTCTCCCTCTCTCGCTGTCTCTCCCTCTCTCTGTCTCTCCCTCTCTCTGTCTCTCCCTCTCTCTCTGTCTCTCCCTCTCTCTGTCTCGTCTCTCTCTGTCTCTTTCTCTCGCTCTCTCTCTATCACTCTCTGTCTCTCCCTCTCTCTGTCTCGTCTCTCTCTGTCTCTTTCTCTCGCTCTCTCTCTATCACTCTCTGTCGCTCTCTCTTTCTCTCTCTGTTTCTGTCTCTCTTTGTCTATCTGTGTGTTTGTCTCTCTCTCTTTGTCTCTCTCTCTTTGTCTCACTCTCTCTCTCTCTCTCTCTCTCTCTCTCTCTCTCTCTCTCTCTCTCTCTCTCTCTCTCTCTCTCGCTCTCTCTTTGTGCACACTACAGATTGGACATTGTGTGTGTTGCTGCGCTTTTATTTAGCTAACCCACTGAAAGCCCACGGTGGCCACGCCGAGGGAAGCCCTGCTCTGCATTCCTCCCAGCATGCATCACTCCCCCCCCCCCTCTGTCATCACATGGTCGGGGGGAGCAGGGTCAATGTTGTCTATTCTCTGAGCCCTGAGCTCCCACTGAAGGGACCACACGCTCTACCACTGGATCCCCCAGCATGCACTGCAGCAGGTCCTCACTCCACCAGACCTCAACCCAGACCCTAAGCTGAGGCCTGACCCGGTCCCAGGTCCTGACCTAACCTATCTGTATATCTATATCCTTATATCGAACAGTCCTTAAGCCGTCCATGTGAACTAATAGAATTGGTCATTTCAATTCATTGTATAATGAATCATTATCAATGTTATTGATTTGATGAGGTCAGTCTATTTGTTGTAGCTCTACTCTATTTAAAGAATAAGTCAGGTTATTTGTTGAAGCTCGTTATTTCCTGATCCAGGCGGTCTGCGTGTTGCAGCTCTGGGTTATCTGATGTCATAGATCTGGGCCTAACAGGCCTGAGGACACCACGTGTCATGTGACCTCTCCACCGTGGTCACATGGCACGGAGCGCACACAGTTTCCAGCAGCAGTCACACAGATAGTTCTGTGTTCATCAGCTAGGGTGACACGGATATATATATACATATATATAAGTACAGCGCACCGATACACCGGAGAGTATCTTCTGAGTCCTCTGTCTCTCACAGCGTGTTTGAATCACTATAGCTCCATGAAGCGGTGAAGTGCTGAGGTGTGACAGAGTGAACGGGGGCCTCCGGTGAGGTGAGCCCAGCGCCTCAGTTTAACACAACCAGGACAACCAGGGCTCCATCAGGCTCAGCGGAACCAAGTCGACGCTACGTCTAAACACCACCACCCAGGCAACCCTTCACGATGCAGGAGAGAGAGGCCGTCGACACCCAGTTAGGATCAATACTGATCCTAACTGTTCTCCCGGTCGACGACCGCACGGCCAGGTGAAACCTCGCTCTCGCCGGGGGGAAGCGGCCGGTGACCGCTGTACAGCGTTTCCATGGAAACAGCGGCGTCCCGAAAACGTGACAACATCACCTCTCTCCCAGTGTCTCTCTGTTCGTCTCCCCCGTGTACCGCTAAGAGGGGCTTATTTATATCTGTACGAGAACCATGACGGCACACACACACACACACACACACACACACACACACACACGGGGGGGAGGTGTGGCTGAGGTCTCCCCCCGGGACAGATGTGACCACCCCCTCCCCTCCTCCATCGGGGGAGCCGATCTCTGGGTCTCCCTCGTAGCTCCGGGGTTAGTATGTAGTGCAGCTGTGGACGGGAGGGAGGGGCCAACAGCTGGTCGCCCCCCCCGACGCCTCCCCCTGATCCTGGGGTCTGCGGTCGGTCTCTCCCCCCTCCCCCAGGAGAGACCGGACCATCAGGGCTTTGTCTGGCCTCTCGTCTAACAGTAAACCAGCGGAAACACAACCCAGGAGACCGGCGCCATGTCAACCACGACGACCCTGCGGTGTGTGTGTGTGTGTGTGTGTGTATGTCTCTCTCTGTGTCTGTGCTTGTGTACATGAGTGTGTGTGTGTGTGCGCGCATGTGTGTGTGTGTGTGTGTGTGTGTGTGTGTATGTGCCCGGGGGAAGTCCACATCTTGTGCTCCATAAACGGTTCTGCGAGGGGAAGAGCAACCTGCAGGGGTTCCAGAATACCATCCTCCTCCTCCTCCTCCACCTCCCCCACCTCCTCCACCATCTCCTGCTCCACCCCCCCTCACCTCCTGGCCCCCTGCTGTTCCCCAGCCACCACCACCGCCACCACACCACACCCCCCCCACCCCAACCCAACCCAGAGGGGCTTCAGAGAGGAAGTGGAAGATCAGGAAGAGCTTTGTTATTATCCCTGTTGGACACGGGGAGAGCCGGTCTCCACATGCGTCGGCTCACCTCATTTCCTGTCAGCGGCGCCGGCCGTCGGGGTGGAATAGTCTAGTGTCTTAATGGTAGGGTAGAGTTGGTGTGTGTCCCCCCCCCCCCCCCACCCCTTCCTTTTTCCCCGGCCAAAAAGGGTCCGGGTCCGATCTCCGGTGTCCACGGTCTAGTACGGTGGAGACATCCAGTGTAAGATTTGGCCAACTGCCGATTAGTCCTCCACCACACAGGGGGCAGCATATTACCAGAGGGATGTGGTGTTCATCATGACTAAGTGGGTAAAGGCAAGTAATAAAAACTGTTAGAACAGCCTGGTAAGTTCAGAACATGACACCAAAACCAGGAAAAGACAACACTTATTACGCCATATTTTTATGAATTATTAATATCTAGTCTCTATCTAATTTCAGGGTTTCAATATAATATCACTATATTGCCCAGCCCTAGCTAGATGCTAACTTAAGTTAATATTTAAAAAGTGGTATACTGTAAATATACAATATAACAAGCTAAAAAAAAAAATTAACAAGTTTAATGAAGAATTTACAAGTTTTGACATTGTGTCAGAGACAGCTCTTACACAATGTCAAAACTTGTAAATTCTTCACACTCTGTTTCTAATTGTAGTTCATTCTTCTTATGTTTTAAACGTACATTTCATTCGATTTACTGACAGGTATCTGTAGCTACTCAGTACATTGTAGGGGACAGCAGCGTCCTGTGGTCCTCCCAGTGTTGTTCCACGGTGTGTGTGTGTGTGTTCATGGTTTGCAAACCAGAGAATGCTGGTTTTGGTTTTCATCTCAGGAGCTGGAAGCACCAGGTGTGTGCAACACGACTCTCAAGGAGTAAAGACGCAGATCAGAGATCGGAGATAGGAGATAGGAGATAGGAGATAGGAGACGGGCTACCAGGACGGGGGGACTTTGCTTGGGGCTTTCCTGAGATCACAGCAGATCTGGTGTTTCATCATGGAGGATTTGTTCCTCTGGGGAGCATGTGGACCTCTATACCGTGTGTGTGTGTTTACTTAACACACACACACACACACACACACACACACACACACACACACACACACCGGGCACATTCTCTCAGTGGGAGAAATGCTTGGCTGTGGTTTACTGCCGTCTGGAGGACCAGTATATAAACGGTAGAGTTATTGATTAACGGGGTCAGAGCGGGGCCACTCGGTCATAAACGATTGTTTCACCGTGTCGTTTCATATTTCATAAAGTTATGAAATGGGACTCTGAATGGATAACTTGCCTCACAGGGTTGAGCTTTACAAGGGAGTTACCCTGTGTGTGTGTGTGTGTGTGTGTGTGTGTGTGTGTGTGTGTGTGTGGGGGGGTTGTATGTGTGGAGATGCCTCTCAGACACACTTCCTGTCAGCACAGGAAGTCTACCACTTGGCCTGCTGTGTACCACTGACCAGAATTGCTTTCTCAACCACAGGATTGGGCCGGTCTCATAGCATAGCCCCACCCGTTGCAGCGTTCTGATTGGACCCCGTAGTATCTGAGACGTGGTCTCCATTTTGAACTATCTAGCTGCCAGCTGGTTTTGTAGTTGCCACACGGTAACGCAAAGCCACCACGTGGAGGTGGGACCTTCCCACAGGTCACGTGACCTTTTCTCAGAAAATGGAACATCCTCTTATTTCCCCTCCCCGCCCCAAAGTGAGGAAGGAGTACTCACTTCCTGCCGCCCCGCCCTTCCTCTTCCTGTGCCGAGAGCCGGGGATGTCTCGTTAAGAACACTATTTACAGCTGTGTCAGAGGCACAGACACAACAGCCAATCAGAGGCCAGGGTGATGAGTTTAATGGTTCTTCAAGATTGTGTGTGTGTGTGTGGGGTGTGTGTGTGTGTGTGTGTGTGTGTGGGTGTGTGTGTGGGGGCGGCAGTATAGCATATGTTTGATCCCCGGCTCCCCAGCAAAAACTGTGGAGGTGTCCTTGAGGAAGACCCCCTAACCCTAACTGCTCCCCTCTGTATAAATAGCTGCCCACTGCTCCTAATACTAGGATGGGTTAAATGCAGAGAACACATTTCACTGTATGTTTACATGTATGTGACCAATAAAGAGGATTCAATCCTCACCATTTGTTGTTTGTTGTTGTTTGTGTGTGTGTGTGTGTGTGTGTGTGTGTGTAAACACATCCTGTGTCTTCTAGGGACAAAATATGAATCTACGATTGTCTACACACAGTGGCCCAAGTTACTGGCAGAGAGAGAGAGAGAGAGAGAGAGAGAGAGGTAGGGCGTTAAAGGGTGAGGTAGGGCGTTAAGGGGTGAGGTAGGGCGTTAAAGAGTGAGGTAGGGCGTTAAAGAGTGAGGTAGGGCATTAAGGGGTGAGGTAGGGCGTTAAGGGGTGAGGTAGGGCGTTAAAGAGTGAGGTAGGGCGTTAAAGAGTGAGGTAGGGCGTTAAGGGGTGAGGTAGGGCGTTAAGGGGTGAGGTAGGGCGTTAAAGAGTGAGGTAGGGCGTTAAAGGGTGAGGTAGGGCGTTAAGGGGTGAGGTAGGGCGTTAAAGAGTGAGGTAGGGCGTTAAAGGGTGAGGTAGGGCGTTAAGGGGTGAGGTAGGGCATTAAAGGGTGAGGTAGGGCGTTAAAGGGGTGAGATAGGGAGTTAAAGGGGTGAGGTAGGGCGTTAAAGGGTGAGGTAGGGCATTAAGGGGTGAGGTAGGTAGGGCGTTAAAGGGTGAGGTAGGGCGTTAAGGGGTGAGGTAGGGCGTTAAGGGGTGAGCTAGGGCGTTGAAGGGTGAGGTAGGTTGTTAAAGGGGTGAGATAGGGAGTTAAAGGGGTGAGGTAGGGCGTTAAAGGGGTGAGGTAGGGAGTTAAAGGGGTGAGGTAGGTGTTAAAGGTGTGAGATAGGGAGTTAAAGGGGTGAGGTAGGGCGTTAAAGGGGTGAGATAGGGAGTTAAAGGGGTGAGGTAGGGTGTTAAAGGGGTGAGTGAGAGCTGTGTATTTAGAGCAGGTCGGCGGAGGAAGGAATGTTGAGGCGCAGCGCGAGGAGGCCAGGTCCCGTCACCATGGTTACCAGGCCGACCGTCAGCTGGGCCAGACCATCTCCTCGTGATGAGGGGACCAGAAACATCTAGAAACATCCAGGAACATCCATAAACATCTAGAAACATCCATAAACATCTAGAAACATCCATAAACATCTAGAAACATCTAGAAACATCTAGAAACATCTAGAAACATCCATAAACATCTAGAAACATCTAGAAACATCTAGAAACATCCAGAAACATCTAGAAACATCCAGAAACATCTAGTATGTCTAGTATGACTACTGCCTCCTGCTTCCTGTCAGAGCTGGGGCCACTTCCTGTTCCCTGCTGGGTCAGGAAGTGGCAGTCCTCTCTGGGAGAGGATAACCTCTCAAACTGTCAGTAGAGACTGTTTCCTGTCACACTGCTCCTCTCGTGATGACCACCAGAAACAACCCCCACAACTGTGTGTGTGTGTGTGTGTGTGTGTGTGTGTGTGTCTGTCTGTCTGTGTCTGTGTCTATGTGTGTGTGTGTGTGTGTATGTGTGTGCATGTCCTCACCCTTCATCAGCACACAGTTGACCTATGACCCCACAGGCTCCACCCCAGAGCAGTGACGTCCAATAACATGGTCCTATTCATAGCCCCTGGGGCATCACACCACCACTCGTGCCACACCACAACTTATTCTGGGTGGAGGAGACCACAAACCGTTAGTCATGGCGGCCGTCGAGTCATCAGCCAACACTCCCTCCCTCCCTCTGTCCCTCCCTCCCTCTGTCCCTCCCTCTCTCTCTTTCTCTCTCTCTATCTACCTCCCTCCTTCCCTCTCTCTCTCCCTCCCTTACTCCCTCTCCCTCCTTTCCCTCCCTCTCACCCTTCATCCATCTCTCGATCCCTCCATCCCTCTATCTCTCTCCCTCCCTCCCTCTCCAGCCCTCCATCTCTATCTCTCTTCCTCCCTCCCTCTCCCTCCCTCTCCCCCCTCCCTCTCTAGCTCTCTTCCTCATTCCCTCCCTCTCTCCCTCTCTCCCTCCCTCCCTCCCTCCCTCTCTCCCTCCCTCCCTTCCTCCCTCTCTCCCTCCCTCCTGTGTGTCATGCTGCAGCTGGATGTTGACAGCAGATTCAGACACAAAGCCTTAGCTGTACGCAGTAGAACTTATCTGGTAGAACGACTCGAGTCGGTCGTGGATTCTTGGTCCCGGTTGCCGTGGCTACAATACAACACCTACACCAATCTGTGAAGGATTTCAGGAGTACGCACCTGGGGCAGGTGACCTGTGAGGTCATGTGAGGCTGAGGGTCAACAGCAGGCATGTGGAATCTGTTTCCATGTACTTTTATTGACATTCTGTCTCTATTTTTGTGTGATCGTCAGTACAGTATCATACTGTAATTATGAATATTATGAAGTGAAATAATGTGTGTGTGTGTGTATATATGTGTGTGTGTGTGTGTGTGTGTGTGCTTGCTTCATATATTCTAATCACTCTGGCTGTAACCCCGCTCTGTGTATTTATAATATGTTCGTATATCAATCCTTTATGATTATTAATGCACTGCCAGAGAGGATTATGGGTGACCTTTTTAGTTGCGTGTGTCGCCAGCTGTCGCTGCATATGGGTCGGTCCACCGGGGAGAAAATATTCAAATGAAAGTAGAAAATAAACCCACCGCTATCATAGAGCAGTGGTTCCTGACCTTTGACCCTAGATGGTTACCAGACCCAACAAAGCACCGCTATTTACAGGAAGCCCTCAGGTGTCATTTGAGAGAATATTGCGATTTTATTTCACTTCCAATCAATCTACCCAATGTTCTTTTATATTCTTGTCAATGTTTGTCTTTATTTTTTAAAAACCTCCCTCAATGTGGGAGGGAGGCCGATGCTAAATAACCACAACAACACATTCTAAAAGAGAAACCGAAAGTTAAAGTGAGATGGTTTCTGATTGGCTGACGTCCGTGTCAGCTGACGTCCGTGTCAGCTGACGTGACAGCTGTGTTGGCATGCAGCCCTGAAGGCATCTAAACATAAAGTCCCCATAAGTGACTCTGCTAAGACCTTCAGCCAGGAGAGAGTGTCATTAGGCCACCCTCAATCCTTAACTAGTACAGCGCAGTATTTCCCAGAGATGACTTATCTTTATCTATAAACACCAATATATCAATAACTTTATTGGGGGCACAGAGGGGTTGAAGGTCATCGCAAGGTGGACAGGTCAAAGGTTATGGGGAAAGGTCAAGTCTTGTGGGTGGCCATCTCCCCCAAAGATAGCTTGTGAATCCCTTCTCTCTTTGCACGATCCGAGTTCAGGACTGTATACTCACCACATGAGGGGTACGGTAGAAGGACTGAAGCTTGACTCCCAAAGCCTAAGATCTCCATCAACCTAAGCTCAACCATTTTAGGATGATGATGAGTTCCATTGGTCCTCATGTTGTTTCAAATCAAGTTCCTGCTCCAATGGGATCATATCTATCTCATAACATCCACTGGGTGTTCCATATTGTGGCGCTGTCACAACTGGCCCAGTTTCACCTGAACTTCACATGAAACTCATACTCATACTCATATGAACTCAGAAGTCTCCGTTACTGTGAGAAGTGGCTAACCACCTCCTGTGGCCTCAGCTCTGCTCTCGGCACTCTTGCGGTGAGTAAGGAGCTCATATGAAACTGTGTATGAAACTCTTCTCTGTGTGTTCCAGGCGTTGGACCAGGACAGGATCTCCCTGCAGAAGGTGAAGAAGTCTGTGAAGGCCATCTGCAGCTCGGGACAAGGTGAGGGACCCTGCTTGGTCAACACGCTGACGTGTCTCGATGCGTCTAGCGGACGCACGTCCTCAACTTCACGGACCGGAAGCAGCCGTCCGGGCGGAGACACCTCCTGTGTGTGTCTGAACGTTTCTCTAAACCTCAATAAAACCACTGAAAGACCCTTTTCCAGAACATTCAGTCAGACACTACGGTTCGCTCTGGCTTTTGGAAAAACAACCGTAGTTAAGACCCAGTTTACACGGCACTTTAAAACCAATAATAAATGGATCGTCTTTATACAGTTCCCGGTCAGCCACTCAAAGCACTTAACGCTATGCCTTGCATATATATATATAAGCATATATATATATTTATATATACCTGTGGAAATTTGACTTCATATGTCTCCCTAACCCTGGGTCTGTTCTTTTATATGACGCACTGATATATTATATTCATATATATTCATTTATCTGAAGCATGTACGCAATGCATCCTGGTACATGTAGGCACATCTTAGTCAACAAAGCATGTCTTTTTTGCCGACTACATTTACCAACATTCCCAGTTTCCCTTCAAGTTGTATTTGTCCGTATTAGCTAGCCCGGCCACGTCTCCATGGTAACAACGTGATCACCATGGCAACAACCTCAGCACCACATCTCACAAAACTAAAACAATAGCAATCGGATGAACCGGCAGTTACCAAAAAATGTTTAGACGTGTAAACGTTTGTAATAACCCGGATGATGAGCTGTCATTTAAGCCCAATCATGTCTCACAGCTTTACAGAACACATGTTCAGGACCTTTTGTCAAACGCTTTAAAGACAAACGTTATGTTTGACTGCCTAGTAACTAACATAACGTTTAGTCTCTTAAGTAAAGATTCAATCTAATGAAGACACATAGAATATAGAATACATGTCAGCTCCTATCACTTGTTCTGATTAGACTCCATGTTACTACAGTACCTCTATGGTACTCGTACTAATTACAGTATTGTTACTACAGTAATACTATGGTACTAGTACTAATTACGGTATTATTACTACAGTAATACTATGGTACTAGTACTATAGTACTACTATGCTGCTAGTACTCCAGTACTACTACCAAGACAGCATCTATTCTTAACTGGCTTCGCTAAGAACCAAGCTCACAACCATCTGGGTCTGTTTAATAACCAGCAGACCAGGGGTCAGGGGTCATAGTTCGAGGGTGAGAGGGCGAGGGGAGCAGCTGGGGGGAGAGTCCTGGGTCAGGGTAGTGGGGATTCTCCTTAATCTAATACCTTAGATTAAGGAGGCTTAACCTCAGGTTCACCTGAGCATTTTGTAACTCCTCCAGTTCTGGTTGTAAGCTTCATAAGTCTCTTGCTGTCCTGTATCCTTCCCTACGCCCTACTCCCTCTCTAGTAGTTCAATGTAGAGGACTATATAGTGAAATCCTTCCCTCGTTCCCTACTCCCTCTCTAGTAGTTCAATGTAGAGGACTATATAGTGAAATCCTTCCCTCATTCCCTGCTCCCTCTCTAGTAGTTCAATGTAGAGGACTATATAGTGAAATCCTTCCCTCGTTCCCTACTCCCTACTCCCTCTCTAGTAGTTCAATGTAGAGGACTATATAGTGAAATCCTTCCCTCATTCCCTACTCCCTACTCCCTCTCTAGTAGTTCAATGTAGAGGACTATATAGTTGAAACACTTTGGGACACTACGGAGTCTCCGTTAATGAGGTCATTTCTGTCTCATCATTTAAGTGTCAGATGTTGGTCGGTGGACGTCTCTTCTTGTCCGTCTGATGTTTATCTTTCAGCCCAATGCATGATGGGATATCTGCTGGGTTAGTGACCGTCGGTGGTACTCTACTTCTCAGGATGCATTGTGGGATACGATGAGTGCACTCTACAGGGGATGATAATTATCACTATACATTCAGACAGCACTACAACACTTAGCTGACGGAGCCTCCATCATTGTGTTGTGGTACCCCCAGACCATGTGCAGAACGAGGAGAACTACGCCCACGCTCTGGACCGCTTTGGGGGTAACTTCATGAGCCGGGAGAACCCCGACCTGGGCACCGCCTTCGTCAAGTTCTCCTCCCTCACCAAGGAGCTGTCAGGGCTCCTCAAGAACCTGGTGAGACCCGTCGCCATGGTTACCACCGCATCCCACCGGCTGAGGGATGACGTCTCTCTCTCTCTCTCTACTGTTTCTATAGCGTTCTGTCTCTCCCTCTCTGTCTGTCTGTCTGTCTCTCTCTCTGTTTCTATAGCGTTCTGTCTCTCCCTCTCTGTCTGTCTGTCTGTCTCTCTCTCTGTTTCTATAGCGTTCTGTCTCTCCCTCTCTGTCTGTCTGTCTGTCTCTCTCTCTGTTTCTATAGAGTTCTGTCTCTCCCTCTCTGTCTGTCTGTCTGTCTCTCTCTCTCTCTCTCTCTCTCTCTGTTTCTATAGAGTTCTGTCTCTCCCTCTCCGTCTGTCTGTCTCCGTCTGTCTCTCTCTGTCTCTCTCTCCCTCTCTGTTTGTCTGTCTCTTTCTCTCTCTCTGTCTCTCTGTCTGCTTCCAGTGAAGACCCTGCACACAGACATCCTTGTGTGTGTGTGTGTGTGTGTGTGTGTGTTA
>CM051020.1:15965021-15970021 GCA_027704905.1 Muraenolepis orangiensis | reverse complement strand
CCGGATCCAGGAGACTCTTTGGTGTGTCGGCATGCTCTCTACTGAGGGACTTCTAGTTTCTATATGTTGAGGTGTTATTGGATCTAACATGAACATCTCCTTGTGAAGCATCGGTTAATGAGTTGAATGTGTGTTTGTCTTGCAGTACCTGATCAAAGTGAACGAGATCAAGACCAAGAAGGGGGTGGACCTGCTGCAGAACCTCATCAAGTACTACCACGCCCAGTGCAAGTAGGTCCAGTCCATGAATCCTCTCTCTCTCTCTCTCTCTCTCTCTCTCTCTCTCTCTCTCTCTCTCTCTCTCTCTCTCTCTCTCTCTCTCTCTCTCTCTCTCTCTCTCTCTCTCTCTCTCTCTTTCTCTCTCTCTCTAACTAAATGTTATCGTGATGATTAGATATGAACATCATCTCTCCTTGTGGAAACGTTCATGTACCAGCTCTGCAGACAGGTTTCTATATTTATATTGAGTTCAGCAAAACGATGAGCAGAGGATTGAGAATATCAGGAGAGAGAGAGAGAGAGAGGGAGGGAGAGAGGGAGGGAGGGAGGGAGGGAGGGAGGGAGGGAGGGAGGGAGGGAGGAGGGAGGGAGAGACAGAGAGAGAGAGAGAGAGAGAGAGAGAGAGACTCAGCCAGGCTCTGAGAGAACGACAGCTCTCTCAGTGTTGCTAGGTCCAGTCATCAAGGAGCCAAACACACACACACACACACAACAAATACTTTCCCTGTCCCTTCCCCCGCCAACGGAACCAGAACGTCTCAACCATCTGGGACCAGAACCAGCAGCTAGCCTGTTAGCTGTTAGCAGGACCAGAGGGCTGTAATGGGTTTAGCAGAATATGTTGTTCTTGAGTGTGCATTCCAGTGGTGTTACTCTGGAATGGATCCTACACGCGTTATGTTTGAAAGTAACACGTGAAGACCTTCTGTGGTTTAGGAAGTACATAACCAACCGTTTGAGAAGTCAAATGTACATGTAGTCTAAACGTAGTTATAGCGTAGTTTTAACTAGATTTTACTTTAAGATTGACTTTACTTCAATTGATTTAACTCTTTAGTTATAGTTATCACCTGGTTGATTTAACTCTTTAGGTATAGTTATCACCTGGTGGATTTAACTCTTACGGTATAGTTATCACCTGGTGGATTTAACTCAGAGATGGTTGATGGTGTAGCTGTTAAAAATACACCCTGTCTTCCTGTTGACCAGTCGCTTGATTCACTTCCTGTCTGTAGCAGGCCACTTCCTGCTGGGGTGGAAACCAGATTCCTTCCTAGTTGTTCTCCATTGATGTCTAATATTAGTGGTTCTGTATTAATACATGAGGCTGAGGCTTTGTCCTTCCAACTGATTGATTTACCGATGAGTTTGTCTGTCTCAGCTTCTTCCAGGATGGTCTGAAGACAGCCGACCGACTGAAGCAGTACATCGAGAAACTGGCTGCTGATCTTTACAACGTAAATACCTCCTCCTACACCTCCTCCTCCTACACCTCCTCCTTCTACACCTACTACTCTCACACCACCTCCTGCTACACCTCCTCCTTCTACACCTACTACTCTCACACCACCTCCTGCTACACCACCTCCTCTTCCTATACCTACTACTCCCAAACCACCTCCTCTTACACCACCTCCTCCTACACCCCCTCCTTATATACCTACTTCTCCCACACCACCCCCTCCTACACCACCTCCTCCTATATCTGCTCCTCCACCACCTCCTCCTACACCTCCTCCACCTCCTAATCCACCTTCACCTCCTCCTACACTTCCTCTTTCTCCGACACCACCTCCTCCTACACCTCCTGTCCACCTCCTTCACCTCCTACTTCACCTCCACCCCCACCTCCTCCTACACCTCCTCTACACCACCTCCCCCACACACACTCCCTTCAATTAGTGTGTGTGTGTGTGTGTTCTCCTTGCAGATCAAACAGACTCAGGATGAGGAGAAGAAGCAGCTGACGGCCCTCAGAGATCTCATCAAGTCCTCCCTCCAGCTGGACCAGAAGGAGGTAGGCCACGCCCCTCGGTAGACCAAACACCCTACTGATAGACCACACCCCCTCCTGGTAGACCATACTTACTAGGTAGTACACTAGATAGTACACTAGGTAGTAAACTAGATGGTACACTAGGTAGTACACTGGATGGTACACTAGGTAGTAAACTAGATGGTACACTCGGTAGTACACTAGATGGTACACTAGGTAGTACACTAGATAGTACACTAGGTAGTAAACTAGATGGTACACTAGGTAGTAAACTAGATGGTACACTAGGTAGTACACTAGATGGTACACTAGGTAGTAAACTAGATGGTACACTAAGTAGTAAACTAGATGGTACACTAGGTAGTAAACTAGATGGTACACTAGGTAGTAAACTAGATGGTACACTAGGTAGTAAACTAGATGGTGCACTCGGTAGTACACTAGATGGTACACTAGGTAGTAAACTAGATGGTACACTAGGTAGACTAGGTACACTAGGTAGTAAACTAGATGGTACACTAGGTAGTACACTAGATGGTACACTAGGTAGTAAACTAGATGGTACACTAGGTAGTAAACTAGATGGTACACTAGGTAGTACACTAGATGGTACACTAGGTAGTAAACTAGATGGTACACTAGGTAGTAAACTAGATGGTACACTAGGTAGTAAACTAGATGGTACACTAGGTAGTAAACTAGATGGTACACTAGGTAGTAAACTAGATGGTACACTAGGTAGTACACTAGATGGTACACTAGGTAGTACACTAGATGGTACACTAGGTAGTAAACTAGATGGTACACTAGGTAGTAAACTAGATGGTACACTAGGTAGTAAACTAGATGGTACACTAGGTAGTACACTAGATGGTACACTAGGTAGTACACTAGATGGTACACTAGGTAGTAAACTAGATGGTACACTAGGTAGTACACTAGATGGTGCACTCGGTAGTACACTAGATGGTACAGTAGGTAGTACACTAGATGGTACTCTAGGTAGTAAACTAGATGGTACACTAGGTAGTACACTAGATGGTGCACTCGGTAGTACACTAGATGGTACAGTAGGTAGTACACTAGATGGTGCACTCAGTAGTACACTAGATGGTACACTAGGTAGTACACTAGATGGTACTCTAGGCAGTAAACTAGATGGTACACTAGGTAGTAAACTAGATGGTACACTAGGTAGTACACTAGATGGTGCACTCGGTAGTACACTAGATGGTACACTAGGTAGTACACTAGATGGTACTCTAGGTAGTAAACTAGATGGTACACTAGGTAGTACACTAGATGGTACACTAGGTAGTAAACTAGATGGTACACTAGGTAGTAAACTAGATGGTACACTAGGTAGTACACTAGATGGTACACTAGGTAGTAAACTAGCTGGTACACTAGGTAGTAAACGAGATGGTACTCTAGGTAGTAAACTAGATGGTACACTAGGTAGTACACTAGATGGTACACTAGGTAGTAAACTAGATGGTACACTAGGTAGTAAACTAGATGGTACACTAGGTAGTACACTACGTAGTACACGGCTGCTCTTCAGTACTCACTCTCTTACCAATTACTTTATGCTTTGTCTACCTGTGGGCACACACACACACAAACACACACACTTACACTAATACACACACACATGCGCACACACACACACTAATAGACACACACACACTAATACACACACACTAATAAACACACACACTAATACACACATATACACCCACACACACATATACACAAACACACACACACTTACACTAATACACACACATGCGCACACACACACTAATAGACACACACTAATAAACACACGCACACACACATACACACAAACACACTTATACCAACACACACACACTAATACACACGTGTTCTCTGTCTTCCTCTGCTTTCGGCTTGTCTGGAGTCCAGTCTAGAAGAGTAAGTGCCGCTGGAGGACACGTGCACTCTGAGCATGCACACCGCCCACGTGCACACTCACCGTGCACACTCACCGTGCACGCTCTCGTGCCGTGCACGCTCCTGCATGCTGGTTTTCTGTTTAGCCTGAATACATATTGTATTCAGAATATATATATATACATGTTCATGTATGGTCTGCTGTTTTTTGAAGTAGCCAACTGCTGAAGTAATGGGGACCACACGTTATTATTCAGCTTCTGATTGTTTCAATTGGTCGGTGACATCATCACTCATCACCTCATTTGAGCCAATGGGAAGACGTCCCTGTGTGTTGTAACGTGATTGGCTCCTCTGGATCCTCTTTAGACAGGAGCATGCGGTGTGTCTCCACGGCAACCGGTGTTGCCGACCCCTGACAACAGTGTGTTATTATGGGATTATTATTATGGGATGTTTGTTTATGTATCTGCATGAACCACCAAGACCAGGACCCTCACTGGGAGTCAGGGTGATAATGGGGTTTTGTTTTGTGTGTGTGTGTGTGTGTGTGTGTGTGTGTGTGTGTGTGTGTGTGTGTGTGTGTGTGCATGTGTGCGTGTGTGTGTGTGTGTGTGTGTGTGGGTGCGTGTGTGTGTGTGTGTGTGTGTGTGTGTGTGTATGTGCGTGTGGGTGCATGTGTGTGTGTGTGTGTGTGTGTGCGTGTGGGTGCATGTGTGTGTGTGTGTGTGTGTGTGTGTGTGTGTGTGTGTGCAGGACTCCCAGAGTAAGCAGGGTGGATACAGTATGCACCAGCTCCAGGGCAACAAGGACTTTGGCTGTGAGAAGAAGGGCTACCTGATGAAGAAGAGTGACGGGTAAGTCACTACTAGTCACTACTAGTTACTAGTTACTCCACTGGTTAGTTATGGTTACTAGTCACTCCACTAGTTAGTACTAGTTACTTCACTAGTTAGTATTATTTCCCTTAGAAGTAAATACTAGTTACTTCACTTGTTCTTACTATTAACTCCACTAGCTAGTACAAGTTACTTCACTAGTCAGTACTTGTAACTTTAGTTGTTAGTACTAGTTAATTCACTAGTTA
>CM051020.1:15957521-15960021 GCA_027704905.1 Muraenolepis orangiensis | reverse complement strand
GAAAAGCCTGGTTCTGTCTGAATACCCGCTTACACACACCACACACACACACACACACACACACACACACACACACACACACACACACACACACACACACACACAATCTTTCTCTCTCTCCCTCCTCCCTCACTCGCTCACAAGATAAGATACAATATGATAATATTAGATTCATCATTCAAACAAGTCAAAAATAAGATGCAATGAGATAAGTTAAAAATATGTTTTAAGATCAGATAAGTTGAATGAAGATAAGGTCCAGTCCCTCTGTACTTATACTGTTAAAGCATTAAGCTAAGATACGTCAAATGAAGATAAGGTTATCTCTACATACACTGTGAATACACTGAGTTGAGGTTAGGTTAAGGTGAAGCAAGGCGAATAGCTGCATAGAGACAGATTCCCAGGGTGGATTGACTGGTGGATGGGTGTGTTTCCTTCCTGAGGTTGTAGTTCATGTGTTTAGCGATGGAGTGAACAGCAGCAGTGTAGCGGTGGATCCAGATACATCCGGAGGGTCTCTGTGTGTGTCCTCAGACCCCAAGTGGCTCTCCACCAACCTGGGCATCCTCACCTGCATCGAGTGCTCCGGGATACACCGGGAGATGGGCGTCCACATCTCCCGCATCCAGTCCATGGAGCTGGACAAGCTGGGTACCTCCGAGCTACTGGTAGGTCCACATCTCCCTGCACCTCCTCTCTAGACCCCCTGCTCCTCCTCTCTAGACCCCCTGCTCCTCCTCTCTAGACCCCCTGCTCCTCCTCTCTGGACCTCTGGACCCCCTGCTCCTCCTCTCTAGACCCCCTGAGTGTGTGTGTGTGTTTGTCTTTCTGTCTGTGTGCATGTGTGCGTGTGTATGTGTGTGTGTGTCTGTATGTCTGTGTTTGCGCGTGTGTGTGTGCGAGCGTGTGCATGTGTGTGTATGTGTGTGTGTCTATCTGTGTGTGTGTGTGTGTGTGTGTGTGTGTGTGTGTGTGTGTGCGTGTGTGTGTGTGTGTGTGTGCGCGTGCGTGTGTGTGTGCGTGTGTGTGTCTATCTGTGTGTGTGTGTGTGCGTGCGTGCGTGCGTGCATGTGTGTTAGGGTTCATTTATTTCAGACATATCTCAGCACACAGTCCTTATTGGTAGAAGGCAAATGTGTTAATGTTTTTTTTATATTCTATTGCTGATTGTGATTCTATGATGATAATAATTAGTGTCTTCATGATATGGTAAAAAAGACATCTTCTTCATTAAATCCACAGTGAAATATACAACAGGATAATGAAAGTTAAAGTATTTTCATTCCTGTTAAGAGTATGCTGAAGACACACACACACATGCGTATGATGAGGAGCCCGGAGCTGAATCCATATTAAATAACATATTTAATACTTCATCTGCTGCTCATTACTGTGTCTCCGTTCGATGGACTGGACTCACAGATACACCTAAACCTTTTATCGTCTTTCAACCTTCGGACAGCACACAACGCGGGTGTATCTATAAATACACTATATACCCTTAGACAGTGTATTGATGTCCCCGACCTTGCCTTCCTGTTTCCTGTTTCCTGTTTGTGTCTCAGCTGGCTAAGAACATTGGGAACAGTAGTTTCAACGAGATCATGGAGGGGAACCTGCCCTCCCCCTCCCCCAAGCCCTCGCCCTCCAGCGACATGTGAGTGGGTCCACGTTATTGATCACGTATCGGATCAGGATCGGAGTGTGTGTCTGTGTGTGTGTGTGTGTGTGTGTGTATCTGTGTGTGTGTGTGTGTGTGTGTGTGTGTCGCAATTTGAACAAAAATGAATTTTATTCCACCCGAACAATATAAAAACAGGTAGTGGGAAATAAGTCTAAAAATAAGAATCAAAAATACAGTCTTTAGTTGTTTATTCAATATAAGTGTACCTGTCCTGCACAAGGACAGGTGATACGGTATGTGAATGCAACGGGGGTTGCTGGTTCCATCCCCCCGGCTCCTCCTCCTCCCTCCTAGCCCGGTGCGGAGGTGTCCCCTGAGCAAGGCACCTGACCCTACCTGTTTCTGATGGCTGTCTCCACGCATGGCTAGGAAGGAGCCGGGGGGATCCGACCAGCAATCGAAAGGTTGCCGGTTGGATCCCCCCGGCTCCTTCCTAGCCCAGTGCGGAGGTGTCCCCTGAGCAAGGCACCTGACCCCGCCTGCTCCTGTGTGGTTTCTGCGTGGCGTCTCCAGGACGGCGAGGAAGGAGTTCATCAACTCCAAGTACGCCGACCGCCGCTTTGCCAGGAAGACCTGCTCCACGGCCGCCGCCAAGATGGCGGACCTGTGCGAGGCGGTGCAGTCCCGGGACCTGCTGGCCCTGGTCCAGGTGTACGCCGAGGGGGTGGAGCTTATGGAGCCCCTCCCAGAGGCGGGGCCGGTGAGTCACACACCTGGAGGCAATTAGCGCCATGCACTATAGCACTGGTGCGTGAACTGCGTGGTGTTAAAGGAGTTATCTCCTCACTCTAGTCTGTTTTCTCACCTTTCACG
>CM051020.1:15945021-15952521 GCA_027704905.1 Muraenolepis orangiensis | reverse complement strand
TTGTGTTGAGTCTACTCAACACTTTTCGAATTAACAATAACAAGTAGGAGTCAGAGGTTAAGGGGCCCCTGGTTTGTCCACCCAGAGGCATGATGGGTAGATGGATCAACCCAGCAGCCTGCCCAGTGGACCGTACCAACTGGTGGACTGATCTATTCATCATATACATATATATATATATATATATATATATATATATATATATATATATATATACGTATATATATGCAATCTCCACTGTATATCCTGTGTATTCTGTAGTGTATGCCAACATGCTAGCCTGACTATTGTATTCCAGTGTGCTAGCTAGATATGTCGCACAATGTATACTAACATGCTAGCTGCTAACAATAGCGGGATTAGCGGCGCCGCGGCTCCGAGAGCTGGGAGCATCTCTCTCTCCTCCTGGCTTTTTCCTGCTGACTAAATCTCATCTTCTGCTCCTAGTGTGGGAGTAGTAGCTGTTTTAATTAGTGACATAGATGCTCTCTCACTCCCCTCCTCATCTCACTCTTGTCTTTCCCCTCCTTTCCTTCTTTTCCTTCCTCCTTCCTTCCTTTCTCTTCAGCTCCACACTTGGCTTTCCTTGGCTCTCACTCGCACTACGCCACTCTGGCCTCCTCTCGACCGTTCATCAGTGAATATATTTTACCTTCTCCTCTTCCTCTTAGTTCCTCCCTCACTTCCTGTCTCTTCTGCTCAGAGACGTTGGTCACGGACGTCAAGTAGTCTGTTTAAGTTAAAAAGCCAAAGCTCCACTTTTAGTTACGTAGCTGGAGATGGAACTTACAGGTCCAGAAAGTAAAAGCCTAAATTACTTAGGGCCCTCCCTCAGTAGAGCACATACCTCCGCCACACCAAAAAGTCCCCTACATCCAAATTTGGAACCGGATCTGGGCCAAAATGGAACCAACTGTTCCTTTGCCAATAAGTAACTGATCTACCAAGTTATGTCTAATTCCGTACATTACTTTTTGTGTTATCTTGCTAACAGACAGACACAAGGAGGATATTGAGGAGTCTGTGCTTCGTGCTTTAGGGTTGGAACAACCACACGGCAGGGATATGACTTCCTAAACCCGGATTGTTCTGCCACTGCTGATTGGCTGGTTACTATCCACTATCTCTGAGCAGAAATCATCATGGCTGAGTTCTCTATAAGCTTCTCTAACTAGACAGCACTGGAGAATATAACTAGCACCCTTGGTGATAGAATGTAGACTAGAACTAGCACCCTTGGGGAGATGACTGAGGCCCAGCCCAACCTGCCACCAGCACACTGTGCCCCCCCCCCCACTCCAGGGTTTGTGTCACACACATTCTGGTCTGGTTGAGGCGTGACGATTCTACTGTCTCTGTTGTCCTAACGCCTCCAGGGTCCGACCGCCCTGTCTGTTGTTCCTGCTCCTCCACCGCTATCACACCACCACCACCGTCACTATCACCACCACCGTCACTACCACCACCACCGTCACCATCACCACCACCACCACCGTCACTATCACCACCACCACCGTCACCACCACCGTCACTTTCACCACCACCAC
Organism: Muraenolepis orangiensis; assembly: GCA_027704905.1. Lineage (NCBI taxonomy): Eukaryota > Metazoa > Chordata > Actinopteri > Gadiformes > Muraenolepididae > Muraenolepis > Muraenolepis orangiensis. The sequence continues at coordinate 15,950,974 of CM051020.1, read as the reverse complement.
CACCACCGTCACTACCACCACCACCGTCACTATCACCCCCACCACCACCGTCACTATCACCACCACCACCGTCACTACCGTCACTATCACCACCATCACTATCACCACCACCGTCACTATCACCACCACCGTCACTATCATCACCACTATAACTATCACTAACCCTATTACGATTACTATCACTATCACTGTCAACATCACAACACTATCACCATCACTACAACAACAAATCGTGAGGATTGAATCCTCTTTATTGGTCACATACATGAAGACATACAGTGAAACGTGTTCTCTGCATTTAACCCATCCTAGTATTAGGAGCAGTGGGCAGCTATTCATACAGCGCCCGGGGAGCGGTTAGGGTTAGGGTCTTCCTCAAGGACACCTCGACAGTTTTTGCTAGGAGGAGCCGGGAATCGAACCAGCAACCTTCCGGTTGTGAGGCGACCGCTCTACCTCCTGAGCTAGACTGCCGCCCCAAAAAACACACTAACAGTATCACCATCACTTACATCACTACACTAATAATAACTCTATCCATCTATCCATCTCCCAGCTCTCAATCTCCACTCTAACTCATCCTGTTGCTATAGTTGTTGGGTAACCATGGTAACCATGGAATGACTGCCCCGCCATCATCAGCATCATCGGCATCATCTTGTGTGTGTGTGTGTGTGTGTGTGTGTGTGTGTGTGTGTGTCTGCGTCCGTGCGTGTGCGTGCGTGTGTGTCTGCATCTGTGTGTGTGTGTTGGTCCTGCAGCTCCCCCCTCCACCACAGCCCTCACCCCGGGTGCCAGCTCCACCCTGTCCAAGAAGAGGCCTCCACCCCCTCCCCCCGGACACAAGCGCACCCTGTCTGACCCTCCCAGCTCCCTGTCCCACGGCTCTCTCAGCAGGGGGGCCCTCGCTGGGGGTGAGGCGTCCACACCTCCCCCGATACACCCTTCACACGGAGGGGAGAAACAACAACACCGGATCCTGGATCCGGATTCGGATCCAGGATCTGCGGGGGTCCGGATTCCTATCCCGATATTTCCCAAAATGTTCTAAAATCGCTAATTGGCGTTCTACCTAAATCCTCACCGGAATATTCCTGTAACTTTGTGAAATATTACACAATATTTGATCTCCCAATACTAAGGAATCCTTTAAAAGGTCTCCTGGATCCAGATTCAGAACCTGATCTGCGGATCCACAAGTAATCTAACCACCAAGCTTTGTCTTTTGGAGTTATCTTGCTAACTGACAAACAGACAGACAGACAGACAGACAGGAGTGAAATCATAACCTCCTCGCCGGAGGTAAACATAGAAAATAGCTTTTAGAAAACTCAGCCAATCTTGGTTTTGTTCATTTCATTATTTAATCAACTGATTTGGTTAACGGTTTCATTCTATTTTGCCATACTTTTCTGTTTTTTTAATTCATGCATTCATATCAAATGAGCGTTTCATTTTGTTGGAACGTTGTCATGGCTACGGAGAGCACTTTGCTAACTGTTGTCGACCACAGGAAGTGACTCCACCCCCCCGCCGATGAACAAGATGTCTCCCGTCTCCAACAAGTTTGAAGGGATCCCACAGCCTCAGAGGTACAGACCCCCTGGGGACCAGAGACCTGTACTTACAACCACATCCAAAATGTATTGGTTATCAGATCATGTATTGGTTATCAAATCATGTAGTGATTATCAGATCATGTATTGATTATCAGATCATGTATTGATAATCAGATCATGTAATGGTGATCAGGTCATGTTTTGATTATCAGATCATCATGTATTGATTATTTGTCATGTATTGATTATCAGATCATGTATTCATTATTAGTCATGTATTGACTATTAGTCATGTATTGGTTATCAGATCATATATTGATTTTTCATGTTCCTCCAGCTCCACTTCAAGCAACACCAAGTCTACTCTTGGACCAAGAGTTCTCCCTAAACTACCTCAGAAAGGTACGTCTCCATGACGACCAACACATCCCATAGTAATCGACTGTCGTGAAGCAGCTCACACTGAATAAGGCTCCAGCCAATCAGAGCACACATTGATAATGAACTGTGATATTGTGATGAGCCCACTCAGTAAGGCTTGGTTTGTGTTTGTCCCCAAGTGGCTCTGAGGAAGGTAGACACCATCCACCACCCGTCCATGGACAAGCCCAGCCTGCCTCCGGAGGTCTTCCAGAAGTCCCCACCAGGGGCCGAGACCCCCCAGAAGGCAGCTGCTCCGGAGAGGCCGCATCCCGGAGACATCCCCCCCAAGCCCCAGTCCTCTGACCTGCCCCCAAAGCCTGGAGAACTGCCTCCAAAGCCCCAGCTCTCTGACCTGCCTCCCAAACCCCAGCTGGCCGACCTCCCCCGGAGGCCCCAGCTGAAGGATCTGCCCCCCAAACCTGGAGCAGCTGACCCTGGGTCACGACCTCCACCTGGGGAACCCAGTCCCAAGCCTCAGCCTCAACCTCAACCTGCATCTCAACATCAACCAAAATCTCAGCCTCAAATCCTCCAGCCTCCATCTCAACATCAACCCCCATCTCAGCCTCAAATCCTCCAGCCTCCATCTCAACATCATCCCCCATCTCAGCCTCAAATCCTCCAGCCTCCATCTCAACATCAACCCCCATCTCAGCCCCAAATCCTCCAGCCTCCATCTCAACATCAACCCCCATCTCAGCCTCAAATCCTCCAGCCTCCATCTCAACATCAACCCCCATCTCAGCCTCACATCCTCCTTTCTCCATCTCAACATCAACCCCCATCTCAGCCTCAAATCCTCCAGCCTCCATCTCAACCTCAGCCTTCACCACAACCCTCCCCCCAATCCCAGCTCCAGACCCAGGACCCTCTGTCGCCCAATCAGCAGACAGAGGCGGTCAGCCCCTCCTCCCAGCAGTCCAGCGAGGAAACCAACGGGAGCCCGGCAGGAAGTGGCGAGACGCCCGTTCCTCTGCCCAGGAAGATCAACACGGTAAGACCCCCCTGCCCTCCCTCTATCCTCCCTCCGTCTCCCCCCTCCCTCCCTCCCTCCCTCCCTCCTTATCTCCTCCCTCCCTCTCTTCTCCCTCCCTCCCTCTGCTTCTTCCTTCCCTCTCTCCTCCCTCCCTCTCTGCTCCCTCCCTCCCTCCCTCTCTGCTCCCTTCCTCCCTCTATCCTCCCTCCGTCTCCCCCCTCCCTCCCTCCTTTTCTGCTCCCTCCCTCTCTCCCTCTCTCCCCCCTCCCCATCTTCTCCCTCTCTCCTCCTCCCTCCCTCTCTCCCTACATTGTTCCTCCAACATTGAGGAAGGTAACATTTCACGCAAGCCATGATTGACAGTGTTGATTGGCGGTTCCGTCTCCTGCTGTGTTTCCAGGGGAAGAGTAAAGGGCGGCGTGTGAAGACCATCTACGACTGCCAGGCGGACAACGACGACGAGTTGACCTTCGCCGAGGGCGAGGTCATCGTGGTCACGGGGGAGGAGGACCACGAGTGGTGGGTGAGTACACGCCTGTAACCGTGACGACGGCGGCCCATAGTAGGTAGGGACTATCTCCGGAGGCGGAGCGGGTTGTCTGAAGGTCGCTGGTACCATCCCCCGGGCTCCTTTCCTTGCCGAGTGTGGAGGTGCTGATAAAGATATATCTATGTAATCTATATATATATAGATATATCTATATATCTATATATATATATAGATATATAGATATATCTATATATATCTATATATATCTATATATATAGATATATAGATATATCTATATATATATAGATATATAGATATATCTATATATATATGTATCTATAGATCCTCAGAGAGCAGAAGGCTGTATTCTAACTCTCTCTCCTCCTGCAGATGGGCCACATCGAGGGCTCCCCGGAGAGGAAGGGGGTGTTCCCCATGTCCTTCGTTCACATCCTGAGTGACTGACCCCGGCCTCGCGCCCCGGCCTCGCGCCCCGGCCTCACGCCCCGACCCCCCGCGGGCGCCTGCTCCCTGGGGGGGGTCCTCGTCAATAGTTAACTTCCCTGTATAAACAACGCATGTGTTTTCTCTTCTACCAGTATTATATCTATAGACCACTCTCAAACCCCTCGCACTTACCTGAAGTCTACGTAGATGCTGTTACCGTGTATATATGTATGTACATATATATATATTTGTGTGTGAGTGTACATGTTTTATTGTACAGAACAACGTGTACACGTCAACATCGCCCTCCGCCCGTACCGGAGGAGGAGCTATAGTTTTATGCATATTACCGACCAATCGAGTCGTCCGCTTTTCTTCTGGAACAGGAAATAAGACGGTGAGCCAGGTCACGTGACCCCCACAAGTCCCTCCCACTTTAAGATGAAATGCCCTCCCCCCCTTGTACAGCCTGCTTTGTGTGTACACGTTTACAGTGAGTAGGGTCAACCCAGGCTTGTGGTACTAGTTTTTCCTACATCAGTTCACTAGTGCAAGGAGGCGTCCTGCAGTCATCATGTGGGACACTTACAGCAATATCCAGTTAGCCTCCAGACAGCTAGTGCCGTGCCACCAGATATCCTTCAGTCGTCACGTCTGTCCCTCGATCCCCAGTGTTGATAGCAGGTCCTACACCAGATGTTCAGTTCTCATGTACACAAAGCCATCATTAAAGTGCTGTACCCAAGTGCATCTCGTCCCTCCTTTGACCACATGGAGCGCTATTGGTCTACAGCAGTGATGTTAACTGTTGGTGTACAGAATTCAGGCAACGTTGTCCAGTGTACTGCTAGACCATCTTTTGATAAGTCATTTAGCAGACACTTTTATCCAGAGACTTACAATAGTGTTTCAACACAAGGTAAATCACAAGTGAATTTCATTTCTGACAAGTCTCCAAGAACTGAACCAGTGCTCAGGTAAAAGTACAATAACTTGGCAAACAATATCTACCCGATAATCGACTTAGCGCTACGAGGAAGGATCTGGGTAGCGTGTCCTGAAGGTGAGTTTTCAGCCTGCGGTGGTAGATGGGCAATGACTCTGCAATTGACGTCCGTGGAGCGTTCGTGCCACCAAATCGGGGCCAGGACAAAGTAGAGCCGAGACCATGTAGATTGGCCACAAGGGCCTCTAAGCGAGGGGTCAAGCAGACGGCCCCAAGTAGCAGAGCGAAGTGGACAGGTTGGGAGGTAGGGCTTGAACATTGCCTGGAGGTAGGATGAAGCGCCTTCCACTGCCTTGTAGGCTAGCACCAAGGTCTTGAACTGGATGGATCAGCTACAGGGAGCCAGTGTAGAGGCGGAGAAGGGTAGACGCGTGTGAGAACTTGAGTCGGTTGAACACCAGGCGAGCTGCAGCTTTCCGAATGAGCTCCAGCGGCCTGATGGCAGACGCCGGGGCGCCAGCAAGGAACGAGTTGCAGTCGTCCAAACGGGAGATGACAAGAGCCTGCATGAGCACCTGCGCAGCCTTTCCACTGAGAAAAGGCCGAAGCCTGATGTTTTTCACACCCAGATTCCTTGCAGTCCAGTTAGGCGTCGCCACACCAATGGTAGCTAGAGCTTTACTTGTGAACTGACAACAGTTTACTACAAACTGATTAATGTGATCAGGTTTTCCTTCACAGCCCATGTTTAAAACTCTGCATTGAAGTCAAGCTTTGGAACGGGTTGAACTCTATGGCGTCCAGAACATGTTCCACTACCAGGGGAGAGTAGAACTTAATGACTGTACAACAAGGTCATCATCAGGCTTTTTATTTGAACTTCATTCAAGTTTTCCCCATTACAAAATAAGACGTTTGGGAAGAAAAGTTAACAAATGTTTTAAGACCACATAAATACCAGTCGTGATCAACACAAATCCTCCTTTGAATAAATAAATCATATACATTCCTCTAGAGCCGTCGCACCACAACACTGGTGAGCTCTATTTACACGCTTGGCTCTTCTGGGAGCCTCTCGAGGGGGCCGCCTTCTCAACGGACTTGATGACTCC
>CM051020.1:15922521-15937521 GCA_027704905.1 Muraenolepis orangiensis | reverse complement strand
TTGCGCCTGCAGATGGAGATCTCTATAGCTGAGGCTGACGCTCCATGGTGTCCTTACCACACTGTTATAAATAACCACACAGTCACTGATAAGAGCTTACCACACGCGCACACACTGGCACACACACACACACTTTCTCATACACACACACACTTTCTCATACACACACACTGTCATACACGCACACTTTCATACACGCACGCACACACTTTCATACACACCCAGATCTATGGATATCCGTTCAATATACTGCAGTGATGGATGGAGGTAACGTGGGTACCTGGCCAGGTACGTGCCCCCTCAGGCCACGCCCCATCCAGGTGTTGCTCTCAGTATATAGTCGTCGTCCCCCAGTCGCTTCCTCCCACATCCCAGGTGGTGTTGACTATTATGGGATGTGGTTCTCTCCCTCCTCCCATGGCTGCCCGCGTGCCAGTGAGCAGTGACCACAGATGGAGAGCCAGCAGGGTTCCTGTTGGGTTTTTACCTGCTAGCATGCTGCTAGCATGCTGCTAGCATGCTTCCCCCCCACAACCACCCACTGCCAGGCTCTGTTATTAGATTAGATTAGATTAGATTAGATTAGATTCAAATGTATTGTCATTGCACAGCACAGTACAGTGAAAATAATTTGACATCTAACCAGAGTGCAAATGTTGCAGTAAAGTACATATAATATAATATATATATATATATATATATATATATATATATACACACACATACACACAGAGGTTTCTATAGCGCCTCCCGGAGGAGAGGAGGGCAAACGGTCCATGGTTGGGGTCAGAGGTATCTTGGACTATTCTTCATGCCTTCGTCAGACACCGTTTGTGGTGGGTGGTGTTTACTGCATGGAGGGGTAATCCAGCGATGCGTTGGGAGGCTTTCACCACCCTCTGCAGCGCTTCCCAGTCGGAAACAGTGGAGTTGCCAATATATGATATTAGATGATATGCATGGCAATCACAGAGCCATGCATATCATCTAATGTCATATATTGGCAACTCCACAGTTTCCGACTGGGAAGCGCTTGTTTCTGTGACTGTTTCATCACTGCCATTGCAGAAATGATGGAAATGTATCATAGCATCTGTCATAATAATATTATGATACCTGATGTAGAAGAGCTGATTTTCTGATCTAATCAGGCACTAGAGACGGGAGATGTTTATCTGTGGTGGAACACGACAGGATGCTGGCCTGGGGATGGGATTCATCTTCCAAATGGAAACCTGAGTTTTACATATCCTAACTCCGATCATACCACCGCACAGGAACGGGTATTTCACCGGTGACCACGCCCCTCACCCTTCACACGGTGTTCTCTTTGGACCGCCGTCATCACCTGGGGTGCATCCTGCTGGGAGGTTGCTTAGCAACGGCAAACCATCAGGTAACTGTTTCCTTGGTCGGGGGGGGGGGGGGGGGGGTTGGGGGTTAGGTGAGCGTAGCCTCAGTGTGTCTGGGGAGTTGAAATTGATCCCGTTACCATGGGAGCACAGACCTGTTGAATGTATTATTAATGTGTGTGTGTCAGTCAAAACGAGGTAGGGCTCTGGGAGCGACCACAGACTGCCTCCATGTTTATGATAAACAGCTGCACAAGGCCATGTATTGATCGTATTGATTACCCCCGGCAGCCTGCCCTGCTGTCGTCACGATGACCAAGAAATACCCTACATCACCAACGGATAGCACAGGGTGCCTCAGTTTCTTCTCCTCCTCCTCAGTCTCTTCTCCTCAGTCTCTCCTCCTCCTCAGTCTCTCCTCCTCATCAGTCTCTCCTCCTCAGTGTCTTCTCCTCCTCAGTCTCTCCTCCTTCTCAGTCTCTTCTCCTTCTCAGTCTCTTCTCCTCCTCAGTCTCTCCCCCTCCTCAGTCTCTCCTCCTCCTCAGTCTCTCCTCCTCCTCAGTCTCTCCTCCTCAGTCTCTCCTCCTCCTCAGTCTCTTATCCTCCTCCTCCGTCTTTTTTCCTCCTCAGTCAGTCTTTACACCACCTCCTCCGCTTCCTCCGTCACCACAGGATGCATCTGTCTCTCTTCTGGAACCCAGCGTGCGGCCAGCGGCCTCCTGGTGATTGGATCTCTCCCCTGGGTGGTCTCCCTGACTGGTACCATGTTCTGTCTCTCTGACTGGTACCATGTACCGTCTCATTGACTGGTACCATGTACCGTCTCCCTGACTGGTACCATGTACCGCCTCCCTGACTGGTACCATGTACCGCCTCTGACTGGTACCATGTACCGCCTCCCTGACTGGTACCATGTTCCGTCTCTCTGACTGGTACCATGTACCGTCTCCCTGACTGGTACCATGTACCGTCTCCCTGACTGGTACCATGTTCCGTCTCTCTGACTGGTACCATGTACCGCCTCCCTGACTGGTACCATGTTCCGTCTCTCTGACTGGTACCATGTACCGCCTCCCTGACTGGTACCATGTACCGTCTCTCTGACTGGTACCATGTACCGTCTCTCTGACTGGTACCATGTACCGTCTCTCTGACTGGTACCATGTACCGTCTCCCTGACTGGTACCATGTACCGTCTCCCTGACTGGTACCATGTACCGTCTCCCTGACTGGTACCATGTACCGTCTCCCTGACTGGTACCATGTACCGTCTCTGACTGGTACCATGTACCGTCTCTCTGACTGGTACCATGTACCGTCTCTCTGACTGGTACCATGTACCGTCTCTCTGACTGGTACCATGTACCGTCTCTCTGACTGGTACCATGTTATAATGTCCTCTAGTGAAGGGTTCTGGTGTCCTCTAGGAAGGGTTGTAGTGAAGGCTTCTAGGAAGGGTTCTAGTGAAGGGTTCTAGTGTCCTCTCCTCTTTAGTAAGGGTTCTAGTTTCCTCTCTAGGAAGGGTCCTAGTGTCCTCTTCTCTCTAGGAAGGGTTCTGATATCCTCTAGGAAGGTTCTAATGTTCTCTAGGAAGGGTTCTAGTGTGCTTCTAGCTGCTCCTGTTGAAAGCAGGAAGCCCGGAGAGCAGAACGTTTGAATGACAGGAAGTGTTGCACAATAGGAAGTGGTATGTGTTTGTTCCACACTCACCTCCACCCTGCAGTCTGACGGCTCTGACTGTGTGTGTGTGTGTGTGTGTGTGTGTGTGTGTGTGTGTGTGTGTGTGTGTGTGTGTGTGTGTGTGTGTGTGTGTGTGTGTGTGTGTGTGTGTGTGTGTGTGTGTGTGTGTGTGTGTGTGTGTGTGTGTGTGTGTGTGTGTGTGTGTGTGTGTGTGTGTGTGGGAGACTTTCAACATGTTTAATACGATCGTATACTCGATGACTAGTGAGCGGTGCCGCTTGGTTAGCTCTGTTGCTAGTTAGCTTTGTTGCTAGGCAACATTGTGTGTTGCTAGGCGACGGCGTGTCTCACCAGGTGACATGTCTCACCACGTGGCTGCTGTTACTAGGTCACAGCTGTTGCTAGGTCATGGCTGTTTCTAGGTAGCCGTGTTGACGCTAGGTGTCGTGTGTGTGGTTGAGCTGTGATATATATTGGCTATTATAAGTGTGTGTGTGTGTTCCAGAGGCTAACCTCTGCTGGAGGATTGTGACCAGAGGCCCCCTGCCAGGCCTGGCCTCTCCACTCCTCCACCTCCACCCACTGGTAAGACCTGCTACATCCTACACTGACCTTAAACCTTCTGCTACACCCTAAACTTACACTACTACACCTCCCATCCACCTGCTGCTACACCCACATTAATGCCGGTAGCTGTGTGTGTGTGTGTGTGTGTGTGTGTGTGTGTGTGTGTGTGTGTGTGTGTGTGTGTGTGTGTGTGTGTGTGTGTGTGTGTGTGTGTGTGTGTGTGTGTGTGTGTGTGTGTGTGTGTGTGTGTGGTGTGTGTGTGTGTGTGTGTGTGTGTGTGTGTGTGTGTGTGTGTGTGTGCGCGCGCGCGTGCACTGGTTTAAAAATGAATGAAGATGCAGACACTTCCTGTGTGTGTGGTTCAATAATGAAGATGCTGTCACTTCCTGTCTGAGTTCCATTCTCATGAAAATGACCCCGTGTGAAAGATTAGACTCACAGTCACTCTTGAACTCACAGTCACTCTTGAAACATCCAATTGAAGATACGTATACTTACACATGTTCATTCATTAGTCTGACGTAGGCCGGACACCACCCTCTGCTACGCCCGTCTGTTTATCAGTGGATGAACCTGGTTAGTATTCTCCTCCTCGTCTCCTTGGATACGGTTACCATGGCAGGACCACAACAGCCCTGCCCCCGATTGGTTTGTCTGAACACCCAGGACGGGTAATCCTCGCTGGCGCTTGCTTCACTTCAGCGGATCACCGAGTTGGCTCACGCGCTAACGCAGCGCTGGCCCGCCCCCGCGGAGACCGGAGGCACACGGATTAGACGGAAGTGCTAACCTTTGTAACCCAACCCCCGGGTGGCCCCTGGGGGCCCGTTGGTTTTTTTAATCTGGTAAACGCAGCGAGAGGGTTTGGGGGCGAGGGCGGCCTCTGAAGCCTCCACTCCACCCTGCTCCACTGTGGGGAAACATGAGCCCACAGTGCCCTCTGCTGGTGGAGAACGGCTGGTTTAGGTTCTTTGACGGCATGTGCCGAATGTTTATCCTTCAACTGTTTATCTTTGTAAATTCATGTAAAAAGTAAAACATGTGATTAACCCTCCTGGGTCGGTGGTAAAGAAACACATATAAACCAGCCGCACTGCAACCGTAAATACTCCAGGTTGTAATGTATACCTAGCATCTGGGAGCTGAGCGGCTTCCCGCCGTCACCATGGTGATATCCTACTGATGACCTCAGAGGACACACACACACACTGTTAAAAACTGTAACACAAGGCAGTTTCTTTGGTCTCATGTTTTAGTTCCCTAGAAGGTTCCACTTCTATAATGTTTTAGTTCCTAGAAGGTTCCGCCTCTTTAATGTTTTAGTTCCTAGAAGGTTCCGCCTCTTTAATGTTTTAGTTCCTAGAAGGTTCCGCCTCTATAATGTTTTAGTTCCTAGAAGGTTCCGTCTGGAGGATGTTCCTCTTCACTGCCACTGCTATGTCATTGTTGACAATAAATATTGAGAAATATATTTGATTTAAGTTGATGAGTCCTTGTTAAAGACAGCCACTGGTATAATCAGGTGACTAGCTGCTGAGGTATTGGAGAAGCTTGAGTGCAGGCTGAGAACCACGGCCCGATCCTTATCATGTCAGAGATAAACACATTGAAACATGATTTCCTAATTAATAATTAAATATCGTTGTATACTCCTTAGGCCATATTGTGTGTCTTTAATGGAGGGATATTGATTATGTTGTAATGGATGTAATCTCGTCTAAAGATTGGCTCGATACAGATGGACAGGAAGTGACACGTGTAGCTCTCCAATGAGCCATTCATGGCCAGATCATTTCCTGTTGCTCGCCTGACATTGGGGGGCGGGGCCAAGGTTGAGCCGATCCAATCCTATTCACACATCAGGGTTGCCTCTCTGCTAATTGGTTTAGATTAGATTCAAATTGATTTATTTATTGTCATTGCACAGCACGAGTACAGTACAGCGAAAATAATTGTGAAAATCCTCACGTTGCAATCCTTAATCCGTTTATGGTTGATAATCCGCAGCTCCAGTTCATCAATTTTGTTCGCCAGAGATCGTACATTTGAGAGGAAAACGCTGGGTAGAGACGGGCGATGTGGGTTAGCTCTTAGCCTAGCACGTAGCCCTCCGCGGCTTCTGTTAAGTGTTCTCAAACAATAAGGTTAAAGTGTTTGACTCCCAACTCCCTGTAGGTGTTTCAGAGCAAGATAACCTCTAAATTACCTCTAACCCCTACCTGCTCCCTACTGACCTAACTCCTACCTGCTCCTTAATGACCCCTTACCCCTATACCTGCTCCTTAATGACCCCTTACCCCTATACCTGCTCCTTAATGACCCCTTACCCCTATACCTGCTCCTTAATGACCCCTTACCCCTATACCTGCTCCTTAATGACCCTTACCCTATACCTGCTCCTTAATGACCTCTGACCCCTACCTGCTCCTTAATGACCTCTGACCCCTACCTGCTCCTTAATGACTCCTAACCCCTATACCTGCTCCTTAATGACCTAACCCCTATACCTTCTCCTTAATGTCCTCTAACCCCTACCTGCTCCTTAATGACCTCTGAACCCTACCTGCTCCCTACTGACCTCTGACCCCTACCTGCTCCTTACTGACCTCTAACCCCTACCTGCTCCTTACTGACCTCTAACCCCTACCTGCTCCTTACTGACCTCTGACCCCTACCTGCTCCTTACTGACCTAACCCCTACCTGCTCCTTAATGACCTCTAACCACTACCTGCTCCTTAATGACCTCTGACCCCTACCTGCTCCTTAATGACCTCTGACCCCTACCTGCTCCTTAATGACCTCTGACCCCTACCTGCTCCTTCATGACCTCTAACCCCTACCTGCTCCTTCATGACCCCTAACCCCTACCTGCTCCTTAATGCCCTCTGACCCCTACCTGCTCCTTAATGCCCTCTGACCCCTACCTGCTCCTTAATGACCTCTGACCCCTACCCGCTCCAGCTACACCCGCTCCGACCACACAGGTGAAGGAGGTCGAACCACTCCCTGTTTTCCCTAGGTCTCATAGGAACACGTCAGTGTGACGTCTTGCAGATTACCGCCGTATCCCCGCTCCTCTGCGACGCCAGAAGCCCGGGTCGATATCCCTCATCACATCGGCGGACCACTCAGCGGCCACGCTACCCCTGTAGTGGACCTCTTGAAACCCGACCCAGTGGTCTGCGGTGGTCCAGTCGATAGGAACATGCTCTATGATGATATCTCCCAGCTGTATCACATAGCTCTGTAACGCCACTCGACCACGCGCGGCCCCCCTGGTATTAAGGACTGTGTATCACTCTCCTCTCCTCTACCGTGGCCCGTTGCCCCGTTCGGCCACCAGAGGGCGCCGCTCCACTACCGAATAAACGGCCCGCTTGCCTTCGGTTACTACGAAAACACACGCATCGCTCCACATCTCGGCGGTGGGCACCCGGACCCCACCCTAAACCAGCCGCCGACTTCAGGCTGTGAAGCGGAAAAAAAGCATGCAGCTGTGTACTTCTTAGAGAACCAGCCAGAACCACCAGAGGGGAACCGTGTGTGTTTCACTGTAGCGAGGAGGTCCACAATAGACAAGAATAGACCTGGACGGGGGTTTGGGTGTTTTTGGGTGGCGTGTTCACCTCACCTTTGTGGGTTAAGGGGGTGCTGTGTGACGTGATGGAGGAGGTCCTCCATCGCGTCATGTTGTTCTGTGTGTTGTTCATGTTGTTCTGTATGTTTACCGTCTGTCGGCCTGTTTCTCATCACGCTAAGCGTGTGTGTGCGTGTTACTCCAACGTCTATTACTTAAATAATTAGCGTGTGTTTTTTTATTTTAATTTTTATCAATAGTTTGGTGCGAAGACTACGTCCCAACCGCCAATAACCGAATCAATAGTATTAATAATTGGTCGATCAGAGCTTGTTTGTGTTCCTCCAGAAGGACTTTAAATGATTCCTCTCTGGGTTCATCACATGACTTCTGATTGGCTGATATGGTCAACTGCTGATTGAGTGTTAATGTGACACACCTGTGACCACACGTTGGTAGGCTTGTTAATATGTGGTGTGGTCTGTGGGGGAGAGGTGGGGTCATTAACGACAGTAACGCTGGGTGTGGTTAAGTGCAGAATATAAACAGAACAGCTCTAGAAGACCCCACCCCCCCCTTAACTCTTTAGCCATCAGCTGATTGGAGGAGTCGCGGGGTGGTGTGCAGAGGGGGCGGGCCATGTCTGAGGAGGGCTCCTCGGTTTTCGGGTCGTCCGATTGGTCGGGCGGTTGGCGTCCGGGGTTGGGGATGAGCTAATGTGAAGTGGCGTGTCACCGGGGGAATGTAGGTCAAGTTGAGAGCTGCTGCAGTCTGATGACCCGGCCCCTCCCCTCCTGCTGCAGTCTGACCCCGCCCCTCTCCGCTGCAGTCTGACCCCGCCCCTCTCCACTGCAGTCTGACCCCGCCCCTCTCCACTGCAGTCTGACCCCGCCCCTCTCCGCTGCAGCCTTGACCCCGCCCCTCTCCACTGCAGTCTGACCCCGCCCCTCTCCGCTGCAGTCTGACCCCCGCCCCTCTCCGCTGCAGCCTTGACCCCGCCCCTCTCCGCTGCAGTCTGACCCCCGCCCCTCTCCGCTGCAGCCTTGACCCCGCCCCTCTCCGCTGCAGTCTGACCCCCGCCCCTCTCCGCTGCAGTCTTGACCCCGCCCCTCCCAGGCATGCGGCACACACGCATCCAGCGGCCCCAAACACAACCCTGTGATTTTATTGTGAATAAATATACACAAAATGTACAGTCAATAGACATACAACACTATGGTGTTCTCTGTGACTCAAGACACATAAACACACATGGACACACGGACACACAGACGTAGAAACACGAACACGGACACACATAGACATACAGACATAGACACACGAACACACAGACATAGACACACATAGACACACGGACAGATACACAGATGTAGACACACAGACACAGACGTAGAAACAGTGACGCACAGACGTATACGCACGAACACACAGACATGGACACACGAACACACAGACATGGACACACGAACACACAGACATGGACACACAGACATAGACACTCGGACACTCAGACAAACACACACACACACACACTGTCCTTCTGTACACGCCCCAGGCAGGCTGTCTCTCATAGACACCGACCACACAACCATGCTCTGCTCTCTAGACAGACAGAGAGGGTGGGGGAGGAGGAGGAGGGGGGGACTGACTGAGGAGGGAGGAGAAGAGGGGACGGAGGATGGAGAGACTGATGTTGGGGATGGATAGATGGAGAGGGAGGAGAGAAGAAGGAAGGCAGGGGGGAGAGGGGAGGAGAGAGGAAGGCTGGGGGGAGAAAGAGAGAGGGGCAGGGGGAGAGGGGAGGAGAGAGGGAGGCACAGGGGAGGCAGAAGAGAGGGGGAAGGAAGGAGAGCTTGTTTTGTTCGAGCCCTACTACAGGAGCCGTGCACGTGTTTTTCCATGCTGGTTCTGGAGCAGAACGGCATGCCGGCTCTCCGTGCACGCCCCCAGCCTCCGTGCACGCCCCCAGCCTCCGTGCACGCCCCTGAGCGGCTGCAGCGCCACAAGGCGTGTCTCTGGTGTCTGTCGTTGTGCTGCAGACTTGGTCTCTACTTTAGACTCTTTATTTAGACTCTTTAATTCTCTTGGTCTTTATTTCATATTTTGTCTTTATTTAGTATAGTGCATTAAGTCTTGATTTGATCTTCATTTAGTCGAGTGTGCACGCAGGTTTGAGGCTGAATGTGTGAGGGTATGTTTCTGTTACCGTAACAAGATGAGGATCAGTGTCTAAAACCCCCTCTCTGCTCCCATCATGCACTGCTTCCCTAATCTGCTGTGGTTAGCATTACCTCATCAGCAGCGTCAATACATTCATACTACTACCACCCCTACTACTACTACTACTACTACTATACTCTCTGCTCTCTGATTGGCTCACCTCTCAATGGAGCCAACAGCTTTTTTTTGGACTCCATGGATACAGCACGGGATTGGCTAGACAGGCTCAGCCAATGGGAGAGCGGAGCGTGTATCTGGTTGTCGAGGGCAACCCTGGAAGCTATCCTGACTAGCGCGTGCCACGTCAAGGAGAAAAACAAACACCAGCCCTGCTCCTCCTCCTCTGCTCCTCCCCCTCCTCCTCCTCCCCCTCATCCTCCTCTCTCCCTTCTCCTCCTCCTCTCCCCCTCCTCCTCGTCTCTCCCCCTCCTCCTCCTCTCTCCCTTCTCCTCCTCCTCTCCCCCTTCTCCTCCTCCTCCTCCCACCTCCACATACCAACACTCAGCCAGTTCAGTAACTGGTAAACATTCTCTTGCTGGTTTTGTAATAATAAAAATAATTATAATTATGGGGGCTATGGTTAGGGATGTCATCAGTATCTGGGCGGTTAAGCCCTTTGAGACTGTGATTATGACTCATAAAAGGGACTTAATAATAGTGATTATGATAACATTTAATTTATTAAGCAGTTTTCCAGACCACCAGAGATGCTTTACAATGGGTTAGGGTTATGTGTAGTTGTGTTGCTCTCTCTCTCTCTCTCTCTCTCTCTCTCTCTCTCTCTCTCTCTCTCTCTCTCTCTCTCTCTCTCTCTCTCTCTCTCTCTCTCTCTCTCTCTCTCTCTCTCTCTCTCTCCTCTCTCTCTCTCTCTCTCTCTCTCTCTCTCTCTCTCTCTCTCAGTTGTCAGTAAGTGTTAGGTGTGTGTGGTTCCTACCTGTCGGGTTCATGTGATGGCAGCGGTCACGACCCCGACGTGACCTCTGAGGGTTAAATGACTCTCTAGGGTCCAAGAGCTCTGTCTTTTCTGTACATGTGTTGTTGTTTTGTTCTGTGTCTGGCGATCATATCAAATATAATAACATAAGTACATTCAAATGTTAAGCCCATAAACATCCTCACTTCAATGGCTCAGTCTGCGCCATTTAATCAGCTTAGGTTTCAAGTGTGTGTGTGTGTGTGTGTGTGTGTGTGTGTGTGTGTGTGTGTGTGTGTGTGTGTGTGTGTGTGTGTGTGTGTGTGTGTGTGTGTGTGTGTGTGTGTGTGTGTGTGTGTGTGTGTGTGTGTGTGTGTGTGTGTGTGTGTGTGTGTGTGTGTGTTGACAGTTATTTGAGTTGTATTCCCATGGTGGTTTGGATAGAAGCCACCACTCATCCTACAGCGAGTCAGTACCACTCAGAGCCTCTTCCCTAACCGGCTACATGCCACCCAACTACCGTGTCTGTCCTTTATCACAGTTAGTCTGTCCTTTATCACAGTTAGTCTGTCCTTTATCACAGTTAGTCTGTCCTTTATCACAGTTAGTCTGTCCTTTATCACAGTTAGTCTGACCTTTATCACAGTTAGTCTGTCCTTTATCACAGTTAGTCTGTCCTTTATCACAGTTAGTCTGTCCTTTATCACAGTTACAGTCTGTCCTTTATCACAATGACAGTCTGTCCTTTATCACAGTGACAGTCTGTCCTTTATCACAGTGACAGTCTGTCCTTTATCACAGTGACAGTCTGTCCTTTATCACAGATACAGTCTGTCCTTTATCACAGTTACAGTCTGTCCTTTATCACAGTTACAGTCTGTCCTTTATCACAGTTACAGTCTGTCCTTTATCACAGTTAGTCTGTCCTTTATCACAGTGACAGTCTGTCCTTTATCACAGTGACAGTCTGTCCTTTATCACAGTGACAGTCTGTCCTTTATCACAGTGACAGTCTGTCCTTTATCACAGATACAGTCTGTCCTTTATCACAGCGACAGTCTGTCCTTTGCACCACTTCACAGCTCCAACCGAGAGCAGGCTCTGTGTGTCTTCAGATTAAATTAAACGGTGTATAAAAGTGTTTTTTAATGGCCAGTGTTGTCACTCAGTGGGAACCAGAGATGAATCCTCTGGTTCTCCAAGGCCCCGCCCCGTGCTTCTCCTCCCCTGAAGTGTGTCCTCCACGGAGCGGAACACTTCCTCTACATCAACTTAAAAATACCATTCGCCATCTGGGCGCCCTTAGCCGCAGAAAGCCAGAGCCCCAGGAGGGTCCGCCGGGGGAGGACCGGGGGAGACTGAGAATAAACCGATACACCTCGGAGAGCTCTCGCCTGGTCGAGTAGCTCTGAGCTCTGTTACAGCGGGAGATGATAAAGCATGAGGGAACATTTCAAGTGTTGTTATGAGTGAGTGAGTTATTGGATGGATGAGAGGCGTAGCGAGGAGCGAGGTGAGCAGTAAATACATGACGGTGTTTTCACTGAACGGTTCAAATGCCTGTGTCTGCTGACGGAGGACTCACGGATGGTGGTTGTGTGTTGGTTCTCTAGGCTCTCCCGGGACCCCGTCATGGGGAACCTGCTGAAGGTGCTCACCTGCACCGACCTGGACCAGGAACCCAACTTCTTCCTGGACTTTGAGAGTAGGTTCTCGCTCCTGATGAACACCACACACATGTATCACACACTGTCAGAAGAGGTCTTCTGTGAACCCAAAGAGACCGGGTCAGTCTCCGGTGTGGAAACCCACACCTTAAAGACACCCACACCTTAAAGACACCCACACCTTAAAGACACCGACACCTTACAGACACCCACACTTTACAGACACCCGCACCTTAAAGACCCCCGCACCTTAAAGACCCCCGCACCTTAAAGACACCCACACCCTAAAGACACCCGCACCTTAAAGACACCCACACCTTAAAGACACCCACACCTTACAGACCCCCACACCCTAAAGACCCCCACACCCTAAAGACACCCACACCCTAAAGACACCCACACCTTAAAGACACCCACACCTTACAGACCCCCACACCTTAAAGACACCCACACCCTAAAGACCCCCACACCTTAAAGACACCCACACCCTAAAGACACCCACACCTTACAGACACCCGCACCTTAAAGACACCCGCACCTTAAAGACACCCACACCCTAAAGACACCCGCACCTTACAGACACCCGCACCTTAAAGACACCCGCACCTTAAAGACACCCGCACCTTAAAGACCCCCACACCCTAAAGACCCCACACCCTAAAGACACCCACACCTTAAAGACACCCACACCTTACAGACACCCACACCTTACAGACACCCACACCCTAAAGACACCCGCACCTTAAAGACACCACACCTAAGACCCCACACCCTAAAGACCCCCACACCTTACAGACACCCGCACCTTAAAGACACCCACACCTTACAGACACCCACACCTTACAGACGTCCCTGTGTTCAAACTTATCCCCGCAGATGCGATGCCTACGGAGGCAGAGAGGCAGGTGTGGCTGGACGTGGACGTGGTCCTTCAGGACGCCAGAGGGATCCTGGATGAGCTCCAGGGCTACAGGGGAGCCGGCAAGGAGATCCGAGAGGTGACCTCTGACCTCTGACGGGATGTAGTGGAAGACCTCGTTAAGTCTGCTAAATGGGTGATGCAACAGCGTTGCTTGGCTTCAGCCTTATTTAAATGATGGAGACCAGCCTGCTCCTTAATGACCTTTTAATGTCCATTTATCCCTTAATCCAAAGTGACTGATTCAGGTCAATTAAGGAAATTATATTGTGTTCTATCATGTTCTAAGACATGGTTCCGTCCCATTGCTTCTGCTCCTGTGATGTTCTGTAACCGTCCCACCGGTCCCATGTGTCGCCAGGCCATCCAGAACCCCAACGACGAGGTCCTGCAGGAGCAGGCGTGGGCTGCCGTGGTCCCACTGGTAGGAGAACTGAAGACCTTCTACCAGTTCTCCCAGAGACTAGGTACCCCACCCCCTCATCCTGCTGCTTTGGTCCAGAGTAAAGTCATAAGGATTTCATCAGGGAGACGAAAACCACACCCATGAGAGGATTGGAATTCCTAATATTCCCCAAATGACCTTAATTGTTATGAATATTTATCTATTTATTTATATCTATATCAGTGGCCACTTCTCTAAGACTACAAGGGTAGCCCAGCCTCCTCTAAAATGTCATGAAAAACGATTCATCAATTCAATATGTAATATTGCATAAAGTCTCTTATTCCAAATCAATATGTTGGGCTCGTTGGTTCAGTCATGTCTGGCAGGTGGTCTTAGTTGAAGGTGATGTATTTCTCCTAGAAGCCATTAGAATGCATTGGAGCTCAGCGTCTCTGGGGTTCAACGGACCTTCAGAATACGCTCTGTTTCAGATCAGCAGAGAGAGAGAGACACTGATTCGCTGGGAGTCAATGGAGAGGGAGGTGGGACTGGATGCTGTATGATGATTGGAGGAACTCTCAAAAGGGGCGGGACGTCTTCCCAGCCTCCTCTATACTGTGTGTATACTGTATGTATATATATATGTGTGTGTATATATATATATATATATATATATATATATGTGTGTTCTCACACACTTGCCTACGTACACACACGCATGTAGACAGGCTGCTGGCGATGCAGTCTTCTGATGGCTCTTATTGGCCGTCTCGTTCCCATGGCGATGGTCGAGGCCCCGGGAGGCTGGCAGGGCCTCGGTGACCTTCACCCTGTTAATCCTCGTCACCGCGGGGCCGCCAGAGATGGAGGCGGCGGGCGCTAGCTGTCACGTAACGAGGCGGGGGTCAGAGGTCGGCTAGGCGACAGGCACCGCCGTTAGCGGCTAGTTAGTCTGGTTCCGTGTTAGAGAGCCCCCGTCTTGACACCAGGCGTTTACGTTCAATTACAGGCTGCTTCTAACGCCATGAACTCTAATTCCCATAAGGCCATGTGGAGAGAATCAGACCAGATTACTGTACAGCACCGCACTGTGTCAACCGGTCTGTCTGGTCGAATGGTCATCTCTACCAATGAGATAACTGTGTGTGTGTGTGTGTGTGTGTGTGTGTGTGTGTGTGTGTGTGTGTGTGTGTGTGTGTGTGTGTGTGTGTGTGTGTGTGTGTGTGTGTGTGTGTGTGTGTGTGTGTGTGTGTGTGTGTGTGTGTGTGTGTGTGTGTGTGTGTGTGTGTGTGTGTGTGTGTGTGTGTCTCAGAGGCCTCCCTCCGCAGCCTGCTGGGAGCCCTGACCAGTGAGTGCTACCAGGACGCCACTCAGCACCTGGAGAGACAGCAGGCGCTCGCCAAGCAGTTTGCTGAGATCCTCCACTTCACGCTGCGCTTCGACGAGCTCAAGGTCACCGGGAAACACTCTGGAAGCATCATCTAACACATCATCTAACACTCTGCTAGTTCATCTAACACATCATCTAACACTCTGCTAGTTCATCTAACACATCATCTAACACTCTGCTAGTTCATCTAACACATCATCTAACACTCTGCTAGTTCATCTAACACATCATCTAACACTCTGCTAGTTCATCTAACACATCATCTAACACTCTGCTAGTTCATCTAACACATCATCTAACACTCTGCTAGTTCATCTAACAGCTGT
>CM051020.1:15915021-15920021 GCA_027704905.1 Muraenolepis orangiensis | reverse complement strand
TCCGTCCGTCCGTCCGTCCGTGGGAGATTAACCTCATGTCCTCTTCCTCTTCTTCCAGATGAAAGGTTGTATCAAGGTCCTGAAGGACCAGCCGGCCGGCAGCGTGGACGGCCTCCTCAACGCTCTCAGGTACGCTCTCCAAGCCACACCCCCTAAGCCACGCCCCCCCCCCTAAGCCACGCCCCCCCTAAGCCACGCCCCCAAACGGGGGTTTTGGGGGGGTTTCACCCCCCCGCCGTTCTGGAGGTTTCGGGAGAGTCCCCCGTGATGGAACCATCCCCACGTAGATGGACTCTGTGAAGAGCCTCTTCTTTAACTAAGGGACTTAACTAAGTTGAGAGAGGGACAGGGGGAGATGCAGGGGGGAGGGAGGGAAGGAGAAAGACTGAGAAGGAGAGGGGGGGGATAGAGAGATGCAGGGGGGGGGGGATAGAGAGAGAGAGGGAGGGAGGGAGGGGGAAAGAGGGCGGGAGGGAGATAGATAGACAGACAGACAGACAGACAGACGGAGGGAGAGAGACATAAAGATAAGCAGAGGAACTGAACTGAAATGCTTTATTGCTCCACTGTCAACTTTTCCTTATCTGCCCGTGGAGGACCACCCTGTTGGGTCTCCCTCTAGAGAGAGCAGACTGGTGAATGGGAATCACTGAATCCTCTTGTGGTGAATCACGGTTGTGTGTTACTTTACATTTATAGTGACTTCTCACCACTCCAGGTACACCACGAAGCATCTCAACGACGAGTCCACCAACAAGACCATAAAGATGATGCTGCAGTAGAGAGGCTGTCGCCGTGGCAACAGACCCATCCCCCCCCCCCCCCCCCCCCCCCCAAGGGCGGGAAACCACTCTGAATTTAACGTTTTAATTTAATGATTATTTTAACGCCAATGACGCAGCTTCGCCCGCCTCCGTGGTGCGAGGCGTCCTGCCAAAAAGCGGTTGTGGGGTTGCAGCGTTTCCGACCGGGTTTTTTTTACGTGTGGTTCTTCCTGTTTTCGGGGGGGGAACTCGCCGAGCTTCACTTGAAACGTTTAAAAGAGACAGAGATATACAGTATAAAATATATATATATATAAAGAGAGAGAGGGAGAGAAGTATATATTATTTTAGTTTGATTAGTTATTTAATATTCCATTACTTCTGCATGATCAAAACAATGTGTTTGAGTTGAGTTCTCCTCTATTTAAAACCTGTTTGCGTGTGTCTGCTCTGCTGTGGTCGTCGAGACGGTACCGACCAGGTGAACCCGACTGTTTTATATCTTTTGATTTTTTTTTTTTTTATAGCTGTTGATTTGTTTTGTTTTCTGGTGATTTGATGAATTCAAACTGTGACGCGCGGAGCGATGGCCGAGCGGACCGGAGCCCACAGCTGGAGGACTACGAGGATAAGAAATAAAACGGGAATGTTTTTTTTCTACGAGCCTCTTCTGGTCTTTATTTCCCGTCTCTGGTCTCGTCTCAGACTTCACGGCGGGGCGGGTCATGTTTCAGCCTCCGGTGGGGGGGGGGGGGGGGGTCCCGCCGCCGCCGCCGCCGCCGCGGCCGGGCCGGGGCGAGGTCGTCCTTTCGGTGCCACTGCTCGGCTGATCCAATAAAACCTCCATTATGGATGCATCCCGGCCACACGGGGCAAATATTTAGTGTGTAAAAGAAGATGAGTATGAGCTCTGGCAAATATAGATTTAACCTCACCCTCCCCTCCCTCAACCCACAGCCAGCGTGGCGCTCAGCCTCCGCTCGGAGGGCGAGGCTAAACGCAGTGCGCTAGTGATTAAAGGGTTAATGCCTTAAGCGCTGAGGTGTTGAATCCGATGGCCCGTTAAATATTGCGTGGCCTACAATGCATTCTGTGGCGCTCGCGGTCTTTCTGTAAATGAAAATCCGTTTTCATCGATTTGCACTTGACATCACAACAACTCGGTGACGATGCAAAGATTCCTGATGTTTATCCCGATGTTTATGTACCGTTGGTAGGTTGATGCTCACATCTCAGGGGATCGAGTCTCGCCACACTGATTTTCAGTGCAGAATAACGATGACCCCGACCTCCGTTTATCAGAGTAGCAATACTGTTTTCCTCCAGAGGGGGGGCTGTTTTCACAGTTTCTGTGGAATTGTGGGGGTCAGTTGCTCTCCAAGGTGACGTTCATGTCTTAAGGAATCCTCGCTGGTTGGGGATCAACCAAATGGGTTCATTTTGCCCCACAAACCTTTTTAAAATGAGTATTGTGTGTAAGCCATTAGTAATAGTAGTAGTAATGGTAGCAGTCGTTGAGTTAATGTCGGCTCACCTCAGGTTTAAACCTTCCGTTTCCACCCTGTTTCTCACGGTTTAGTTTCCCCCCTTTTTGCTTTTGGGCGGGAAATTCTGCAACACTGCAGTCAGCTCTGCAGTGATGCAGAACTTGGAGAGAGAGAGACCATAGAGAGAGAGAGACCATAGAGAGAGAGAGAGAGAGACCATAGAGGGGGAGAGAGAAATATACTATAGAGAGGGACAAGAAAGAGGGGGTGGAAATGGGTGTGGCCCATCAGTTCTGCAGCATCCCTGCAATTGCGCTCTCTCTCTCTCTCTCTATCTCTCTCTCTCTCTCTCTCTCTCTCTCTCTCTCTCTCTCTCTCTCTCTCTCTCCAAAGGTTTTATTTTTGCCATTTAAAGTGTGCATTATGTGATACATGATTATACATCCATACATAATTCAAGATTAAACATCTTGAATCATTAACATAGCTGCCAAATCAGAAAAAGTCAAATAAGATACGAAACGTAAAGCTAAATGAATAAAGCTAATCCTAGTGGTGATAACAGTAGAAAAACCAGCGTGTCTCTGGAGAGGCTGTGGGAGGATGAGGCTGTGGGAGGATGAGGCTGCAGGGCTGGGATGAGAGACGGGATGTGGGAGGATTAACTGGTCCTTGAGAGAGAGAGGGAGGGAGGGAGAGAGAGAGAGAGGGAGTGTGTGTGCTGAATCTGAAGTGTGTGTGTGCTGCCGTTGGCCGACTCTCACCAGAGAGTGCAGTCCAAAGTGTGCATGTTCTCCGCCGCACGTCACCTGACCTGCGGTCACCGTGACAACCTGGTGGCCGGTCCACCGGCGCTGCCACCAGACCTGCTACGGTCTCTCGTCTCTCGGCCAATCAGAGAGCCCGGTGTCGGGTGTCTGGTCGTAGTGAAACGGGACACGATGCTTCCCCCGGGGGGTCACTACAGCTAGAGAGGAGCTGTAGTGTTTAGGAGGTGCCAGACCTCTTCCCCCTTCTCCTCTCTTGCCCCCTCCATTCTCCTCTACTCCTCCTCTCCTTCACCTATGCTCCTCCTTTCTCCTCCCCTCTCTCCTCCCCTCCTCAGTCCTCCTCCTCTGCTCCGGTCACTTCTCATCTCCTACTGTCCTTTTCCTCCTCCTTCCCACTGCTCCTCCTCTCTGTCTCCTCCCCATTCTCCCCTCTCCTCTTCCTGCTTTTCCTCCCCTCTTTACCTCCTCTCCTCCTCCTCCTCCTCCTCCTCCTCCTCCTCCTCCTCCTCCTCCTCCTCCTCCTCCTCCTCCAGCAGTAAGATTTGGTTCTGCTGGAGGAGCAGGAGGAGGTCTTTGTTGTCCTCTGAAGGTCTTGTTCTCCTCAAGTCTAACATCTTCTGCTTTGAATAGTAGATAGCTACAGCACTCGGTCTCTCCTACACCACCTGTCTCTCTACACCACCCTGTCTCTCTACACCACCCTGTCTCTGCTATACCCTGTCTCTCTTACACCACCCTGTTTACACCACACCACCCTGTCTCTCTACACCACCCTGTCTACACCACACCACCCTGTCTCTCTACAGCACCCTGTCTAGCTACACCACCCTGTCTCCCCTACACCACCCTGTCCCTACACCACCCTGTCTCTCTACACCACCCTGTCTCTACAACATCCTGTCTACACCACACCACCCTGTCTAGCTACACCACCCTGTCTCTCTACACCACCCTGTCTCTCTACAGCACCCTGTCTCTCTACACCACCCTGTCTCTCTACACCATCCTGTCTCTCCTACACCATCCTGTCTCTCCACACCACCCTGTCTACACCACACCACCCTGTCCCTACACCACCCTGTCTCTCTACAACATCCTGTCTCTCCTACACCACCCTGTCTCTCCTACAGCACCCTGTCTCTGCTACACCACCCTGTCTCTACACCACCCTGTCTCTCTAAACCTACAGCAACCTGTCTCTCCTACACCACCCGTCTCTCTACACCACCCTGCCTCTCTACACCACCCTGCCTCTCTACACCATGCTGGGTAGAGAGCACCCTGTCTCTACACCACCCTGTCTCTCTACACCACCCTTTCTCTCCTACACCACCCTGTCTCTCTACACCACCCTGCCTCTCTACACCACCCTGCCTCTACACCACCCTGCCTCTCTACACCACCCTGCCTCTACACCACCCTGGGTAGAGAGCACCCTGTCTCTACACCACCCTGTCTCTCTACACCACCCTGTCTCTCCTACAGCAACCTGTCTCTCCTACAGCACCCTGTCTCTGCTACACCACCCTGTCTCTCCAAAACCACCCTGTCTCTCCTACACCACCCAGTCTCTCTACACCACCCTGTCAGACCCTGGGCTGGTGGGTTTTCCTGGAAGCTAACCGTGTGGCGGTTTAGAAATACTTCTGTAACGTCCAGACGTCCCAAATCAACGGTTGGATATCAAATGGTTTCCTAATTCTCTTCCAGTTCCTCATTTGAGGAAACGTGTTTTATTTAAAACGTGTTTAATTCACCACAACAAGCCTCTTCATTCAGGGGTTGAACACTCATTCTCAAATCTTCACATCTTGAAATATTCTTCCTCGCTTAACTGGCATAACTGTCAGTCCGGTTTCCTAATCATTTCTTCTTCTGCTTCCAGTGTATCCCCCCCCTCACACACACACACACACACACACACACACACACACACACACACACACACACACACACACACACACACACACACACACACA
>CM051020.1:15902521-15905021 GCA_027704905.1 Muraenolepis orangiensis | reverse complement strand
CTCTCTCTCTCTCTCTCTCTCTCTCTCTCTCTCTCTCTCTCTCTCTCTCTCTCTCTCTCTCTCTCTCTCTCTCTCTCTCTCTCTTACCCCCTTTCCCTCTATATCTCTTTCACCCTCTCTGAAAACGTCAGAGAAAACGTATTTTATCTGTAGAGCGATTAAGAAGCTAACTGAGTGAAGTCCAATTGGGAAGAGAGAGAGAGAGAGAGAGAGAGAGAGAGAGAGAGAGAGAGAGAGAGAGAGAGAGAGAGAGAGAGAGAGAGAGAGAGAGAGAGAGTTAAAGGGTGAGAAAGGGGTCAAGAGAGAGAGAGCGAGAGAGAGAGAGAGAGAGAGAGAGAGAGAGAGAGAGAGAGGAGAACTCGTTAATTCCCTGGTAAACAGTGTGATGGCCACTAGAAGGCGTGTATCCCAGTGGTTCATCTGGACTCTCTCTCTCTCTCTCTCTCTCTCTCTCTCTCTCTCTCTCTCTCTCTCCCTCTCTCTCTCTCTCCTCTCTCTCTCTCTCTCTCTCTCTCTCTCTCTCTCTCTCTCTCTCTCTCTCTCTCTCTCCTTATCTCAATCTCTTCAGCTTCATAGCGACTAGCATTTGGCATTAATACAAACTCTTTCTAGGAAACTCTTTCTTTACTACTCTCTCTCTCTCTCTCTCTCTCTCTCTCTCTCTCTCTCTCTCTCTCTCTCTCTCTCTCTCTCTCTCTCTCTCTCTCTCTCTCTCTCTCTCTTTCCCTGTCCCTCCCCCCCCACATCTCTCTCCCCCTCTCTCTCCCTTTCCTCCCCCATCCTCTCTCTCTCTCTCTCTCTCTCTCTCTCTCTCTCTCCTTATCTCAATCTCTTCAGCTTCATAGCGACTAGCATTTGGCATTAATACAAACTCTTTCTAGGAAACTCTTTCTTTACTACTCTCTCTCTCTCTCTCTCTCTCTCTCTCTCTCTCTCTCTCTCTCTCCTCTCTCTCTCTCTCTCTCTCTCTCTCTCTCTCTCTCTCTTTCCCTGTCCCTCCCCCCCCACATCTCTCTCCCCCTCTCTCTCCCTTTCCTCCCCCATCCTCTCTCTCTCTCTCTCTCTCTCTCTCTCTCTCTCTCTCTCTCTCTCTCTCCTCTCTCTCTCTCTCTCTCTCTCTCTCTCTCTCTCTCACCAGAACAGGTGGCCTACTTTCCACCCATCACGCCAAGCAGCACCTCCTCACTGGGCTCCCATTGGCCGGTCTACTGGTGGGACTCTCCTCCTTACTGGTGCTGTTGCTAGGAGACAGGACCCCAAAAAAACTGATCTGCCGGTGACCGAGTGCACCTGCTTCTAGAACACACTGCGGCATCATTGGATTTTTGGTATTTTTTGTCCAAATTTCTTAGTTCAGAGGAATGGGGCCCTGGTTGGGTTGGTTCTGCGGTCCAACCAAGACGGCCTTGATGGAGACGGTTCAGATCATCAGGGCTCAGGTGAGCTCTTCAGGTGGTTTGTGTACCCCGGTCCGAGTCCCTCCTTCTCTTGTCTCTCCCGTCAGACCGGTCCCAGTGGGGGTCCCAGTGGGGGTCCGAGACAGATGAAGGTTAAAGACATCAGACAAGACGCTGGACCCTCGACAGCATTGATGAAGTCACATTTCAGACTTGAAATCTCACTAAACTATGCAGGTAGCCGTCTCTATAAAGTCTAACCCCTACCTGCTCCTTAAAGACCCGTCTCTGTACTGTCTAACCCCTACCTGCTCCTTAAAGACCCGTTTCTGTACTGTCTAACCCCTACCTGCTCCTTAATGACCCGTCTCTGTACTGTCTAACCCCTACCTGCTCCTTAATGACCCATCTCTATACTGTCTAACCCCTACCTGCTCCTTAATGACCCGTCTCTGTACCGTCTAACCCCTACCTGCTCCTTAATGACCCGTCTCTATACTGTCTAACCCCTACCTGCTCCTTAATGACCTGTCTCTATACCGTCTAACCCCTACCTGCTCCTTAATGACCTGTCTCTGTACTGTCTAACCCCTACCTGCTCCTTAATGACCTGTCTCTGTACTGTCTAACCCCTACCTGCTCCTTAATGACCTGTCTCTGTACTGTCTAACCCCTACCTGCTCCTTAATGACCCGTCTCTGTACTGTCTAACCCCTACCTGCTCCTTAATGACCCGTCTCTGTACTGTCTAACCCCTACCTGCTCCTTAATGACCCGTCTCTGTACTGTCTAACCCCTACCTGCTCCTTAATGACCTGTCTCTGTACTGTCTAACCCCTACCTGCTCCTTAATGACCTGTCTCTGTACTGTCTAACCCCTACCTGCTCCTTAATGACCTGTCTCTGTACTGTCTAACCCCTACCTGCTCCTTAATGACCTGTCTCTGTACTGTCTAACCCCTACCTGCTCCTTAATGACCTGTCTCTGTACTGTCTAACCCCTACCTGCTCCTTAATGACCTGTCTCTGTACTGTCTAACCCCTATCTTCATGACCTGTCTCATGTTTATAGAAGATCCAGTTGTTAAAGCAAACATTTTAAC
>CM051020.1:15890021-15897521 GCA_027704905.1 Muraenolepis orangiensis | reverse complement strand
CCTCCTCCTTCTTTTCCTCTTCCACCCTCTCCTCCTCCCTTCCACCTCCTCCTCCTCCCTCTCCTCCTTCTCCTCCTGCTCTCTTTGCTCCTGAGTTTCCTCAGAGGTCAGAGGTCAGAGGTCAGAGGGAGGGTGTGCTGATCCTCCTCCTTGTGGACTTGCCATCCAAACCCATTTAGCCGCGGGTTTGATTCCCCCCCAGCGGGACACAACGAGGGCCTCTCTGAGAGGTCAGGGGTCACAGTTGTCGAGGTGACCTCCTAAATGACCCCCCCACCCACAGACAGAACCATCCACTAATTTCCCACAACTACCACTACTAATTACCTTTCTGATTCTGATTGTTCATGTGTTCATTAGTCAGACTAATGGTGAATGAGTGAGTGTTATTATTATATATTACTCATCAGTTAGTGTTACTGGGAAGTGATGCTGACAAAGATTTTAGCAGGATTTCATCATAGTGACTAGAAAGATCTCTCACCTCTGTGGTTGTCTCAGGTATCTACACACCTCTCTGAACTCTAACCAGAAGCCCTCCTATTGGCCAGGATCTAACCAGAAGCCCTCCTATTGGCCAGGATCTAACCAGAAGCCCTCCTATTGGCCAGGATCTAACCAGAAGCCCTCCTATTGGCCAGGATCTAACCAGAAGCCCTCCTATTGGCCAGGATCTAACCAGAAGCAGTTCTATTGGCTAGGATCTAACCAGAAGCCCTCCTATTGGCCAGGATCTAACCAGAAGCAGTTCTATTGGCCGGGATCTGACCAGAAGCCCTTCTATTGGCCAGGATCTAACCAGAAGCCCTCCTATTGGCCAGGATCTAACCAGAAGCCCTCCTATTGGCCAGGATCTAACCAGAAGCCCTCCTATTGGCCAGGATCTAACCAGAAGCCCTCCTATTGGCTAGGATCTTGGAGTGTGGATCAAACGTATTGAATGTATGGCTGCACCTACCGAACCATGACGTCCGTACCGTGAAGTCTCGGTACAAATACACGTATCGTTACATGTTTGTTACTCATCAAGGCAGAGTACAGAGTACATTCGATTCCTGTCCTCATGAGTAGAACATTTTGGGCGGAAAAAAACCCACATAGGTATGGAGCCCGAGAAGAGACATAGACGGGGAACAATTTAAGATGTACTTTTGCGGGATCTTGCAAAAACTTCATATGGCTCAACGTAGGAAGGCTTCTACTTCCAGGTCAGTTCAACCGCAACAACGGAGACACCACCGCTTGAGCTGGCAACAGTTTTATTTGTGTCCTCGTTCATAAAACCTCAACAGGTCTGGTGTCTACATCGACTCCCATTCAGATATTCAGAATTCAGTAACCAAGGTAGCAGGTTTGTTCCCCCATTTTTTTTGGTTTTGTTTTGTCTGACCAACAGACCAAATTAAATACATACAATCAAAAACTGGAACCAGTTCCTTAAATACAATTGACTCAATTGATTGACTTTTTTAGTTTGAGGTTTGATCGGGCTTTATCTCTAAACCAACACCAGCTGAAGATTATTGTTGGTGTTTTTTGATCCAACCATCAAGCTTAACAGACATGTTTGTCATAAAAAAAGGTTATCATTTAAAGTAAACAAACATAAATATATAGCGTGGATACATTTGACAGGAGACCCCTGTGCATCTGTGTTGATTGAGCATTGAGAAAATCATAAAAAGACAAGACGGCAAGGTTATTAACAGCCCACTTTACAGCTTAACTTACTGGCCCCTGCAGGACACAACTAAATATTGTCTTACAAAGATGCACTGATGGCCTCTCTTAGGTGCATATACACGCTCACAGCCTGATCTGGGATCTGTTGGTGGAGTCAGATGGGACTCCACCGTGATGATATTGCACAGTTCATAAATATCTGGATCGCACGGTGTTGTCAGGGCGAAAGACACATTCATTTTTACACAGTTGAACATGTTCCTCTTCAACTGGAGAAAGGAAGTCTCTTGTCCCGTACAGTTCAGGTAATGCAAACATCGCATTGGGCCGAACGCTGGGGACGTTCCACACGTGTGCAGTGTCATCCAACTCGTCCTGTTAAAAAAAAATATGCAAATACATTGAGGAAAAACTGTACATACATAAACTTAAATAGAGAATAGACCACTCAATTATAGCATCCACATGCCTCCCTCCCCTCCTCCTTTAATACCATTTTCACACTGGGCTTAAATACGGTATTCGCGGCGCTGCAAAACTAGTTTCACTTCGCTTTTGCTTTCACACTGGCAAGTAATGCGCATTCGCTACCCAACTAGTGCGCATTAACTAATCCACCTTGGGGGAGGTGGTTTTGATCCCGAAGTAACTAGTTTGGATGCAAAGCAATAAAACTACTACAGGTTTCGCTTCCCTTGTGTGTGTGAACAGAATCTTGGTATCAAAACCTGGTATCGAGTGCGCAGCGAATCGCGAATTAGAAGAGAGTGTGAACATAAGTGTATTCGATGCGCACTAACTAATACGGTATCGACACCCGTATTAATTAATACGGGAGTCGATACCGTATGCAGTTTGAAAACGGTATAAATCTCTCCTCTCTGACTGTCTCTCTGCCTCCTCCTCCTCCTCTGACTCTCTTTAAATCCCCTCTATTCCCACTCCTCCTCCCTCACATACACACACCTAACACACTGTAAGCTATTAACTCACCTGGATGAGCCCCATGCAACCAAACTGAAGGATGTTTTTGTCCAGAAACCCTCCATCAAAGAACCCGTTGTCTCTCAGGTCTGCGAACAAGCATAACCAGAACTCCACGCACTGGCTGCGAAGAAACGCCAAACACTAATATTAAATTCTTTGATTGGCGGTGCTGGCTCCCTCCAAGTAGCTATCAAGGGTCTGGGTGAGCGGGGATGAGGAAGCGCTGGAAACCTCTTACATGGCCATTTTCGGTGCCAAGATCGCCTCTTACAACTCTGGGGAAGCCCCCTAAACGCTGCACTGCTTCGATGTAATACCCTCAACTTCGGGTCGCTATTTGTTGTGTAGGCGTTAAGCCAGATCATTTTCCTTGAAAAGCCATCGATACTTCCATTGACACATATGCCATAAGGCTTCAGTTTATCATATGAGTCTATGTCAACATTTCAAGTTTGCAGACGACACCACAGTCATCGGCTTGATAAGTGAGGGTGATGAAAAAGGAGTACAGAGATGAGGTATTCCAGCTGACGCGATGCTGTGAGGACAACAGCCTCGCACTGAATGTCAGCAAGACTAAGGAGCTCATCGTGGACTTCAGGAGCCCCTGGGGCACCCACTCCACCATCAGCCTGGACGGGACACCGGTGGAAGTCGTCAGCTACTTCCATTTCCTGGGGCTACAGATTTCCCGAGGACCTGGCGTGGACACGCAACACGGAGGTCATGCTGAAGAAGGCACACCAGCGCCTCTATGCTCTGCGGTGCCTCAGGAGAATAGGCCAGAGGTGGCTAGTGAACTTTTACCGTGGCACCGCGGAGAGCGTCCTGACGGGTGGCGTCACTGTGTGGTACGGCAACACCACTGCACAGGACAAGAAAGCCATCCAGAGGGTCGTGAGGAAGGCAGAGAAGATCGGGTGTGCACTTCCATGCATTGAGGAGATCTGTAGGACCAGATGTCGGAAGAAGGCCATGTCCATCACTAAGGACCACAACCACCCTGGTCCATCTCTTCTCCCCCTACCGTCCGGTCGCCGGTTGCGCAGCATCCGTACAACAAGGACTTAAGATCCTTAAAGCAGGTTTAAGGATGGTTTTTATCAACAGGCAGTGACCTACTGAACTGCTAGGAGTGCTGCCACTTTCACTTTCAACATTGTCATTACCATTACACTTACATACTTTGCTGCATTCTGTATTCACGATGCTGCTGCACTACTGGCACTTTAAACATTTTTGAAACATTTTTGTAAAAAAAACAACCAAAAAAACATATAATTTAAGTCACTTTGCTGCTCTTTTTTTGTTTATTTTATTGTATATATCATTTTTATTTCTATGGTGTTATTTCTAAGATTGATACTGCGGGAGGGAATGGGGAGTAAGCGTTCCGATGTACTTATTACTAATGGCAAATAAATATCTTATATATATATTTTGTGCCAGATGAAGTTCGGCCCTTTTTAGACATAGTTCCGACGTCTGCTTGCCTTAGTGTCACTCCTCTAGGATCCAGCTCCTTCCACACCAAGCGTACATCCTCTTTCCTCACACCTAGTCCATGTGCTCTGGATTTAGCATACATCCACCGGTAACCGTGTAGCTGTCCACAGTACTGCAGTTGGTCGCTAATTAATTCAACTAGGACCGCCAGGTCAGAGTACGCTGTGCGACGAGAGTGTCCCCTTGCGCTAAGGATTCTCTTCACATGTCTCTCGCTTATCTGACAACCGTGCCTGCTGCTAAGCACCGACTTCATTTAGACCAATCTAAAAATATACTTCTCCCACGGATGTGTGGCCTCCGTTGTTGTGGTCGAACTGACCTGGAAGTAGTAGCCTGCCTACGTTGAGCTATATCAATTTTTGCGAGATCTTGCAAAAGTCTTGCGAGATCTCGCAAAAGTACATCTGAAATGTTTACCCTTCTATGTCTCTTCCCGGGCTCCGTACATAGTACTATGTACTATGTCATAGTACTATGACATAGTACATAATAAGTCGTTTTTTATTTTATACTCATCAAGGCAGAGTGCAGATTCGATTCAATACTCTGTCCGATGAGTAGATTAAGCTAGAAGAGTTAAGCGGAGATTGAGGCAAACATATTTTGTGTTGAAAAAAGTACAACATAGTACATATGTTGTATTTTTTAAAATATTTGTAATTTTTATTTTGTACTCATCAAAGGAAGAGTGCAGATTCCGCACTCATGAGTAGATTAAGCTAGAAAAGTTATGCCCGATTGACGCAAAAATATTTTACACAAAGGTAAAAAAAACACAAAGGTATTATGTATTATTGTATGTTGTTTTCTCCCAAATTTTATTTTTATTTTTTATTTTTTATTTTATACTCATCAACACAGATTCGATTCAACACTCTGTCCCGATGAGATGATTAAGCTTGAAGAGTTAAGCGGAAATGTTGGGTTTAAAAAAAAATAATAGGTAGAGTCTAGATTCGATTCCACACTCTGTCCTCATGAGTCCCTCATTGGGGGAAATTATGTTATCAACATGAATGTCTTCACATCTACAGATGGCTTCACCCTCATGTGATTCCATTACTTTATTCAGCCACAGGTTTACAATTCACCTGACGTTTCCAAAGACATTTTTGTTCCCCAGAAGAGCATTGAAACTTGAAAAACAATTCACCTGACATGTTCAGCGCTATTAGCTGGACTTGATCCAAGGTCTGAAAATATGTCTGTCCACAGCCCCACAGAGACAAGTGCTCTGGTTTGATCGGAGGGATTAATTGACACTAGAATTAAAAGGACTTTGTTATGTTTCTAAAATCACATTTCAATGGAGAACGCACTACACATTTTCACAATACCAACAGCAACTCAGCAGGAATAGACCACACTTCTCCAGAACTGCGAAACAACGGCTCTCACAACTTGGCCAACGAGACGCTGGCAATTAACGGCACGAGTTTATAACATTGTTTTATGACAAAACAACAGTTTCCAAAACTGTTGTTGGTTTTCCAAGGAGACCGTTATTGTAGAATTCCATTGTACTGGTTGCACATGGCAAATAAAAACATTTTGAATCTTGAATCATGGATATCATGTGTAAGATGAATTTTAAACTCAGACCAGATGATAGAAGGTGTCTGTGGTGCGATGGAGTGATCCACGTTGCTCCACGCTGGAGACACGGGTTCAAGTCCTGCTGAATGGTCTCTCCTTGGGAACAGGAAGGAATCTTGAAGTTTTTGCTAAATGAACAATGTCAAGTGAATTTAAATGTAATGTGTCAGCGTTATCACCATGGTGGCTATGTAGACCCCCGTTCAAGCCCTGGACTAATGAATGTATGACTAGCTCCTTTTTTTTAATTAAACTACAGAAAGTTTTTACCTAGTAAACGACGTCAGTGTAGTCTTTGTAGTCCCAGTATTCTTAAATGCTATTCATTGTATAGAACTGTAGATCTAGTAGACTGTATACTACACCATGACATGATATTCAATATTTTTATTGCTTCATATCATCAACTGTTACTAGAAGTATTTAATAATAATATTCTTATAATATATCTATTGCCTTTTCCGTTTATCTTCAGAGAGAACTGGGAGAGACAAGAGAACAGAAAGAGCAGTTGGAGTGTGCCATGAGTTCAATCTATTTAGATTATTTCAAATTAGTTAATTGTTAATAAAGCCCTTCAAACCTTAAGTAAGAATCAAAATGCTTTCTTGAATTGATTTAAGTTATGATTAACAATCACTGGCCCCTCTGGTCTGTGGTGGGGGTGTCCTTTATTTTTAGCATGACAGGTGGCAACCCTAGTTGTGGGCGCTAGGCTACGGCTAGTTGTGGTCGCTAGGCTACGCTAGTTGTGGGCGCTAGGCTACGGCTAGTTGTGGTCGCTAGGCTACGGCTAGTTGTGGGCGCTAGGCTACGGCTAGTTGTGGTCGCTTGGCTACGGCTAGTTGTGGGCGGTATGGCTAGCGTAGTGGCGGGC
The DNA here is from genome assembly GCA_027704905.1 of Muraenolepis orangiensis. Taxonomy (NCBI): domain Eukaryota; kingdom Metazoa; phylum Chordata; class Actinopteri; order Gadiformes; family Muraenolepididae; genus Muraenolepis; species Muraenolepis orangiensis. The sequence goes on along the minus strand of CM051020.1, from coordinate 15,890,869 downwards.
AAAGACTTTATGAGCTGGCGGAGGAATGAAGTAAAAATATCACAACATCACAACTTTATGAGCACTTCCTGCCAGAACAGAACAGAAGTCTGTCAGGTCAACCCACACACCACACCGGCTGAATATTTATTCATTTATTGATACATTGATTTATTGTTAACCAAAAAAAGAGCATAACAACACTTGAATACAAATGAAGTCCAGAAACATTTGAAGTGAACCTGGTGTGTAAGACAGTGTGACTGGTTTGAGGATGTGAATCTGGTTTAAGAACATAATTCAAATGGTTTAAGAATGGTTTAAAAACTGGTTTTAGAAAATTCAACATTCAAATTCAACATTCAAATTCAACATTCAAATTCAACATTCAAATTCAACATTCAAATTCAACATTCATTGAGATGGTGGAAATGTTATCATTATTATTAGTGTTTAACCAGAAGCCCTGTAGTCTGTCCCTGTGAGCTCATCCTGTTAATGGGAGTTAATAAGCAGGACGGCCTAATCAACAACACACTGGTGTGTGTGTTTGTGTGTTCATGTATGTGTGTGTGTGTGTTTGTGTAGGAGGGGTCTAACCTCCTGACTGGTGGATCCACCTCACATCACTGATGACACATATTGCATTTTATATATTTAACTTTATACAGTTTGTACTTTTTACTTATTTTTTATTCTATTATTTTTATTTTTATAACTGCTGTCTGTCGTCGGGTATTGCACACGATTTTCACCCATTGCTTATACTTGCGTATAACTTTGATGTGACAATAAACTTGACTTGACTTGACTTGACTTAACACACACACACACACACACACACACACACACACACACACACACACATA
>CM051020.1:15877521-15885021 GCA_027704905.1 Muraenolepis orangiensis | reverse complement strand
GTGTGTGTGTGTGTATCCTGGCAGGAGGCCCAGAGAGCTGCTGACTCCACAGAAACCACGGTTCCACGCTCAGCTGTAACCATAGCGACTGGTGCTGTAACTGTAACAGCTGGTGTTCTAACCGTAGTAACTGGTACTGTAACCGTAGTAACCGGCACTGTAACTGTAGTAACCGGTACTGTAACTATTTTAACTGGTACTGTAACCATAGTAACCGGTACTGTAACTGCTGTAACTGACACTGTCACAATAGAAACTGGTACTGGCAACCAGTGATAACCATAGCAACTCACCATAACCTTTGGGGTAATCCAATATAGATTAGATTGTTGGGATCAATATTAAATTGGGGTCTTGATGTTTTTCTGAAATGCAACATTGAGTAAAGAGTCTGCTTCAAACCCCGATCCTTGGTCCCACTCCCTTCAACCACGCTTATGAACCCACTTTAAAGTCTTTACAGTTATTCAAACCAGTGCACAACACGTGACCTGGGGCGCTATATCAACACTATCAACACTGTTATCACACTTACTATCCATAACTAAATCACTTCCTGCTCTTTAAACTTACACAAACACGTTAAGAACACTTCTATTCACGCTGGTCTCTCTCCTGCTGTTCAATCATATTTACATCATTAATGTCCAGGCTGATTATCCAGCCGTTCATAATCCAATTAAAGATTTCTAAAGGCCCCTCCCTCTCCCCCGCCCCAGCTTTTCAAATTAAAAGCCACTTTTACAAAAGCTTTGAAGGACGTTGTCTCTAATGATGAGCTGCAGATGAATCTTCTGGACACTCCTTTCTTCACGGACGACCTGCTTTGTGTGTGTGTGTGTGTGTGTGTGGGTGTGTGCGTGTGCGTGTTTGTGGGAGTCTGCGTGTGTGTGTGTGTGCGCGTGTGTGTGTGTGCGCGTGTGTGCATGCGTGTGCGTGTGTGTGCATGTGTGCGCTAGTGCGTGCGTGTGTGTGCGTGTGTGTGCGTGTGCGTGTTTGTGTGCGTGTGCGTGTGCGTGTGCGTGTGCGTGTGCGTGTGCGTGTGCGGTGTGTGTGTGTGTGTGTGTGTGTGTGTGTGCGTTGACCTTGAAGAGGAGGGCCTCTACAGACGAGAACATGCTCCCATATTTCCATATCAAGACAACAGGCGGGAAAGTGATGACAGATAATGGGAGATCAAAGGGTCTGGCATTGGTTGACCAGAAATGATATATTATATTCATAACCAGGTTCTCTTAATGGTTATATCGTTGAATGTGATCTTAAAGACTGATCAGTGGTACCTAGAAGTCCTACGTTCATATTTGTCAAAGTCTAAATACTTGATGATCATATCCATATTTTTTGTTATGTCAATATTTTTGTAAAAATTAGCAAATGATTCGTATATGTGAGAAAACAAATATGCATATGCAAATTCACATTAAAAACATCAATATCAACCTCTTGATAAACACAACAACCAATGCAATTGAATAATTGTGTTGGCTTTTTGAGGCCCAGTTGTTCCTTCAGGAGGGTCCATGGATCTGGGATCTGGAACGACCGTTTTTTGCCCAATATTTTGACTTGGAGTTACGGAGCGTTAAATATGACCTGGAAGCTAAATGAGTGAGACGGGAGGTTCCTCCAGCCGGATAAATAGGTTTTAACGAGCTGGTGGAACCAGGACACCAGGACATCGGGTCTCCACCAGGACACTGGAAGGTCCTTCAGGAATCTGTTCCCAAATGCTAATAGACCGCGGCTGTGTCATCCCCTGATGGAAAGGTTCTGTGTTGAATCCCCTGATGGAAAGGTTCTGTGTGGATCCCTGATGGAAAGGTTCTGTGTTGGATCCCCTGATGGAAAGGTTCTGTGTGATCCCTGATGGAAAGGTTCTGTGTTGGATCCCCTGATGGAAGGTTCTGTGTTGGAGCCCTGATGGAAAGGTTCTGTGTTGGATCCCCTGATGGAAAGGTTCTGTGTTGGAGCCCCGATGGCTGCTGTCTGTAGACATCCTTTGAGTAAGACGACCCCTGACCCCGACCAGCTTCTTAATGACTGAATCTTAAGTGGCTTCTAAATGAATAGCAAACTGTAGCGCCTCAAGAGAAGCTGAGCAGTAAATTCTGTGAATACTAAACACTAACAGGATTACCGGCCTCTGGTCTGACCACAGGAACGGCCTTCACGGAAGAACCTTTGAACTGTGGGTGAAAAGGAGGGTTTCTTTAGCTTAACCCCGGGTCTTAACCCCCTGCCTGCCGGGGGTTAAGACTCCTAAAGAGCCCAGAGGGGACACACAGCCTGGCACTGTATGGCCCCCAGCCTTCAGCTCAATTAACACACCCAGCAGCCTCCGCCCCACACACACACACACGACGAACAACAACAACAACAACTAATCGTGAGGATTGAATAATCTTTATTGGTCACATACATGTAAACAGCAGTGGGCAGCTATTTATACAGAGGGGAGCAGTTAGGGTTAGGGTGTCTTCCTCGAGGACACCTCCACAGTTGTTGCTAGGAGGAGCAGGGGATCGAACCAGCAACCATACGGTTGTGAGGCGACCGCTCTGACCTCCTGAGCTATACTGCCGCCCCAATCATTTTTATGAATAATTTGTATTGATCAATTTGTATTTATCCATTTTTTTTAAAACATATATTTTACACAGCCCATCAATAATATGTGGGAAAAAAAATAAAAATAAATAACAGTAATAACATAAATATAACAACATAAATGATATCTTAAATATAGCAACATAAATTATGTCATAAATTTAACAACATAAATAATATCATAAATATAACAACATCAATTATGTCATAAATATAGCTCACTGTAAAGTTTAGGCCACATGCGATCACAACAACAAGAACAGAACAGAACAGAACACTGACATCGTGTCCAATCAGACATTCATTAAGGTAACGCACACACACACACACACACACACACACACACACACACACACACACACACACACACACACCCTCTATTGTCTGACAGGCCTTGTCTTCTGTAACCTCAATAGATCCTGTCACCCCCCCCCCCCCCCCCCCCCCCTCCCCCCACCCGGTTCAGGGTTCAAAGGTGACTAAAGACCAGCTTTGGTCGGGAAATTAGACAACACTAATTGCTCTCCTTAAATTACGGGTGCATCAGGCCTCTGGGTGGAGGTTAGGTTACTCTGGGTGGAGGTTAGGTTACTCTGGGTGGAGGTTATGTTACTCTGGGTGGAGGTTAGGTTACTCTGGGTGGAGGTTAGGTTACTCTGGGTGGAGGTTATGTTACGCTGGGTGGAGGTTAGATGACTCTGGGTGGAGATTATGTTACACTAGGTGGAGGTTATGTTATACTGGGTGGAGGTTATGATACACTGGGTGGAGGTTATGTTACACTGGGTGGAGGTTAGGTTACTCTGGGTGGAGGTTATGTTATACTGGGTGGAGGTTATGTTATACTGGGTGGAGGTTAGGTAACACTGGGTGGAGGTTAGGTTACTCTGGGTGGAGGTTAGGTAACACTGGGTGGAGGTTAGGTTACACTGGGTGGAGGTTAGGTTACACTGGGTGGAGGTTAGGTTACTCTGGGTGGAGGTTATGTTACGCTGGGTGGAGGTTATGTTACACTGGGTGGAGGTTAGGTTACTCTGGGTGGAGGTTATGTTACGCTGGGTGGAGGTTATGTTATACTGGGTGGAGGTTAGGTAACACTGGGTGGAGGTTAGGTTACTCTGGGTGGAGGTTAGGTTACACTGGGTGGAGGTTAGGTTACACTGGGTGGAGGTTAGGTTACTCTGGGTGGAGGTTATGTTACTCTGGGTGGAGGTTATGTTACTCTGGGTGGAGGTTACTCCTATCTGCTCCTTAATGACCCGTCTCTGTACCGTCTAACCCCAAACTGCTCCTTAATGACCTGTCTCTGTACTGTCTAACCCCTACCTGCTCCTTAATGACCCGTCTCTGTACTGTCTAACCCCTACCTGCTCCTTAATGACCCGTCTCTGTACTGTCTAACCCCAAACTGCTCCTTAATGACCTGTCTCTGTACTGTCTAACCCCTACCTGCTCCTTAATGACCCGTCTCTGTACCGTCTAACCCCTACCTGCTCCTTAATGACCCGTCTCTGTACTGTCTAACCCCTACCTGCTCCTTAATGACCTGTCTCTGTACCGTATAACCCCTACCTGCTCCTTAATGACCTGTCTCTGTACTGTCTAACCCCTACCTGCTCCTTAATGACCCGTCTCTGTACTGTCTAACCCCTACCTGCTCCTTAATGACCTGTCTCTGTACCGTATAACCCCTACCTGCTCCTTAATGACCCGTCTCTGTACTGTCTAACCCCTAACTCCTTTATAACCTGTCTCTGTACCGTCTAACCCTTCCCTGCTCCTTAATAACAAAGTGTCTGATAAATGATAATATCATCAGAACATGCTAGAAGGTAGTTCTTCCTTCCTGTCTGGTAAGTGAGAGGTCGTAACCTGACATCGCTAGCATGCTAATGCACGCCCTCTGACGGCCCGGTCTGATTGGCTCGGTTAATTCCCAGGCACTGGGGATATGCTAATTAGCATATTAACATTACTGCATTAGCATGCTAATCACCGGTTCCCGGCCCCCGCGGGTCTGCACTAGCGCTGCTGCTCTTGCCGCCGCCGCGTTTTAATGCAGTCAGCGGCGTGTTTAGAAGGAGGTTAGCGCTCCTCTTTGATGGGATAAACCCACACGTCAACGCGGAGAGCCCCGCCGTCGGCTAGCTCCCCTCGTGCTAAGCTACATCGAAAAAGGTGGGAAGAAACACCACGGCATAGCGTCCTGGTTTACACCAGGGTACACGTAGCCGTAGCATGCTAACTCAGGGATGAGAATCAACATTCTCACTGCTTGTTTTAGGAGAAGAATTGGAAAAAGTTTCCTCCGCAAGTAAACACCAAACTCCAGTTAGACAGTACAGAGACGGGTCATTAAGGAGCAGGTAGGGGTTAGACAGTACAGAGACGGGTCATTAAGGAGCAGGTAGGGGTTAGACAGTACAGAGACGGGTCATTAAGGAGCAGGTAGGGGTTAGACAGTGCAGAGACGGGTCATTAAGGAGCAGGTAGGGGTTAGACAGTACAGAGACAGGTCATTAAGGAGCAGGTAGGGGTTAGACAGTACAGAGACAGGTCATTAAGGAGCAGGTAGGGGTTAGACAGTACAGAGACAGGTCAATAAGGAGCAGGTAGGGGTTAGACAGTACAGAGACAGGTCTTAAGGAGCAGGTAGGGGTTAGACAGTACAGAGACAGGTCATTAAGGAGCAGGTAGGGGTTAGACAGTACAGAGACAGGTCATTAAGGAGCAGGTAGGGGTTAGACAGTACAGAGACAGGTCTTTAAGGAGCAGGTAGGGGTTAGACAGTACAGAGACAGGTCTTTAAGGAGCAGGTAGGGGTTAGACAGTACAGAGACAGGTCTTTAAGGAGCAGGTAGGGGTTAGACAGTACAGAGATGGGTCATTAAGGAGCAGCTAGCAGCGTGTCTAGCTGTGGTCACCATGTAGGGCTGCTTATTCTGTTGACACACAACACACAACATTTTGAGGTCACGCTTTGACCTCTGACCTTCAGGCCTGGGCGGGGCCCCTGAGTCTCAGCGTGCCACGTGTGACACGTGTTCACTATTGAATATCCTCTAGTGAGTACTTCTTCTTCACCCACCAGGAGAAACCTTTCATGGTCCTGGCCTCCTCCTCTGAGAGCAGAGGAGGAGGAGGAGGAGGAGGAGGAGGAGGAGGAGGAGGACAGCTATCAGCAGAGGAGGAGGAGGAGGAGGAAGAGGAGGAGGAGGAGGAGGAGGAGGAGGAGGAGGAGGAGGAGGAGGAGGAGGAGGAGGAGGAGGAGGAGGAGGACAGCTATCAGCAGAGGAGGAGGAGGAGGAAGAGGAGGAGGAGGAGGAGGAAGAGGAGGAGGAGGAGGAAGACAGCTATCAGAAGAGCAGGGGGAGGAGGAGGAGGAGGAGGAGGAGGAGGAGGAGGAGGAGGAGGAGGAGGAGGAGGAGGAGGAGGTGGACAGCTATCAGCAGAGGAGGAGGAGGAGGAGGAAGAGGAGGACAGCTATCAGCAGAGAAGGAGGAGGAGGAGGAGGAGGAGGAGGAGGAGGAGGAGGAGGAGGACAGCTATCAGCAGAAAAGGAGGAGGAGGAGGAGGAGGACAGCTATCAGAAGAGGAGGAGGAGGAGGAGGAGGAGGAGGAGGAGGAGGAGGAGGAGGAGGAGGAGGAGGAGGAGGACAGCTATCAGCAGAGGAGGAGGAGGAGGAGGAGGAGGAGGAGGAGGAGGAGGAGGAGGAGGAGGAGGAGGAGGAGGAGGAGGAGGAGGACAGCTATCAGCAGAAAAGGAGGAGGAGGAGGAGGAGGAGGAGGAGGAGGAGGAGGACAGCTATCAGAAGAGGAGGAGGAGGAGCAGGAGGAAGAGGAGTAGGAGGGAAAAGAAGGTGAAGGAGGAGGAGAAGGAGGAGGAAGAGCGGGAGAAAGTTGCTGGTCTGGCACTCTCAGGATAGAGTGGAAGAGGAGGAGTTGAGACACTTGCTCCGGGGGTCAGAGGTCAGGTTGATTCCATTGATGGGATCCGTTGCGTTGGACGGTTTGATCTGAATGCGGTAACAGGACGCATTCAGAAACTCGCTTCCTTTGTGTTGTTAAATTCACAACAACGGCACAATGATTGTGAGCCAAAGCACGACGACGAGAGCCAAAGCGAACTGTGGAGAAATAGTTGGATTTGGACTCAAACGCACCCAGAGAACGCTGAGTGTTCCCATTCATCTCCCCTGGGGAGCTGAAGCGCTGGGGCCTCTGCCAGCAGACGTGTGACATGTGAGGGAGCTGCCAGGAGCAACACTCAGCAGACGGAACCTCTCCCCGTTAGGGAATTAATATACATACATAGGAACCAGGACGCCCACGGGTCGGCCGAGGACATCGGGGATCGGACCCGGAACCTTCCGAAGGCCCCCCCCAACCCCCCCACCCCCCCCCCCCCCCCCGACCACATTCTGCTTTATTTAGTAAGATGAGTAAGATGAATGAGAAGGAGAGACGGGCTATAAGGGAACCCGTGTTAGATAATGTGGTTAACATGGGACACACACACACACACACACACACACACACATATACACACATATACACGCATACACGCATACACACACACACACACACACACACACATATACACACATATACACGCACACACGCACACACACACACATATACACACATATACACGCACACACGCATACACACACACACACACACACATATACACACATATACACGCACACACGCATACACACACACACACACACATATACACACATATACACGCACACACGCATACACACACACACACACACACATATACACACACACACACACACACATATACACACATATACACACACACATGCATACACACACACACACACACACACACACACAAACACACGCGTAAACACACATACA
>CM051020.1:15870021-15872521 GCA_027704905.1 Muraenolepis orangiensis | reverse complement strand
AGAGGGAGAGGGAGAGAGGGAGAGGGAGGGAGAGATGGGAGAGAGAGGGAGGAGAGAGGGGGAGATAGGGAGAGAGAGAGACAGGGAGAGGGAGGGAGAGAGAGGGAGGGAAGGAGAGAGGGGAAATGTTTTCTGTTATTTGGTTCCAAAGTCTTTCTCTCTTCTTTGGTTTCTCTGAACTCTGAATGTCTCACCTGTTGTGATGTGAAGTTGTAAAGAGAATAAATCAATAACTAAAGAGTTAAATAGTCTCTGTGGTGGATAAGTGCTGTGGCCCCTGTGACCCCTGGATGACCCCCTCCATCTTCTTCCCCCCCGACAGGAAGTGCCTTGTTAGCTTTGCGGAGAATGGCTTTAAATCCACCGCTAACAGGCGGCTAACTTCCGCGCTGCTTAACCCGCTGCTGTCTGGAGAGGTCAGGGGTTGGATACTGTATGAGCCTATCAGGAGCCAGTCACATGTCACATGATACCCGGCAATGATGTCACTAATAGATTCTTATTGATGTGATTCATAATGATGTCACTAATAGATTCTTCTTCATAATGATGTCATTAATAGATTCTTATTCATAATGATGTCACTAACTTATTGTTATTCATAATGATGTCACAAACTTATTGTTATTCATAATGATGTCACTAACTTATTGTTATTCATAATGATGTCACTAATAGATTCTTATTGATGTGATTCATAATGATGTCACTAATAGATTCTTCTTCATAATGATGTCACTAATAGATTCTTATTCATAATGATGTCACTAACTTATTGTTATTCATAATGATGTCACTAACTTATTGTTATTCATAATGATGTCATGTGTTAAGTTTGTATTTCTCCATCTTTTCTGTGTTCATATGTCACATTTCTTGTGGTCCTGATGAGACATCGCCCGTGTTTCACCAGAGGTGGCGCTGTTCCTCAGGTCACACGTCAACGTGTTTTTGGTTCCACGGCAACACTGCCGCCGTGTCACCGTCACGGAACGTATGATGTCATCGAGATCACACACGGACGACCACTCTCACCTGTACTGTATCCACGACAACGCAACCACAGCTGTTTCCTCCTTTCCTTCCTCCTGTGTGTATGTGTGTGTGTGTGTGTGTGTTGTGTGTGTGTGTGTGTGTGTGTGTGTGTGTGTGTATTCTTGTATGTGAGTGTCTGTGAGTGTGTGAGTGTGTGCATGTGTGTGTGTGAGTGAGTGTGTGCGTGACATGGTGTGCTCTGTGCTCTGAAACTGACTTCACAGAACCAGGGCCCTACCTGGTTACTGGTCACTGGTTAGCGGTTAGTAAAGCATTCGTATGCATCACCATCGCTCTGGGCTCTCATTGGCCGCAGCGGTGGAAGTACAGTAGGCGAGGTTGAGAGGAACAGAGGAAGTGGCGTTCCATGCAGGCGGACGTAGATGTTATTTTCTTCTAACGTTCTAACTACCAGCTAACAGCCTCCTAGCCCCTGGCTAACCACCAGTTAACAGCCTCCTAGCACCTGGCTAACCACCAGCTAACAGCCTCCTAGCCACTGGCTCACCACCAGCTAACAGCCTCCTAGCCCCGGACTAACCACCAGCTAACAGCCCTTTAGCCCTTGGCTAACCACCAACTAACAGCCTCCTACCCCTGGCTAACCACCAGCTAACAGCCCCCTAGCCCCTGGCTAACCACACGCTAACAGCCCTTCAGCCCTTGGCTAACCACCAACTAACAGCCTCCTACCCCTGGCTAACCACCAGCTAACAGCCCCCTAGCCCCTGGCTAACCACACGCTAACAGCCTCCTAGCACCTGGCTAACCACAACCTAACAGCCTCCTAGCCCCTGGCTTACCACTATCTAACAGCCTCTTTGCCCCTGGCTAACCACCAGTTAACAGCCTCCTAGCCCCTGGCTAACCACCAGCTAACAGCCCCCTAGCCCCTGGCTAACCACAAGCTAACAGCCTCCTAGCCCCTGGCAAGCCACCAGTTAACAGCCTCCTAGCCCCTGGCTAACCACCAGATAACAGCCTCCTAGCCCCTGGCTCATCACCAACTAACAGCCTCCTAGCCCTTGGCTTACCACCAGCTAACAGCCTCCTAGCCCCTGGCTCATCACCAACTAACAGCCTCCTAGCCCCTAGCTTACCACCAGCTAACAGCCTCCTAGCCCCTGGCTTACGACCAGCTAACAGCCTCCTAGCTCCTGGCTAACCACCAGCTAACCGCTTCCTAGCCCCTGGCACCAGCTAACAGTCAGGTACCATCCAAGTTCGGTTCAGTCGCTTAACAATTAGTGAGTAAAAAGTGTCCGGTTATCAGAGCCCATCTCAAGCAGCTGTTGGTGCTTTCTGCTGTCAAACCTCCGCCAGAACACAACAACACCAGCAGGTGTTTACCGGCGGAGAAACGCCGTCCCTGCTGTGCGCTAAATGCTTAGCGACATGCCAACCGACAAGTTCAATACTCGGATATCGGACCACTCCGAGGTTCCAACTTTGAAGGTACTTTTCT
>CM051020.1:15857521-15862521 GCA_027704905.1 Muraenolepis orangiensis | reverse complement strand
CCTCTCTCCTCCTCATACTCTCTCCTCTCTCCTCTTCCTCTCCTCCTCTCTCCTCTTCATCCTCTCTCCTCCCTCCTCTCCTCCTTCCCTCTCCTCCTCTCTCCTCTACCTCTTCTTTCCTCCTCCTCCTCCTCTCTCCTCTCTCCTCTCTCCTACTCATACTCTCTCCTCTCTCATCCTCTCCTCCTCTCTCCTTATCTCCCCTTCTCCTACTCTCTTCCTCCTCCTCCTCCTCCTCCTCTCTCCTAATCTCTCCTCCTGTCTCCTCCTCATACTCTCTCCTCTCTTCCTTCTCCTCTCTCCTCCTCCTCCTCCTCTCCTCCTCTCCTCCACATTTTCCTCCTTCTTCTCTCTCATCCTCTCCTCCTCTCTCCTTATCTCCCCTTCTCCTACTCTCTCCTCTCTTCCTCCTCCTCCTCCTCCTTCTCCTCCTCTCTCCTCCTCTCTCCTAATCTCGCCTCCTGTCTCCTCCTCATACTTTCTCCTCTCTCCTCTCTCATCCTCTCCTCCTCTCTCCTTATCTCCCCTCCTCATACTCTCTCCTCTCTCCTCCTCTCTCCTCATCCTCTCCTCCTCTCTCCTAATCTCTCCTCCTTCTCCTCCTCTCTCCTCCTCTCTCCTAATCTCGCCTCCTGTCTCCTCGCTCATCCTCTCCTCCTCTCCCCTCTCTCCTCCTCTCCTCCTCCTCCTCCTCCTCCTCCTCCTCCTCCTCCTCCTCCTCCTCCTCTCTCCTAATCTCTCCTCCTGTCTCCTCCTCATACTTTCTCCTCTCTCCTCTCTCCTCTCTCCTCTCTCCTCTCTCCTCCTCCCGGTCGAAGCAGAACGCTCACAGCAGGTGAATTGAGCTGAGGGGGTAGATAGATAGCAGTGAGTTTCTCTCTCTCTCTCTCTCTCTCTCTCTCTCTCTCTCTCTCTCTCTCTCTCTCTCTCTCTCTCTCTCTCTCTCTCTCTCTCTCTCTCTCTCTCTCTCTCTCTCGAGCTTTTCTCTCTCCCGGGGTTAAAGGTCATCATAGTTCAGGGAAGGTACAGCTGTGTGTGTGTCATAGGTTTAGTTTGGCGTTTCACACGAAACAGCGAAACCCCCCCCCCCCCCCCCGAGGAGGAGGTGGGAGGAGGTGATCTTCTGTTCTAACTCATGCATCGTCCTCTGCTTCCTTCCAATGCTCTCTCTCTCACTCACTCTCTCTGTCGCTCTCTTGGTCTCTCTCTCTCTCTCTCTCTCTCTCTCTCTCTCTCTCTCTCTCTCTCTCTCTCTCTCTCACTCTCTCTCTCTCTCTCTCTCTCTCTCTCTCTCTCTCTCTCTCCGGCTCATTATGCTCATATCACATTTATACATAGACTGTCTTTTAACCTGTATATTTCAACTGTAAATTATATTATATTACCATGCACTTTACTGCAACATTTGCACTCTGGTTAGATGCTGAATACTTTTCGCTGTACTGTACTTACTGACAATACATTAGAATCGAATCTAATCGAATCTAATCTAATCTAATCTCTGTCTGAGAGAGAGAGAGAGAGAGAGAGAGAGAGAGAGAGAGAGAGAGAGAGAGAGAGAGAGAGAGACATGGAGGGAGAGAGAGAGAGGGAGAGAGAGAGTATTACTTTTGACTTTCCCTTGAGAGGTGTTTTCAGTCAGTAAGGATGGTTGATAGCACTGGGTCTCGCTGGCTAATGTTGGCTAGCGTAGTCGCTTTAGACCGTTTTGGCTAGTCTTTGGTAGGTTTGGCTAGCTCGGGGTAATGTGGGCTTAGATTGGCTAGTTTAAATAGCACTGGTGGTTAGCTTTGGTTAGCTTTGGCTAGCTATAGATAGTGTTGGCTAGCTTTAGATAGTGTTGGCTAGCTTTAGATACTGTAAGCTATGTTTAGGTAGCTTTAAATAGTGTTGGCTAGTATTGGGTAAGTTTGGCTAGATTTAGATAGTGTTGACCAGCTTAAGATACTGTAAGCTATATTTAGGTAGCTTTAAATAGTGTTGGCTAGTATTGGGTAGGTTTGGCTACCTTTAGCCTAGCTGTGGGTTGGTTAATAGAGTGTTTGGTAGCACCTGGCAGGTTTCCCCGGGCAAGTTGACACTTTAATTGAGTTAGTAGACGGAGCGATTGTTAAATTAAACCAAAAAAACAGACAGACTTCCGGTGACATCCATAAATCAATCCTCCTGGAGGCGAGGATGATAACTCAGGTCTGTCTCCATCACCGCGTCACATCTCTGTCTGGAGGATAGATCGCCGTGGTAACGGGGTCCGCCCGTTCCAGACAGGACGGGGAAGGGGAGGAAAGGGTGAGTCACCGCCAGCGCTTCATAACACAGAGTCAGGCACCCACCTGCTGCTGCTGGAAATGACAAGAGCATCGCCTCCCCCGTGGACCCCCCCCCGTCATCGTCTCCCCCGTCGTCTCCCCTGTAGCTCCCCCGTAGCTCCCCCATCGTCTCCCCCATCGTCTCCCCCGTAGCTCCCCCGTAGCTCCCCTGTCGTCTCCCCCTGTCGCCTCCCCCATCGTCTCCCCCATCGTCTCCCCCTGTCGCCTCCCCCATCGTCTCCCCCGGTCATGTGACCTCCTGTAATATCCGGTGCTAATCCTTTAGTCCCACATCTCATTCATGAGAAGCGGGTGGAAAGTGTTCCTAATGGAGTCTTTGTGAATGAAATAACAATTCAATATAATATTGTTTTGGTTTGGGAGGTTTTTGTGGAAAATAATTGGTTCAAGTCCAGACAAGGGAAGCTTGTTGTTGTGTTGTGGTTGATTTGTTGTTTTGTTGTACGTTTAAAACGTGGAAATCCTAATCCGATGGAAGTTTTTATGCAGTGAAATTGGGTTTGGTACACAAAATGCTAAAGTGGTTATGTTGTGATGTAAGCAGTATAATAATAATAATAATAATAATAATAATAATAATAGTAGTTGTATAATAGTAACCACAATAATAATAAGTAACTACAGAGAACTCTGTGAACTTATAAGTTATCTGTATACATCTGTCTCTATCTGAGGGCCGGAGATATGAATGAACATGTGTACACATGTGTAGCCGTTAAACACGCCAGCAGGCGGTTAACTGACTCATGTCCAGCTAATCTCTCTAACGTCCTGCTGGGCGGCGATATCTCCTCAACCGTCACCCGCTGCTCACAAACAACCTGTAGCTCTCTCTCTCTCTCCCCCCTCATATCCTCTCTCCCCCCCCCCCTCTCTCTCTCTCTCTCTCTCTCTCTCTCTCTCTCTCTCTCTCTCTCTCTCTCTCTCTCTCTCTCTTATCGCCTCTCTCTCTCTCGCTCCCTCTCTCTCTCCCTTATCTCCTCTGTCTCTCGCGCACGGTCTCCCTGTCTCTCTCTCTCTCTCTCTCTCTCTCTCTCTCTCTCTCTCTCTCTCTCTCTCTCTCTCTCTCTCTCTCTCCCTCTGTTTGACAGTATGTCTCATAACGGTCTGACGGTTGATGGTCCATCGTATTCCAGCACGTTGAACTCAACATCGGATCGTTTGACCTTTCCTCCGCCGTCACGGTGACCCGCCAACCCGCCAAAAAACCTCCTCCTTCTCCTCATCCTCCTCTTCCTCCTCTTCATCGGAGGAGGAGGGGGGGGGGGGGGGGATCTTTTTCTTTAACCGAGCGGTGCTTCAAAGGCGCGGTGCTTCGGCGTTGGGCTTCCGCCTGACACCGGCTCTCACCTGGCTCATCAAAAATTAAAATTTAAAATAAAAGCTCCATGGCCAAATGGGATGTGTGCGCTGTGTGCTGACTGGATCCTGTTTGACTTTCAATGACCTGCAGTCAACCACAGAACACGTGTGACCCTGACACACCAGCACTGATTAGACCAGGAGGAGACAGGGGGGAGGGAGAGGGGGGAGAGAGGGGAGAGAGGGGAGAGAGGGGGGGGAGAGAGGGGAGAGAGGGAGAGAGAGAGGGAGTGAGAGGGGAGAGAGGGGAGAGGGGGGAGGGGGGAGAGAGGGGAGAGAGGAGAGGGGGGAGAGAGGGGAGAGAGAGGGGGGAGGAGGAGGAGGGAGGGAGAGAGAGGGGGAGAGGGGAGAGAGAGGGGGGAGGAGGAGGAGGGAGGGAGAGAGAGGGGGAGAGGGGAGAGAGAGGGGGGAGAGGGAGAGGGAGAGAGGGAGAGAGAGGGAGTGAGAGGGGAGAGGGGAGAGAGAGGGGGAGAGGGGAGAGAGAGGGAGAGAGAGGGGGGAGAGGGGAGAGAGAGGGGGGAGGAGGAGGGAGGGAGGGAGAGAGAGGTAGAGAGGAGGGGAGAGGTAAGGAGAGAGCGGTGGGTGGAGATGAGGGAGAGACCCGACTAGTCCTGAACCATCACCTGCAATCCATAAATACTCCAGATATATAATATGTACATAAAATCCACATATAAACCATATATATAATCTGTATAAATAATCCACATATAATTCATATATTTCATATTCTATCCATATATAGTCTATATATAATCCATATATAATCCATATATAATCCATATTTATTCCATATATAATCCATATATAATCTGTTTCTAATCCATATATAATCCATACATAAATTGATTCCATATATAATCTATATACAATCCATATTTAATCCATATTTAATCCATATATAATCCATAATTATTCCATATATAATCTATATATAATCCAGATATATTTCATATATAATCCGTATATAATCCATATATAATCCATATATAGTCCATTTATAATCCATATATAATCCATATATATAATCCATATAAAATCCATATATAATCCATATATAATCCATATATAAACCATTCATAATCCATATATAATCCATTTATATATAATCCATATATATAATCCATATATATAATCCCTATATTATATTTCTTGCACTGTAATCCTAACTCCCTACCTCTACCTATAGTTTACATATTTATTGTTTACATACCTGTAAAATAGCCATGTACATTATTACTGTACTTACTTCTTGCTTCCGTATATATATATATCCGTTTATATATTGATCTACAACCATTGATATAA
>CM051020.1:15850021-15852521 GCA_027704905.1 Muraenolepis orangiensis | reverse complement strand
CTTATACTTGTGTAAACTGTGAAGTGACAATAAACTTGACTTGACTTGACATGGATCCACACACAACTTGAGCAACCACAAGGGGTCACTCGGCAGGTAACTTGACAAGTGAAAGCACACACACACACACATGCATAAGCACACACACACACACACACAGAGTGCTACTTGGGTAATGACTGGGTAACTGGGTGGTTCTGACAGTTATTCAAAGTGTGTGGTTTCACCTCTTGCTGTGAGAGCAGTTGGGTCCCACCTAACTCCCACCAAACCCCTTTACTGATCGATACTGGTTGATACTGGTCTATAGTGGTCTTAATTTGTATTTACTGGTCTATACTGATCTGTACTGCAGCTTGATACTGGTTGATAGAGGTCTATACTGGTCTATGCTGGTCTACACTGGTTGATACAGGTCTATACTGGTTGCAACTGGTCTACACTGGTTGATACAGGTCTATACTGGTTGATACTGGTCTACACTGGTTGATATAGGTCTATACTGGTCTATGCTGGTCTACACTGGTTGATACAGGTCTATACTGGTCTATGCTAGTCTACACTGGTTGATACAGGTCTATACTGGTTGATAGAGGTCTATACTGGTTGATGCTGGTCTACTCTGGTTGATAGAGATCTATACTGGTTGATACAGGTCTATACTGGTCTACACTGGTTGATACAGGTCTATACTGGTCTATGCTGGTGTACACTGGTTGATAGAGGTCTATACTGGTCTATGCTGGTCTACACAGGTTGATACAGGTCTATACTGGTCTATGCTGGTCTACACTGGTTGATACAGGTCTATACTGGTCTATGCTGGTCTACACTGGTTGATTCAGGTCTATGCTGGTCTACACTGGTTGATAGAGGTATATAGTTGTCTGAAGCAGCTCTCTGGAGTATTGAGAGGAGCCAGCAGTGAGCACACTGGACAGAAGGGTCCTTCATGGCAGCGTCTCCTGCTACAGCAGATCATTCATCCCCTCCTCACACGGTCACATGACACTCCCTCACGTGGTCACATGACTCAGTCGTGTGCCCACGGGCTTCCGGTCGGCCCACAAGATGATACCCGGGCTCTGGTCTCGGGATCCAGGCCACAAACAAAGACAATAATTGATTTATTCAGTGTCAATAAATGAGGACTTGTTCAGTGTTCCGGTGGGTCACATGGTCATGGGCAACCAGGAAGTGATTCCCCAGGGCTGGTCACATGTTCCCTCCTCGGTGAGCCTGCACATTAAGAACTGCTCTGCTGAACTTGAATCTGTTTATGTTTTTAATAAGAGATGGTTAGTTTAGGTGTTAGGTTAGAGATGGTTAGTTTAGGTGTTAGGTTAGAGAAGGTTAGTTTAGATGTTTGGTTAGAGATGGTTAGTTTCGGTGTTGGGTTAGAGATGGTTAGTTCAGGTGTTGGGTTAGAGATGGTTAGTTTAGGTTTTGGGTTAGAGATGGTTAGTTTAGGTGTTAGGTTAGAGATGGTTAGTTTAGGTGTTAGGTTAGAGATGGTTTGTTTGGGTGTTAAGTTAGAGATGGTTAGTTTAGGTGTTAGGTTAGAGATGGTTAGTTTAGGTGTTAGGTTAGAGATGGTTAGTTTAGGTGTTAGGTTAGAGATGGTTTGTTTGGGTGTTAAGTTAGAGATGTTTAGTTTAGGTGATGGGTTAGAGATGGTTAGTTTAGGTGTTGGGTTAGAGATGGTTTGTTTGGGTGTTAAGTTAGAGATGGTTAGTTTAGGTGATTGGTTAGAGATGGTTTGTTTGGGTGATGGGTTAGAGATGGTTAGTTTAGGTGTTAGGTTAGAGATGGTTAGTTTGGGTGTTAGTTAAATGAGTGTGTTTGGATCTAGGGGGTAAGTGAGGCCTCCTGGGGAAAACCCGTCTGGTTCCTCTCAGGTCTGAAGCCCACGTGTTAAGAGTAACATCCTGTGTGGCGGTTCCCCATCACATGCTGTGGGCCGTAGGGGGGGCTGTGATGTCATGGCGTGTTGCTGGAGTCAGTCACCGTGACGATGGTTCCTATCGCCGTGACAACAGAGAGAGAGAGAGTAGAGACTCATCGTGAGAAGCCCGGGTCACTCAGGTATGACGTCTGGGTTTTTCTACAAACTTACCTAAATATAGTTTCATTTTTCTTTCATTCTTTTTTAGAACGCATTATTGGCATAGGATGTACGCTGAAGCACTAATCACACCACTAGCCCCGCCTTCATCCCTGAGGTGGATTCTGGGACATTAATAATTCTGGTCCAAAAGTAGTTGCCTTATTTGCAATGCTAATAAAAACTAATTTATAAATCAAAGCAAGGGGGGAGGGGGGGGGGAGTAAGATGAGAGACGGGCCGAGAGAGAGAGAGAGAGAGAGAGAGAGAGAGAGAGAGAGAGAGAGAGAGAGAGAGAGAGAGAGAGAGAGAGAGAGAGAGAGAGAGAGAGAGACAGGAGAAGATGATGGAGCCTGATGGAGACTTGGAGGCGGAGGTGTTGATGTGACTGTACTT
>CM051020.1:15835021-15840021 GCA_027704905.1 Muraenolepis orangiensis | reverse complement strand
GTCCGCAGTAGAGCTGACCGTAGAGTCCACAGTAGAGCTGACCGTAGAGTCCACAGTAGAGCTGACCGTAGAGTCCGCAGTAGAGCTGACACTAGAGTCAGCAGTTCAATGGGTTCAATCCCAGCACGGGGTTAATGTCCCTGTGTGTACATGTGACCAATAAAGAGGATGCAAACCTCTACATTTAGATTTAGATTTTGCAGAGAGGAACGGAAATCAAGGTGCAGTAGAGCTGGGGCGTGTGAACTCACTCCATGTGTGTGTGTGTGTGTGTGTGTGTGTGTGTGTGTGTGTGTGTGTGTGTGTGTGTGTGTGTGTGTGTGTGTGTGTGTGTGTGTGCTTGCATGCGTTCGTGCGTGTGTTTCGGAATGTACCAGACTCCCCCTCGGGGATCAATAAAGCCTCATCTTATCTTATCAGTCAAACCGTGTGCACTCTCTCCCAGGTACACCTGGCCGGGTCACATGACTCAGCGCCAGGTAGGACATGTGAGAGCCACTTCAAAGCAGGGCGGCGGTCTTTCAAGCCCTCGGACCGTTTCACTATTTATTTTATGGCGGGGGTGGGTAAACACCGAAAGTCACCGTGACAACCGGCGCTACAGCCCAGCGTTAGGTAAGCGCTGAACCGTTAGATCTGGCGGGGTGCGATGATACGGCAGGGGTGAGATGATACAGCGGGGTGAGATGATACAGCGGGGTGAGATGATACAGCGGGGTGAGATGATACAGCGGGGTGAGATGATACGACGGGGGGAGATGATACAGCGGGGTGAGATGATACGGCAGGGGTGAGATGATACAGCGGGGTGAGATGATACAGCGGGGTGAGATGATACAGCAGGGTGAGATGATACGACGGGGGGAGATGATACAGCGGGGTGAGATGATACAGCGGGGTGAGATGATACAGCGGGGTGAGATGATACAGCGGAGTGAGATGATACGACGGGGTGCGATGATACAGCAGGGTGGATAATGCGTTGAAGAAAACATTTGAACCAGTTGATACATCTTCATCAGTCCTAGTCCTAGACCTCATCCTACATCATCCTACTCCTTGTCCTCGTCCTAGACATACTACTATACTAGTAAGCGCTGGACCGTCAGATCAGGCGGGGTGAGATGATACGACGGGGTGAGATGATACGACGGGGTGAGATGATACGACGGGGTGAGATGATACGGCGGGATGAGATGATACGACGGGGTGAGATGATACAGCGGGGTGAGATGATACAGCGGGGTGAGATTATACGACGGGGTGAGATGATATGACGGGGTGAGATGATACAGCGGGGTGAGATGATACGACGGGGGGAGATGATACAGCGGGGTGAGATGATACGACGGGGGGAGATGATACAGCGGGGTGAGATGATACAGCGGGGTGAGATGATACGACGGGGGGAGATGATACAGCGGGGTTAGATGATACGACGGGGGGAGATGATACAGCAGGGTGAGATGATGATACGACGGGGTGAGACTTTTGAACCAGTTGATACCTCTTCATCAGTCCTAGTCCTAGACCTCATCCTACCTCATCCTACTCCTTGTCCTTGTCCTAGACATACTCCTCGTCCTAGACTTGGTCCTCGTCCTAGACTCGGTCCTCCTCCTCATCCTAGACTTGGTCTTTAGACTTGGTCCTCGTTCTCGTCCTAGACTTGGTCCTCATCCTAGACTTGGTCCTCATCCTCGTCCTAGACTTGGTCCTCGTCCTAGATTTGGTTTTCGTCCTCATCCTAGACTTGGTCCTAGTCCTCGTTCTAGATTTCGTCCTCATCCTCATCCTAGACTTGGTCCTAGTCCTTGTCCTAGACTTGGTCCTCCTCCTCATCCTAGACTTGGTCTTTGTCCTATACTTGGTCCTTGTTCTAGACTTGGGCCTCGTCCTCGTCTTGGTCCTCGTCCTAGACTTGGTCCTCGTCCTCGTCCTAGACTTGGTCCTCGTCCTAGACTTGGTGCTAGTCCTTGTTCTAGACTTGGTCCTCGTCTTGGTCCTCGTCCTAGACGTGGTCCTCGTCCTCGTCCTAGACTTGGTCCTCGTCCTAGACTTGGTGCTAGTCCTTGTTCTAGACTTGGTCCTCGTCCTAGACCTGTTCCTCGTCCTGGTCCTAGACTTGGTCCTGGTCCTAGACCTGTTCCTGGTCCTCGTCCTAGACTCCCAGGAGCAGCTCTCCCCTCACAGGGGGACGGTGGAACGTGGTGTTTATGCAAAGCAGGACCAGCAGTTCAGATAGAATTCAGCACCGCAGGTTTCAACGTCTTCAAAACAAAGTCAGAAAGTACTTGTCCCCTAGAGGCCCTGTCTGTCACACTCGGTGTAACCAAGCCATGCGTTAGGCAACGTGTGTGTGTGTTTGTGTGTGTGTGTGTGTGTGTGTACTCATGTGTACTAGTACTAATAATATAATCAAATCTGCGGGGTGAGATGATACAGCAGGGTGAGAAGATTATATGACGGGGTGAGATGATACGACGAGGTGAGATGATAGGACGAGGTGCGATGATACGACAAGGTGAGATGATACAGCGGGGTGAGATGATACAGCGGGGTGAGATGATACAGCGGGGTGAGATGATAGGACGAGGTGCGATGATACAACAGGGTGAGATGATGATATGACGGGGTGAGATGATACAGCGGGGTGAGATGAAAAGCCCAGCTACCGTTTTAGATGCTTGAACATTTACTCTTTGAAGTTCGAACCCTTGGCTCCGGATGTCTTGTTTCACATGTGGGGTTACCGGCCGAGGGTGTGGACAACGTTAGGCAACGTGTGTGTGTGTGTGTGTACTCATGTGTACTAGTACTAATAATATAATCAAATCCAAAAGGGAAATGAGGCCGTATTTGTGGGGAATGTAGTGGTGATGATGAGAAGAGGCTGTGGTGCATGAAGGAAGGGATGGTCTGTGTGTCCACTATGAGTCACACCGCAGCGTTTCCCCTCCAACAGATATGACACAACCTACCCCCGGGGTAGCATCCCCGCACCGGCCTCCCCGGACGTCTGACTGCCCGACGGAACGGAGAAAACACAAAACGAGAGCAAAAGGAGAGGGCCCTCAAGAGAGCGCATACCTCCACCACACCAAATAAAGTCTCCTGGATCCGGATTCAGATCTGCACAAAAATCGAATCAACTGTTCCTTGGCCCATATAAGTCATCTAACCACCAAGTTTTGTCCAATTCCATAACAGAACCTTTTTGAGTTATCTTACCAACAGACAAATAGACGGACAGACAGACAGATGGACAGACAGACAGACAGACAGACAGGGTGAAAAGATAACCTGGGGTGCAGGGGATAAGGTGTTCTACAGTAGCCCGTAACGTGGTCTCAACAAACGTGGTCTTAGCGGTGTGGGAGGTGGTCGGGGGTGAGGTGGAACAAGACTCTCCCCCCTGGTCTCGTGGAGTCAGAGCGGTTGTGGAGGAGAAGGAGGAGGGGGTGGGGGAGAGAGAGAGGGGATCGGTGACTAGCCGGTTGGACTTGGAACCCTCTCCGGTGAAACGGATGTGACTGCTCCAGCCTGACTCATGCTGTTCTACTCAGGAATGTGTGAATACTGTAGCAGTAGTAGTAGTAGTAGTAGTAGTAGTAGTAGTAGTAGAAAACGTAGTAGTAATCGTAGTAGTCGTAGTACCGCTGACGGAGGAGTCGACCCATGACACCACTCCTCTCCACGTGGCCTGGCGGCGGCCATCGCAAGGCGGGAAAGCGGGGAGCAGCGTCACCCCGCTGGAATGTCCCGCTGGCAGTCAACGTGGAATGTTCTGTGAGGGGGAGGAGGGGGGAGGAGGGGGGAGGAGGGGGAGGAGGAGCAGGGCGTGCACGTGATTCCGCCTCTATTCCTGGAGTGCACGCCTCTCTCTCCTCGCGGTCACATGTGCCACGGAGCCGTAACGCCGTGCAGGCGGCGGCTTTACCCAGAATGCAGTGCAGTTTTATTTAGCCACACATGTTCCCCTGCTGAACCCGGTGCCCTCACTCCCTGGTTTCCATATAAGGGCATTCCTCCCCTTTACATTGATATGTTTATGGATATTAATACGTATGCTCCAGTGCTGGAGCTGGGACAGCCTTATAGTGTCATAGTGTCCTAGTCATAGACCTAGTCCTTGTGCTAGTCCTACATATGTACTTACATGTAAATAAATACCCTCACCCAAAAGTCCTCACCCTCACCAACAGGGGAACAGGTCTAGGACTCGGACAAGGTCTAGGACTACGACTACGTCGAGGATGAGGACTAGGACGAGGACTAGGTCCAAGACTACCAGTATGTCTAGGATTAGGACGAGGACGAGGACTAGGTCAAGGACTACCAGTATGTCTAGGATTAGGACTAGGACGAGGACTAGGTCCAAGACTACCAGTATGTCTAGGATTAGGACTAGGACGAGGACTAGGTCCAGGACAACGACTACATCTAGGACTAGGACGAAGACTAGGTCAAGGACTACCAGTATATCTAGGATGAGGACTAGGACGAGGACTAGGTCCAGGACGAGGACGAGGACTAGGTCCAGGACGAGGACGAGGACTAGGATGAGGTCTAGGATTAGGAGTGTCCTCACCCTCCTGCCTTGCTTGCCCTCATATGTACCCTTACACGCCTGGCCCTTTGCTCCCTCTCTCCAGAAGGTTAAGGGGGAGGGGGTGAGGCTGAGGGGGAGGGGGAGGCTGGGGGGAAGGGGGTGAGGCCGGGGGTGAGGGTTCTGTACCCGGTCCAGTTCAACAGAAGCCTCGTCAGCCACCCGGGACGGTCCAGCTGCCTGGCGTGCCCCCAACGCCACCACATAGCCCCGGGAGGAATGTGAAACCAGACGCTTTCTCAGAAGGAGTCCTCCTGGACACCCTCGCCCTCCCCCCCTCCTCCACCTCCTCCCCCCCTACCTCTCCCCCTCCCCCGGTCCAGACCCCCCCCGACACCACCCGTCCACCGTCTCTCATCGACAACAAGCTCATTAGTGGAGACCCCCTCAG